>VZTH01000582.1:0-24215 GCA_013397815.1 Aleadryas rufinucha
AGAAAAAAGAAGAAAAAAGGAAGAAGAAAAGGAAGAAGAAAAGGTAGAAAAAAGGTAGAAAAAAGGAGGGTTTAGTACTTGCTGCTAAAGATACTTTTTTGAACCTGGGCTGATAACAGCAACCAGTTTGCAAAGCAAAGAAGCTGCAAAGCTGCCTTTCTTTCACAGGCAAACCTCAGAGCCCCGGGAGCCCGGCAGTGCTGAGCACTCACTGATGCAGAGCAAGGAACAGTCCCAGCCCTGGCTGTGAGGATGGGTCTGAGGAACACCCAAAACCCACGAGGGGTGTTTCACACTGGGATTGCACACCTGGGAAGGTGCTCAGGTGCTGGGAGATGACAGCCTGCCCCTGTCCTTGCTGCTGGAACATTTTTTGGTGAGACCCCACCTGCAGAGCTTCCCCAGCCCTGGGACCCAGCGCAGGGAGGACGTGGAGCTGCTGAAACCAGTCCAGAGGAGGCACCAGGATGAGCAGAGGGATGGAGCAGCTCTGCTGGGAGGAAAGGCTGGGAGGATTGGGATTGTTCAACCTGGGGAAGAGAAGCTTCAGGGTGACCCAACTGTGGCCTTTTAGTGCCTGAAGGAGCCAACAGGAATGATGGAGACTCTTTAGAAGGGATGGAGTGACAGGACAAGGGGGAATGGATTCAAACTGACAGAGAGCAGGTTTAGATTGGATATTAGGAAAAAATTCTTTATTGTGAAGATGGTGAGGCACCAGAACAGGTTGCCTAGAGAAGCTGTGGCTGCTCCATCCCTGCAAGTGTTCGAGGCTGGATGAGGCTTGGGATAGTGGAAGGTGTCCCTGCCCATGGCAGGGGGTTGGAATGAGATGATCTTTAAGGTCCCTGCCAAACCAGGCCATTCTGTGGCTATGATGAGGTGAGCTACACATTTTCCTGCATTGCCAAGGGAAGGGAAACCACATCTGGGAAGGTGTTGGGCTGTGCTGGTCAGCACCTCTTTGCTCTGGCACTGATTAGCAGCAGAACACCCCGTGTCAGGAGACTTGGAAAGAGGCATCCCTCACAGGGAGCTTGCAGAGGGATTCCCTCGGCTCTTCACACACGGAGAGCCTTGGCAAGGCTCGCTCTGGAAGCTGCAGCCATGCAGATGCTGTGCAAGCTCCCTCTGGGCCTTTTAGGCAGTGCCTGACTCAGATGGAAATCAATGCGAGCCTGGAGTCAACTGCTCCGGGGAGGAAAGCTCCGTGCAGTGCCCAGCCCTGTCCAGCCCCGAGCCCGGGGGTGCTGCTGTCCCCAGCCCCGAGCCCGGGGGTGCTGCTGTCCCCAGCCCTGAGCCCGGGGGTGCTGCTGTCCCCAGCCCCGAGCCCGGGGGTGCTGCTGTCCCCGGCACGGAGCTGCTGTCCCAGAGGGGTCCAGTGGAGGAGCCACGTCCAGACTGGGCTGGCCCCAGCAGGCACTGCCACCCCCTGGCTCTGACCAGCCCCACCACCCCTCGGGAAATGAGTGTCTCACAGAATATCCTGAGCTGGAAGGGACACACAAGAGTCAAAGTTTAACTCTTGGCCCTGCACAGGACACCCCAAAAAGTCACACCACGTGCCTGAGAGCGTTTTCCAAATACTTCTTGAACTCGAGACCATGACCACTGCCCTGGGGAGCCCGTTCCAGTGCCCGACCACCCTCTAGGGTGAAGAACCTGTCCCTAGTATGCAACCCAAACCTCTCATGACACAACTTCAGCCATTCCCTCGGGTGCTGTCACTGGTCACCACAGAGCAGAGATTGGTGTCCCCTGTGAGGATGCTGTAGGCTCCTGAGATCTGTTCTTCTCTAGGCTGGACAGACCAAGTGACTTCAGCAGCTCCAGACCCTTCACCAGCCCTGTGGCCTCCTTTGGACACTCTCGAACCACTTTAGATCCCTCTTACATTTTGGCACCCAAAACTGCACCAGCACTCGAGGTGAGAGCAGAGCGGGACAATCGTGGCCCCCAGGACAGGGCTGGACAGGGCTGGACAGGGCTGTCCGTGCCAGGCTCGCTGTCCCCCAGAACAGGGCAGGACAGGGCTGTCTGTGCCGGGCTCGCCATCCCCCAGGACAGGGCTGTCCGTGCCGGGCTCGCTATCCCCCAGGACAGGGCTGGACAGGGCTGTCCGTGCCGGGCTCGCTGTCCCCCAGGACAGGGCTGGACAGGGCTGTCCGTGCCGGGCTCGCTGTCCCCTGTCCCCCGTGTCCCCGTTCCGCGGGGTCTGGCGCCCCCTGCCCGCCGCGGGGGGGAGCGACAGCGGCCCCGGCCCCTCCGCAGATTCCACGGAATCCATCAATTGGGTGGGGAAAAAACCTCCGAGATCACCGAGTCCAACCTCTGATGGATCACCACCTTGTCAACCACACCACGGCACCGAGTGCCACGTCCAGTCTTTGCTTAAACACCTCCAGGGATGCTGACTGCAGCACCTCCCTGAGCAGCCCATTCCAAAGCCTAATCACCCTTTCTGTGAAGAAATTACTCCTGATACGCAACCTAAACTCCCCTGGTACAGTTTATGCCCTCTGATCCTGTCCCCTGCTCCCTGGGAGCACAGCCTGCCCCCCACCCGGCTGCGCCCTCCTGTCAGGGAGCTGTAGAGAGCGATAAGGACACCCCTGAGCCTCCTTTTCTCCAGGCCGAGCCCCCACACCTCCCTCAGCCTCTCCTCATGGGACCTGTGCTGCAGACCCTTCCCCAGCTTTATCGCTTCAGCAGCTCAATGTCCTTCCCGAGCTGAGGGGCCCAGAACTGAACACAGCGCTCGAGGCGTGGCCTCACCAGTGCCCAGCACAGGGGGACAATCACTGCCCTGGTCCTGCTGGCCACACCATTCAGGATACAAGCCAGGTGCCACTGGTCTTCTTGGGTTACCTGGGCACAGCTGGCTCATGTCCAGCCCTTATCAACCAGCACCCCCAGGCCATTTTCTGCTGGGCCACTTCCCAACCACTCTGCCCCAAGCCCATAGCGCTGCACGAGGTTTTTGGTTTTGGGACAGACCCCTCACAGCACAGTGAGAACAGGATGCTGGGCAGCAGCAGTGACCTGGGTGTGCCAAACCACAGCTGGTTTATTTACACTTATTTATACCTGGTGGAACAGCAGGCAGGGAGCTCCCTGGCTCCTGAGGAAGGAGATGGATCCCAGAGCCACTCTCTAGACTCCAGTAGACCCAAAGCTCTCCAGTCAGATGGACTCAGAGCAGCTTCCCTCACTCCCCTCCTCTTACACAGGACTTCTGGCAGCCCAGGGCTCCCACAGTGTCTTTGCAAGGCTCCCTTGCTCATGTGAAAAGCTGTACAACAGCAGCAGTGTCACCTGCAGACACGTGCCACAGCCGTTCAGGTCACCCAGCACATTCCTGGTGAGTGGCCATGCCCACAGGAGCCCTCTGCCTTCCCTTCCCGGATGAACTTCCATTTAAACTGAAGCTTATTCAAGCATTTGCATCGCAGTGATGCATGAAAGTGTCCCTCTGCAGGTAAAGTGACTGTAAGATGGCATTTTTGTGTATCTGGGTTTTTTTTTTTCCAAGCTGAGCTATGGATAGCTCCTTCTTCAAGTCGTTGCTTTTCAGTAGATTTAGAGCTACAAGCTCTGCTGCTGCAGCCTGTCAACCTCCCCAGCAAGGTGAGGAGCAAAGGCAGGGGGCTGAACCCTGCCTGCAGATCTGCACAGGTTCTCTGCCCACACAACTGTCCCAGCTGGGCAGCTGAGAAGTCTTTGGCTTTGTTTTGGAGGGATGGGGAAGTTCCATTTCCCTGCACCCGTGCTAACACCCCACAGAAAGCTGGCAGCACCTCTAACCCTGGCACTGCTGGAGAAAAGGCTCCCTCACAAAAGAGCTTCATCCCTGCAGCTCCCAACCAGACCCAGGCAGCAGCTCTGCACCAAGCTTAGGCTACTACAGACACCAGGGGCTCACTGCAAGGGGCTCCTTGCTCCCCTCAGGCTCACCCTGCCCCACAGGCAGCAGGGCTCATGGAACTGGGGTCAGCCTCCCTTCAGGGCCATCCCCACACCCTCTCTGGTCCTATCTCTCTGTTTGCAACCATTTTAAGGCACAGAGGCACAAGCCCTGCACCAGCCATCCCTTGCTGAAAGCTCTGGAGAGGCCCCATAAAACTGTGGGGTTTGCTTTTCTTCCCCACTAGAACTCCTTGGCCACTCACAGCTTTTGGGTTGAAAAGCCTTGGTTTCATCTCCAAAAGGAAGATCATTTTTTAAGAACTGTTCAGACAAAGTGTGACATAACAGGGTATCTATTTCTTGAACAGATCTGTTTCCCTGCATTTGTTTGAAGTCTGACCTGATTATTCTTGCAATTGTATTTTTAATGCTCATCAGGTACCCTTAGAGAAAATGGAGAGTCACTTTTTTTAGATCATGCATATGTAATCAGACAAACAAAATATAGCTCACCTGCCCTGTTCTTCCCCTCTACAGCAAAAAGCACATCCTTAACCATTGCTCCAGAGAAACCAGCAGCTATTCACATGGGACAGAGCACCAGTTTCTGACCTGCCTTGGGCACTTGGTGCCATCTGTCTTCGTTGTAGGGACAAATGCTACCCTCATACGGGAACAAACGAGAGTCACTTGTTCCCCCTGCCCTGCTCATTTCGTGCACACAGTGCCTTCCTCCAGTATTGCTCTCACATATTTGTTTAATCTAGGTTTTTAAGGTGGCAAGTTCATCTCCATGGGCACTTTGAGTCCTATTTTATGCAGTTTAATGGTCACTGCTGGGACCAGGCAGGGGCAGAGAGCATCACTCGTGGTTTGCAGTGGTGACCTTGCCACGAACGTGCTGCTGAGAGGAGAGGGGCACTCGCTCAGCAGATGATGCAGCAGCAGCTCAGCACTTTGTGCCTGGGTCAGCCCCTCCCTCAGGCAACTGCTGACAAAAGCTCAGCTCAATGTGAACCTGGGACATCGGCTCCCACCTGTGAGCACACCCCAAGTCCCTCCGGGCTGAGGCTGGGCGTGTGTCACAGTTCCAGGGCACACAAGAGCCCCTGACATCGGGAAATGCCCCCTCCTGCAGGGGCCTGAGCAGCTCAGCCCCAGCCCTCTGTGAGGTTTCGTTTCCCAGCGTGGCTCTGGAGCAGCATCAGCATCCTCACCCCGTTCCTGCCGCAGCACTCCCTTCCCTGCCGTGAAACCTCCCGGCCAGGCAGGGCTGGGGACAGCTCCACGCTCCCATCTCAGCAGCGAGAGCCACAGAAACCCCCTCCAGACCCCAGTCAGAGGCAGAAAGTTTGAGCTACTGCAGAGTGCTGCCATAAGCAGAAACCATGGACACAGGCAGTCTCTGCACCTCATCAATCATCAGGAGGGGGGCAGAGAACTAGTCACCATCTCATCAGTTAATTACAGCTGTTAATCATATTTTCATTAACCTGAAATGAAGCTGCCAGCATCGCCCCTCTTTTCACCCCATGCCCCAAGCCCCATTTCTCAGAGAGCAATTCCCTTCCAGGCAGGACACGCTCTGTCCTTCACAGCACACATCTGGCCAGCCATTTCCAGACCCTGCTATCTTGCCTCTTTTCCACATCTCCACCCTTTCCTAGGCCTCAGTAGGCACCTTTTGCTATGCAGGAAATGGGTTTAGTCCCCTCACATTCTCCCAAACCTGCTCAGGATGGGTTCCTAAGCTCCTGTGCAAGGTCTGTGCTCTTGACTGTCAGACTTGGTGCCACGTTGAGCATGTTGCTGTGACAGCATGCCCCATTTCCCCCTATTTTTTAAGATGACCTGGGCTTATAGACCATGCTCTTGCATAGAAAATGCTCTAGTAAAGCATTTTTAGCTCTCCATGTTGATGAGCTGTTGATGCCAGATATTCCACGGGACAGACAGGAGGGGCAGGAAAACCTCGGCTCTCCGCAGGGCAGAAGGTCACACTGCTCAGTGCCCCGGGGGCGGCTCTGCACCCTCCAGCTCTGCTCCTGCTCCCCCACCAGCTTCCACTCCTGGCTCTCCGTGAGCAGAAAGGGTGTTGGTTGGTGTTAATTGAAGACTTTGGATGCTACACCTTCCCCCAGGGTACACAGAAATAACGAGCAGCGTGACATTTGAGGTCCCCTTTGCCTCTGCTGTTACAGGCAGGGCTGAGGGGACAGCTCACCTCTGGGGTGAGATGGGGATTCAGCATTCCCAGGCATTATCTGCTCTCCTTCCCAGGCCTAGGGACCCCCCTTTCCCAGGCTGAGGCATCACACCCCTCGTGTCTTTGTGTTCCTGGGAACGCAGGACCTGAGCAGAGCCATCCCCAAGGCTGCCAAGCTCAGGGCACCAGACCCATGGAACAGCATTTACCAGAGGGTGAGGAGAGGACAGACAGGAGAACAATCTCAGATCTTGATCCTTCCTGCTCAGCTGGCTCTGGTTCAGCCTTGGCCCATCAAGGTCACTCCCGTTCTGAACTAGGTGGCTCGAGAGACAGTGGTGACACCACCCTGGTCCAAGCCAAGCCCTGCAGGGGGAAGGAGAGCACTTCCTCAGCCTCCAGAGCTGTCCCAGACTCCCCAGGTGGGGAGGTTGCTCCTCTTCCTCCATTTGCTTCATCTCTTCATCCACTCCTAACACTCCAGAGCGAATTCAGCTCTCTGCCTGCACCACTCCCCGCAGGTCTGGGAGGATGTCACAAAGCCAGGCAGGGAAGGGAGGAGAGCCAGCACCAGAGGCTTCAGGCTCTGCAGTTGCTTTTGCCTCCCTCTCCTCTCTCCCCCACCCTCCAGGAGCCTCAGATGTGCTAAGCAGCCTGTAAAGGTGTTAATGGGGAACGGATCACCCCTGCCACAATTGTGATGCACCATGGCACCCAGGCCAGAAATGAGATATAAAGTATGTACTTACTCTCCCAGTGTGAAAACTGCTGGGTTAAATATAACCCTGGCTCCAGGAAGCGTGGCTGATCTCTTCATTTGATGGCAGAGCGCTTGCTTTGCCAAACAGCCCTCAATCCCCACGGAGCCAGCAATTCCCCCTGTGCTAAATGCGGATTTACATTACCAGGTACGACAGAGGTGCATAAATTTGCCTTCTTTATGTATATTTCCTTGCAAAGTGTCACAACCCAGCGTCTCACCAGCCAAGCCCGGCTTTTGTTTTGTGTCCAGTTGGGTTTTAGATCGGGCAGAAGTCACACTGGTTTCTGCAGATGCAGAATCGAGTGAAGGAGGTGGAAAGAGGGGCCAAGGAACCTTCGGCACCTCCCTGGCAGCCTCGGGGCAGCACAATGCAAACAAGATACGGGATTGTTCCTGGTGAGGACCTGTGGCAGCCTTGAGAATTAACATCTGCCTTCCAGGTAGACTTTTAGCCAGTTTTCCTCTCCCTTTTGCGACCTGTCAGGCCCCAGACAGAGTCTTGGAGTGATGACAAACTCCATTTTTAATACAGCATCCCCCTGACAGCATGGGCTGCTTGGCATTCACCCCAGGCCTTCCACGGGATCATTTGTGATCCCCTGGAGTGGAGGGACAACTCTGGGCATCCTCACCAGCTCCCAGTGAGAGCTTAAATGCCAGATGAGCACTCCCAGGAGCTACAGACCCGCTCCCCCAGCTGAGCAACTCCCACACCTTGTGCCCGTGGTAGGACACTGCAGGTGCTCACACCATTAAAAATGAAGTTACGAGTGCAAAGCCCTCTAAATTCAGCATAAAGCCGGGTTAGTCTGACCGTGGGGGAGGAGAGGGGAAGAAGGTGAGAAACAGGACTTGCCTGGAGGATGGAGAAACACTTCTCTGCCAGAAGTGACCTTCAGAGTTTGAAGTTAGCCAGGGAAAAAGTCACGAACCACACGTTTTTAATGGCAGAGGTAATTAAATATTGCATTGCCTGCTACTGCATTCCATGTCTGTTTGCAGAGGACCTTCTGTTTACAAGAGATCTATAAATCAAAATACAGCCCTTCTAATAAGCTGGCCTTGCCAGACAGCTCCTCTGCCTTCATCCAGCTGGAGTTATTGGGCTCATCAACCAGCTGAAACTTCAGGATACCCTAGATAGAAAAAAAAAACCTTATTCAAATTATCCCTTCTGGCCTCAAACTCCAAGAGCTCAAACCTTCTTTGAACCCTTATCAAAAGTGAAGCCATTTCTTGTACCAGCCAAGCTAACTGCCAGCAACGTAGGAGCACACCACTCACCTCAAAAAAGTCAGCATTAATATTTACTAACTGAATGCAGGCTGCATAACAGCTCTTATCTGTGCTGTTTAATTGTGCCAGCTTTAAGAGCAGCCCAATAAAGGCATGTCAGCAAGGCTTCTTTTTTTAAAGAGGGTGCCAAGGGATCTTGTTGTAAGTGAAGATCTTGGAGAAAAGCGAGGAGATTCATTGCATTAAGTGCATGGTCTGAAAGTGGGTTAGACAGAATGCTGTCCCTGGGGGGCTGGCTCTGCCACTCACCTGGGGAGAAGGATCTTTTAGAGAAAAGCCAAACAATCCTCAGTACCACCCGATGAATTGGAGATTGTGGCCCTTTGCCAGCCCAGTTTTCCTCCTCAGCAGGGAGCACAGGGTGGGTGCGTGGCACCCTCAGCCCCCTCTGTCCACTGTCACAGCTGGGTGATAAAAAGCTATACAATAAAAAGCTACTGCCAAGGAAGCTTTGCCATCTGACCCTTCAGATGCCACTCGTGGGGTCACATCTGTACCACCACTGTCACTGCTGGGACCCAAGCCCCTTCACAGGTTCCCCATTTGACCCCCTACTCCTCACACTCTCACTGCCAGACAATATTTTCTTACTGGCTCCACTCCACATCTCCCACAGCACAGTTTCATACTTCTGGTTCCTTTAAGTGTTTTAATTGTGGCACAGCAACATAACGACAGCTCAAGCCAGGGAGGGACCCCAACAAAGCAACCCCTGGGCTTGTCTGCCCTGGCAGTCTGTGCAGCCATTCCTCACACACCCGTCACACCCCTTATGCTCCTCTGGGCCCAGTGGGGATATTTGGTCTGGGGTCTTCTCTGGGTTCTCCAGAGTCTCTGGGTGACTGCCACTCTCAACCCCCCGGCACTGCAGCTTCAGCATCACCTGCCCTCCAGCTAATCCAGGTCATGGTCTGGAGGAACCCTGAAGAGCAGCTTCCAGTCCATCCCAGCCCGTTTGGAAGGCAAGGCCACACGGGGCATTTCCCACCTTTCTTGTATCCACGGTGTTTTTATATCCCCACATTTTTTTTCACCCAGCACTGAGGGCAGGCTGCAGCATCCCAGAGCCTGCAGACTTGCTGCTGGGGGAACTGGGAAGCAACAGAGGCTGATGATTAGCCCTGTTTCTGCAGGCTGCAAGAAGAGCTTTGAAGATGCAGGCAACAAAGGGGAAAGTTTCGGCTCACCTGAAGCGTTTTGCTAAAAATAGCTGCTCTACCCCCGTCACCAGCTCGCATCAGGCTGCTGTAGTATTTCAAAAGGGAGGTTATACATGGAGCTTCCTCCTCTTACCTCACTGCTGAATCTCTGAGCAGCAGCAGCTGCAGCACATGCACACACACACATTAGAGCATGCACAGTGCCCTGGCAACCAGGCTGCTCTCAGGACTCGGCAAGTGTTAGGTCCAGCTCAAAAGGCAAAACCCAACACATCTGGGGCAGGAATTGCTGAAGTCCCCTCAACGCTTCGCAGAGGAATCACAAAAGTCAGCAGTTCACTGCAGAAGGAGGAAGGCTAAAATAAGAGGCAGAAGCAAGAAACAATACCTAATTACATCAAAAATGAAAAAAAGCCAGGCTCTGCAGTGCCTGAGGCCCACCTCTGAGGGCATCTGGTTGCACTGCTGACACTGAGTCCCTCATCCCGGTCCAGAGACCTCTGCCCCACAGTTCTGCTGCCAGGATTAACCCAGCCCAGCCTGTGAGACCTCGCACAGAAGCACAGCACCTATCAATCAGTAAATATGCTGATTGTGACCTGCAGGTGATTAATTGCAGGTTATTTTACTGCAGTCTGTGGGGTGGATACAGAGGCTCCCTCCAGTACCACAGGTGGCTGCTGGCACCTTCCTGTGGCTGGAGAGGAGATGGATGCTGGCAGCAGTGCCAAGGTTGCTGCTCCCAGGACCAGGTTTTGTTCCTTCTCAGGCTGGGAGTGCCCTGGGTGAGCACAGCACTTTGCCAAGATATCCAGGGCTTAGAATAATTCCTCAGCAAACACCCCACCTGGAGAGCAAAGCCTTGCTCTCTCATGCTCTGGTTTTCAAACAAGATGTTTTTGCAGGAGGGTTTTAAAGTCATCCAGTCTGCTACAGATCACCAGTGGGAGATGGTGTTTGGGCTGATGCTCAACTACATCTCTTAGGGCAAAGGCCAGCGAGAAATACCACAGGAGAGCGGAGAGGGAGGGAGAGGAATTCCCTGAGCAGAAATTATTTTGAGCACTGAAAGCTGCAGAGCAGTGTGGAGCGAGGCAGAAGAAATTCAGGCGAGAGAGGGGATTGTGCTGGGGGAGACAAAAGAACAGAGGAGAGAGGAAGCTCAGAAGATTCCTCTGGAGGGGATGAAGGTGGGATGCTGCTCAGGGGGGCTGTGTGACAGGGAGGATCCCTGTCAGGAGCTGGCTGGGCTCAGCCGAGCTGCTCCCTGCAGAGGGATTCCCTGTGCCGCCCGCGATTGGTGCTGGCGCAGTGACGAGCTGCTGGAGCGGATTCCTCTTCCCTGCACACGAACCAGAGCTGTGGGAAAACAGCAGCCCCATCCCCCTCCAGAGATGGGGGATTCCTCCCTCTGCCACCAGCAGCACCAGGGCTGAGCTCTCGCACAAAACCACACAACCTCTCTCTGAGGAAACCCAGGGGGGTTTGTGCCTCTCTGCAAGGGTCAGGGGGAAGGTGGCTGTGCCAGCAGAGCTCTGAGGAAGGGATTCAAAATCTCAGTCCCTGGTGAGAGCCAACACATCAGCTGCTGTCACTGAGAGCCCCCTGAGCCATGGGAGGGTCCTGTCTGTCCCCAGAGATGGACACACCCGGACACCAGCCAGGCTCGCAGAGCAGTCCTGCTCCTGCGTGTGCAGGAGGTACAAGCGAGGCAGCCCAGGAGATGTGGGACCTGGGTTCTTCCTGCTGACCAGCCCCTTCTGCCTTTTCACCCTGCTGAGAAAGGGACACGAGGGTCTCCTCACCTATTCAGGTCATGCTCAGCCACGTGTGAGTGCCAAACATCAGAGCCTGAACCCCCATCTGGAGTTCAAGGTGTGTTTTAGTGACAAAACACTGCTCTCTGACACAGGCCTCTGTGGTGACCTTCCCCTTGGTAAGAGGGATGAGAAATGTTCTAAGGTTCTTCACTCTTACCTTGAGGAGGGGTTAGGAGCAGGAACTGGCTCATGCTCTGCCCAGCTAGGGAGCATTACAATAGAAATTGCACTGTAGGGGACTCAACTGGTACCTTCTTTCCAGAAGTACCTCTGCTGGCTGCCTTCCCTCTTGGATATGAGCTGCAGAAGGATCCACAGAGAGCCAGCCCTACCTGAGTGCTGGGGAAGATATAGGTGGGCACTCCATCCCCTAAGTGGGGCTGGCTGGGGCAGGAGGGGCCTGGTGATGCACTCAGGGCAGTCCCACAGCTGTAACACCCTAAGGAAAAACTCTTTGGGGTGGGTGCCCTGCTGGTGGAGCGTTTCCAGGTGTCACAGGTGACTCTTCCCAGAATCACCTCTCGCTTCAGGCCTGTGGTTTGGGGAGGAGCAGCACACAAAGCCCTGGTGTGAAGCACTAGGCTCACAGAACCACTGCAGAGTTGGATGCTGCTGGAGGGGAGCCTTGGTGAGCCTGAAATGGAGCCTGGAGCTGGGGAGAAACCAGAACCACAGTGAAACATCCCCTTGACATCACACCCAGACCAAAAGCAGCAGGATGTTTATCCTGGCATCGGCCAGACCCGTGTGACACCGTGTGGTTGTCACACTGTCCCAAATCACGTGCAGGAGGGTAACAGGTGCCTGCCTGATGCTGTGGGGGACAAACTCCTTTGGGTTGGGACATCACCCCTGGAGTGGGAACAGGGACTTCTGCTGTTGTCATTTGTGCAGGGAGTCCTGATCTCATGTCCAGCATCCCAGAGATCCCCTGTGGATGCAGTGAAGGTTTTGGCCGTGCAGACAAATCTGCTTCTTTAACCCCTCTGCCTCTTCGCCCCTCTTTACTCCCTAAGGAATACTCTGCATGAATTCTAATGGTGAACAAGAATTACAAGAACCTGGATCTTAAACCATTTTAAAAATAAAAGAGGCAATTCAGAGTTGCCCTCTCCATCCTTCAATGGGGAGGGTAAAGCAGCCCAGAGTGTTGATGAGAAATATGGGATATCAGGACACAAACAGAGCCTGAGTCTCCTGCTGGAACCCCAGATCCCTATCCACCGCCTGCCTTTGCCTCTCCAAGGAGAGATACCGGCAGAAAATGGGGGACTGTCAGGAAAAAAAGCGGTTCAACCCTCCCTGCCCCTGTCCCTGACAGCCGGGGTACAGATTCTGCTCTTTTCCTCCCACCACAACAACGCCGTTATTCAACTTGGCAGCGCAAGGTGGAGTGAGTGAGTGAGGGAGGAGGGAGGGAAGGGAAGGAGACAACGGGAGTGTGTGTGAGGTTGGCGTTTTTCAAACCTATCCAACATCTCTCCGTGCTGCCGATTTGCAAACCCCCGCCCGGCGGTCCCCGCTCCGGCATCCCGCGTTGCCATGCCAACAGAGCCTGCCAGCCCCTGTGTCGTGAGGGACCACTCCGCTTTCCTGGGGACCAGGGGCTCGTGACGGAGGGATGAGCACGTGCCTGGCCGATTCTGGCTCCTAACAAGTGCATTTTTTGGTAATTTTCCCCCCCAGAACTTCCCATGCTGGGAGACGATTTACCCCTCTTCAGCGCTTTTAAGATGCCATCATCAGTGCTTGACTTAATCAGGACATCTTGGCATGAAAAACAGCCTCCTCCTGACCCCTGCACTTCCACTGTGGATTAAATTTGATAAAACAAAGAGCCCTTCCAGTCCTCTTAAAGCCTCAGGAGTTGTGGGTGTAAATGTGAGGGGCACCACCACAGGACACGACACCTCAGGGTGGTGGCTGACTCCGAGGACAGGGGGACAGTGGATCTGCTGCCAGGCCCTGAGGCCACACCTTGTGCCTGGGGCGAAAAGGTGGCACTGTGGCAGTGTGGGGACGTGGCACAGGGCTCGGCACAGGGAGAGAAAGCAGGAACACATCAACCAGCACCTACCCGAGCCTGGGAAAACAGGAATCCCCTTGGGTCAGGGCTGTCCCGTGCTGTGTGCGTGGCTCACAGTGTGAGGGGAGGCTGGACTGGATCTCCAGAGCTCTCTTGCCACCAGTGTTTCTGTGATTAACGCCTGTGCATCACCAATTTGTTGGTTCAGTTTTCTCTGCTGAGCTGGGCAGATGCTGCTGGAAGAATTATGTTCGTGGTCTGGGAAATAACTTGGCAGCCAGGATCTGGGATGGGGGACTGGGAAGCAGGCTGGGAAGCTCTTCCTTGTGCTGGGTGGTTGCTGGCGAAGGCGCCTCAGGTGCAGGTTCCCTGGGGACACAGGCATCCAGCTCTGTCTTTGCCCCTGGCCTTGCTTCTGGAGCCTGTCCCTCGTGGTTTTGTCTACAAAGTGCTTTGTCCTCTCCAAGCGTGGAAGAAAAGCCTCCCCTGCTCTGGGGAGCAGAGGCTGGAGCAGGGGAGCAGCAGGAATACAGGTCAGCTCCCTCCAGTGAGGGTGGTGGTGTGCTGTGTCCTCCTTTAAAGGCGACCCAAGAAGATGCGAAGGCCGGCATTGAGCTTGAGCTGTGGGGTTTTTAGGCTTGGCACTTGGCTCCCCTTGGGACCCCGGTGGGATTTGCTTTTATTCAGTTAAAGAAACCAGCAAAAATGCATCACTGATATCTGCAGGCCCACTACAAGCAGCTGCTGGCTGTGGAGAATGGTGACCAGCCAAATGTGTAACTCAGGCCGTGGTGGGATTCTGAGTGACCACACCGTGCCTGCATTTCAGCCCAGCCCCTGCTCATCTCCTACAGCCTTTTGGGTTGCAGATGAGGGCCAGGAACACCAAAGAAAGCAAAGAAAAAGGTGGTGTTTCCAGGCACTGGGAGTTTAGGGTTTGCTGGGTCCCAGCAATGCCCAGCCCAGAGGTCCCTGCTCCTCCCTGCCTGCACATCCCACGGGAAAGCTGAGCGCTGTGGCCATTCCTGCTGTCCATTCGTGAGGGAAGCTGCCTTCCCCTCCTGGAGGAGGTTTGCACCCAGCAGCTTTGCAGGAGTGCTTTACACTTCTCCTTCAGTTGCTTTGTTCCCTCTCCTCCCTGGCTGTTTCCTTGGAAAAGTCAATTTTCCCTCTGGACTTTCTCGAGATGGAAACATTCCCCCCTCAATGGATTTGGTGAGCACAGAAAACATCAGTTTTGAGCCTGAATGGAAATAATTAGAAGCACCTTTTGGTGAGGGAAAAACGGGCATGCCCTGAGAAATCTTGGACCCCTATATCCATGCCCGGGGTCGCTGTGTGTGTGAGATGTGGCCTGGATTTAGGGCAACAGCTTCCCAAAATCTCCTGTTCCAGCTTCACCTCGCTCCCTACTACCTTCTGCAGCAGCTGGCGCCGGCAAAAAGCAAATGTAACATGTTACTAAAGTGTTATGTCTCTTTATGCACTCACTTTAGGCTGGTGCTAGCTGCAGCAGGAGGTGTTGGGTGGCGGAAAATCAGATGTTTCAGCTATTGCTTCAATTATAGATAGCTCTGCCTGGGAAAAGGCAGTGGAGTGAGAGGGGCAGCAGCCTGCTACGGGGATGGCTGGGAGAGGATTCACAGGGAACACAGAATCACAGAATCACAGAATCACCAGGTTGGAAGAGACCTTCAAGATCACCGAATCCAACCCATGCCCCAACACCTCAACTAAACTATGAGTCCCACATCCAATCTCTCTCAAATCCATCTCCAAACACGTCCAGGGATGCTGATTCCACCACCTCCCCGGCTATTTTATCCAATATTTTATCCCTCTTTCTGTAAAAGATTTTTTCCTAATATCCAACCTGAATTTTCCTTGGCGCAGCTTAAGGCTGTACATGCCGTAACCCTCCTCTGTCCAGATTTTGGAGTGTCACTCTTTGGAAAAAAAAAAGCGATTTTCCTTGGGAAGCCGAGGCAAGGACGGCCGTGGTCAGCAGTGCAGCTGGCACAGAGTCAGGGTGACCAGGACACGTCCTGGGCTCCAGCTGCCTCACCCTGCCAGGAGCACCAGCTCCCAGGAATGCTGCCTGCCCTGCTGCTCCCAGGTGCTGCGCTGAGCCTTTATTTTTAAAGAGAGAGCGAGAGAATTAATTTTCTCGGAAAAACATGGTACAAAGTGGAGATGTTCTGCGAGAGAGAGAGAATTATTTCTTCCCCTCCGCACTCATGATAGAAAATTGTAATAGGTTTTGTTCTGATGAGTGTTGCAGTACTTATCAGGGTAAATTTAGTATTGCCTCCTATTATATATGACAAGGAAGGTACAGCTAAGACAAAACTTTATCCTGACATTTCAGAAGCAGCTCTGCTTAGATAAAGTATTTTTGCTCGTCTTTTCAAATTGGGATGAATTAACAGCTGGATTTGGAATTTCCTGCCAGGTCAAAGTCCTGTTACAGCACTGTTTATAGTCAGACTGCGTGAAAAAAGCATCAAAATGGAAAGTACTGAGGTAAAAGTTTTAATTATTAAGAGTCTAGAGCTGAGCAGAGGGAAATCACAGTCCATCACAGCCCTACTGCTCCCTCACCACGTGAGTGTGAACAGAATACCTTGTTTTACGTGTCCCAGAGGAAATGTGGATGAATTCCTCCTCCTGAGGACACTGTGGGATGGTGTGGGTAGGCTCAAACAGCAAAAAGGGGAAGCCAGAGGGTGGCCAAAGGGATGGGGATGTCATTTTCTGCAATGTGCTCTGTGCAGGGGCAGTCTTGGTGTCAGGGCAGTGGTGTGAAGGGCTGAGCTCAGCCTCCACCCTGATTTAGTGATGAAAATGGGCTGAAATGTGAGCAGAGAGAGCTGGGGAAACCTCGTGTGTGGGGCAAAACAGCACTTCAATAAATTTCCTGGGGGTGTCTGGCAGGGGGTCCCCTCTGCTCTGGATGCAAATGCGAGGACAGATGTGCAGGGAGATCTGTGGCTTTGAGAGGGATTTTGGGACCAAAAGCATTTGGTATGGATGGAAACCACTTGCTTTGCATGTCATTTGCCCTGTTCTTATATTGTTTTCTTTTTCTTTCTTTTTCTTNACAAATACTATTATTTCCAGCTAAAGATAAAGGAAATTAAGATTAGACTCACAACCTCTGTGCTGACCTTGCCTGACCCCTTAGCCCGAGTGCCCCCTCGAAACAGTTTAGCTGAGAGTGGGACCCTCCCAGGGATCTCTCTGGGAGCTGGTGCCATTCCCAGTGTAGCCTTGTGTGGATGATCACTGCTCAGAACAGTTCCCTCAGCCCAAATCAGTGCAATCAGCTTCCAGACTTGTCTGAGGGATGAGTCCCTCAGAGGTGGAGAATCACTACAGGTGCTCAGAGGAAAGCTGCATTTTCCTGCAGTTCTTTTGTCAAAGCTGGGACACACCTGAGGAGAGGCAGCAGCTGTCCCTGGGAGGTGACAGCCAGGAGCCTTTGCAGCTCCTTGAGTGGCCAGATGTCCTCTCTGGGCTCTCCTTTCCCTTCTCCCTCCCTGACTTCTCTCTTTCTCCCTACCCTCACTTGGACTTTTACGTCCCTCTTGGTTCTCCTCACGTTTTTTGTGACCGTGTCTTCACTCCAAGTCCCTCTCCTGCTTCCCCCTGCTCCCTGCCCTCACACAGGCAGCCTCCGTGGCTGGGGCTGCTGCTCCCCAGCCTGGAGAAGACCTGCCCTGTGCTCCATCACTCTCGGCCTGTTGCCAGGCAACGCAGCATCGCACGGATTCCACTCCCAGGCTCCCAAACAAACTGCAGATGCAGGGGATTTTCCTCCTGCTCTCCCAGAGAGGGACCTCTCCTGCCTCGCTGCCGGGTCTGAGGGGTCTCCAGCAGTCACTGGAGGAGCTGCAGCTCCTCTCTTCACCTCCCCACCTGCCAGCTTGGCACCTGGGAAGTCACACGCTGAGTTTTGCTGGAAGGCAGCGGCTCCCTCCAGGCGCAGCCCCACTTGGAGCGGTGGGACACCCTGGTGTGATCCTCGTCTCCCACAGGGAATTGCTTAACACCTGTCCCACCCTCAGACTGCACAGGGCTGTGTAACTACACAGGAGTTTTGTTTTCACAACTGCAGACGCTGAAATGGCTGCAGAAGTTGAGGCATGACCCGAGACTGCTTGTTGTCAGTGGGCTGATGGACTGTCAGATCCATCTCGGGAGCAGGACACGTCGTCTCACTGTCTCCCGACCCATGGTGCACAAATCGCGCTTCATGACAGCCATATAACACTCCCGAGAGCAAATTTTGGCACAATTATCACCCTTTTCAGGTCATAAAAGTCACTCAGCGCTCAGCCACCTGTTTAGAGCTGTCAGCCAAAGCCTCCTGCAACCACTGCAGTGGTTAAACACCATGGGGAAGCACACGTGAATTATCCCACACGAAACAGGCTGAGCCAAGGAGGGGCACACATCGTGTTCCCAGTGGGAATGTGTTGCAAATGCCCTGTCCCAGGCAGGAGGAGTGCTAGAGGAAGGAAGCACACCTCTCCCAGAGCAGGACATGCCTTCAGAAAGCACATTTTGCATGTGTCCTCCTGCGTTTCCACGCTGAAAGCTGGACTCGGAGTGTCTCCACCGCAGAAAGAAGCTTGCAAGTTGGCTTAGATGTCCACTCAAAACTGAGAGGGACCAAGTTTGGGATGTCAGAAACCTCCCAGCTGGGAATGGGGCACTACCAGTGGGGACCTTCTGATCCAGAACATGCTGAAGGGGATGCTGATCTTCCCTGATCCAGGGAAGCAACTGAGCAGAGCAGCTCCCTGGCAAGGTGTGACACTGGAAAGCTGTAAGTTGACAGGTTGGTGGATCCTCTTGCACCCTTTGTTGGAAACTTTCATGCTCCAGTAGCTCTCTGAAATGCCTGTGCACCAATGCACACGGCATGGGGGATAAACAGGAAGATTTAGAGATCTCTGTGTGGTCACAGAGCCATCATCTCATCCCAGTTACAGGTCATGGGGAACAGGAGAGGTACCTGAGGCCTGGAGAAAAGCCCAGTCACTCCAGCCCTCAGAAAGGGCACCAAGGAGGACCCAGGGAACCACAGGCCAGTCAGCCTCAGCTCCATCCCTGGAAAGGTTATGGAACAGCTCATCCTGAATGTCATCTCCACGCATGTGGAGGAAAAGAAGGTTACCGGGAGTAGTCAACGTGTGTTCAGCAAGGGGAAATCATGCTTGACCAATGTGATAGCCTTTGGGGATGGAATGGCTGGCTGGGTGGGTGAGGGGAGAGCAGTGGTTCCTGTCTGCCCTGACTCCTGCACAGTTTGTGACACTCTCCCCTAACATCCTCGTAGTGAGGGTGGGGAGATGGAGAGGTTGAGATTGGACAGTGGGTTGAGAACTGAGCGAGTGGCAGAGCTCAGAGGGTCCTGATGGTGGCACAGAGCCCAGCTGGAGGCCTGTACCTGGTGCTGCTCCCCAGGGGTCACTACTGGCCCCAGTCCTGCTCAACTTCCTTCATCCATGCCCTGGAGGAAGGGGCATTGCCTGTGGAGGACGCACCACGAGCTTTGTCACGGGATAAACACACAGGAGGACTGCAGGAGCTCTGACCTCCTGAGGCTGATAGAGGAATGGAGTGCAGGTGTCCCCAGGGACCCTCTCTTGTCACCTTTGCAGCGTCCCCTTGGCGCAGGTGGCGGACGTTGCAGGGCTCTTGGAGGAGGCAGGTGGCACCTGCTCTGGGAACACATTGTCCCAGCAGCCAGCAGGGACCAGCAGCTGGGCTTCTCAGCTCCTCCTGCCTCCTGGGTGCTGCTGCTGAGCCCTGGCCCTCCTCAGGACAGGAGAGCTGTGGGGTCAGAGGGAGAAAGAGGAGCTGAAACCATCCACACCTCCATGCGGTGGTCAGGAGCGGAATTTTTTACCAAGATCCTTGTGATCCATTCCGCTGCTGCTTCCAGATGTTTTTGCTGTAGCTCCATGACTCAGACCAGGAGCTTTGACTCAGAAAGGGACTCCTCTGCTGGCACAGGTGGGAAGGAGCATCCCTAGGAGTGAGAGGTGCTGCACCCTCTCAGATGGGAAGGCCTAATGGGGGACATGGGCCCAGCCCTCAGCGTCAGAGCAGATCCCATCACTAACAATAATGAGCAGGGATGGCACTTCTTAACTCTGCAGGGGCTGAGGGGCCTTTTCCTTGCCTTGTGCCCTTCACACTGCCAGCCATAACACGATCAGAAATGCCAGTCCCAAGGGGCAGCACTGCTCCTCCTGAGCACCATCATGGAAATGCAGAGAGAAAATCAACCAGGGCACCTACAGACAGACACAGATTCACAGGACTGGGGCTCTGCATCCCTCAGCACGCGTGCAGGGATGGATTCACACCTCCTCTGGCACCACAGTGTGTGTCAGCCCTGAGGCTGCCCCGCAGACCTCACTCACCTGCCTTCCCCATTGCCCACCTTGTGGCTGGAGCAGATTGTCCTTGTGCCACAGGCTCAGCACGGTGTCACTGTCACCCTGCAGGCTGTCTGTGCATGGCAGGAGGAGGCTGTGGCGTTGGGAGAGATCTTCTTTCGTTGTAGGCACGAGAGCTAAACCTCAACATCCACAGCTATCAGCAACCACAGCCAGCACAGCACTTCTGCACTCTCAGAACCAAAGGGCCTTAGCTCAGCTGGACCATTTCTCAAGTGAAGGAAAGCCCAAACTAAACATTGTCTGCAGCCTCTCAAGCTTAAAGGCAGGCTGGAATGGGAGGTGGTGCATGAACCCACCTCCATGGACAATCCTTTCTCCCTTCCCACCACACTTTCCATGCTCTGCTTAAAGAGATTGGAGCACACAGGACACACAGGACTGCAGGCAAATTCTGCTCATCAGTTCCTCCATTCACAGTTGCTAAGAATGGTCAACATTTCCACTTACTCTGGACCAGTCTGCACTACTTTGCAAAGTGGTGAAGGATCTTTAACTCAGCAAAGATGGGGAACCCTGTGAATACGCTCTGAGGCATTTCCTCAGGCATATGTAACATCTAGCACGTGGTGTGTCCAAGCAGAGAGGCTCCTGGGCTAACACATGAGGAGGCAGTTGTGAATCAGAGGATGCAGAGACACCAAAACAGGAGTCAGAGCTGCCCAAGCCGTTGCTGGTAGCTGTCAGCCCCACCAGTCCATGGGGGCTGTGACTTGTGGTCTTTCCTTGCCGGCACCTGAGGGTGTTTAGATGGTGCTGTGGGGGATGATGGAACATTTGTCCTGTAGGACAACTTGAGGGAAACCTTTCCTGCAGGAACCTGGAACTGGAATTGCAAAGGCTCTTTGGCTTGGTGGGCTCAGTCTTGGATGCAGCTGCAGCAGGAGACAGAGGCTGTGTGCTAGACCAGGTGGGAAAACTCCCCTGGCCTCTGCTTGTCTCTATTTCCACCTCATGAGGTGCACTTCATTTACTTTCAGGCTGTTTTCTACCTTCTGCACAGAAATGCCAGCTCTAAGACTGTGTATTTTCTCCTTTTCTGCAGGACTTTCATTACATTTCTGGTTTAATAAAAGCTCTTTTGCTTTCTCCGCTCTTGTCCTTTTCCTGCTTTAGAAGAACAAGCATCTTCTGCTGGGAATGGTTGGCTGGACAGAAGAGCCAGCTCTCCAGCTGGCTGGGAGAGGGAGTGAGGGAGATTTTTCACCTTGATGGCAAGCCCTTGGGAAAAGCAGCACTTGGGGCTTGGAGCCAGCAGTGGCCACTGGAGAAGAAGGGAGGCCAGGGTGTGGAGCTTGCAGCAGAGCAACAAGTGAGAGGAGAGTGAAAATGAGTGATTTAAGAGTGGAGGACAGCAAATGGCTACAAACACGATGCTCTATGGCCTCTGCAGGGTGATTACAGCCACAGCACGGCATCTCCAGCAGCCTCTCACAGACATCTGCAGGCTCAGAATGTGAACTTCAGAAAATCCCATCACTGGGCCCTCACTGGAGAGCAGAGAGCTCCCAGCAGGGGAGGGAAACACAGCATTTGGGGTTCTGGGAAGGGATGGCATCTCGAGGATGCCCATCTTCTGGGGGACAAGGAACAAACCCCTCAGTGAGCACGGTCAGGTATCGCTGTGATCAGCCTCCATGAGACCCAGCAGAGCAGCCCTTCATTCCAGAACGTGGCTCCAGGTGGGTTGTTCAGGAGCACACAGCAGCTCCTTTGGATGCATTCCCTGCCAAGCCCTTGGCTTTTCCAAAGTTTCCCGTTGTGGCTGAGTGGCCGGATAATTCATGTGACACGGTTTCTGCTCCCGACTGGGTGAACTTGCAAGCACAAATGTCACCATTTGTGAGCGTAATTCTTCCTCTTCATGTATGCCTCTGACATTTGCTTTCCACTTACCTTTCCTGCCAGTAACATGCAATCATAGCTGGTGGGAGGGAGCAGAGCAAAGGGGCCAGAAGGGAAAGGGACCAGGCAGGGCTAAATGGAGCCTCTGGTGCCCGGAGGCAAATGCTTCTCATCTCCCCAAGAGCTCCTCCCTGGTGCCCAGCAGCTTAAATCAGAAAAAAATGCTTCAGAAAGTCACTGCTGTCAGGAGCTCTGTGTGCTGGCAGCAGCAGAGGAGGTAAAAGCTGTACCTGTACAACAGCCAGCACCTGATGGCACCAGGCAGCTCATCCTGGGCTCGGGGATCCCGGTGCTGCATGGGCACATGGGGACATCTCGCAGGACCAGATCTGATGGGCTGGTTCCTCTTCTTCCATGGGATCATGGAGAAACCCTATTGCTTTGGTCCATCTCCCATGGACCCCTCAGCCACAGGAAGCTGCTGGGGGTGTTGATAAAGCACAAATTGCTTGTGACATCGGGCGTGTGGAAGCCCAGGAGCATCCTGAGGGCACAGTGGTCAGCCAGCGTTGGGAGCCCAGGCAGACAGGCTCGCTCTGGGCTACCATGCAGTGAAATATCACCAGCCACAGGTGGGTGTCCTGGTGAGGTCCCTGCACCCTGGATTCCCTGTGGGAGGCCTACAGTGAGTGGTCTGCAGTGAAAGTCCATACGGGCAGACACACTCACTGGCATGTGACAAGTGCCACTTACCTGCTTTGGTCCTTGAGAAGACAGTGGAGATCACTGCTCTGAGCTTAATTTGCTTAAGTCTGGACCAGCAGGGGTGGTCTGGGTGCTAAACCACGCAGAGAACCTTTTCCACCACCCTCAGCAGCAGGTGAGAAGATCTTTTCCCCTCCCATTCCAGCACAGCCTCAATCTAGATGTTAAACCTTCCCTGAGCCTTCCTTTTCCCCACAAGCCCCACAGGTTCACTGTCCCCAGAGCCTCCCTGCAGTGTCACCAGGACAGCACAGCACACCACTCAGCTTCTCCTTGGTTTAATGTCTCTGCATTGCAACAGCCCAGCCTGGCCTGCCAGGGGGAAGCTCTTCAGGAAGGTCGCTCCCCACCGCGCTTTTTGGGAGAGGGACATTGGGATAATGTGATCTCTGGTGTGCCTCTGATGAGGAAACCATGTAGAGCCAAGCCAAGCGTGAGGGAAAGGAGCATTAGGAACTCCAGAGACAAGGATTGTCCCAGCCTGGGCTGGGCAGATCTCCCTGCAGGAAAGGGCAGGACAGAGGAGCTGCCCGGTGGCCGCTGGATGTTGCCCTGTGCCCCTTCAGAGGCATTTTGGACCTGGTCCTGCCCAGCTGAGTGACACATTCTGCTCCCTTGTCCCAGAGGGCTTTGGAGACCATCCACACACAGGTGCAAACCAGGACTTACCTGCTTGGAGGGGCTGCTCTGAGCTGCCAGGCAGGTGCAGAGGAGATCCCATCCAGGGTGCTGAGAGCTCGGATGTTTCCTCCTGGAGCCATGGCTTCTGCTCTGCATTCAAAGTGCTGCTGGATCTCTCCTTTTTCCTAGGGGAAAAAAAAAATCCTTCATGGTAGTACATTACTGCATGCCTGATGTCGAGTTCCTTAATTATATTACTTTTTTAAGACAAAGATCAGAGGCTGGTGCACAGGAGACCGTGAGGATTTCAATGGCTGTTGCCATTCCAGCAGGCAAAGCCCCAGCACCAGCAGCTGATCCCCAGCAGCATTTCTGGGAGTTCAGGCTCCCTTTTCCCACAAATTCCATTGTATGCACAACACAGCATCCTTCAGGGAGAGCTGAGCATCCCTCCTGAACTGGGCTCCCCCAGCCTGGGGAAGCCTCCAGCCCCACGAGAGCCTCCAGATCTTCCCCAGCACCCCAGGAGGAGGCCACCAGGCCACTCTGCTCTGTGGCATGGAGGCATTCTGAGTAAATCACCTTATTTTTTTATCTCAGTGGCTGCAGGAGGAAGCTCAGCCTGTGCTGATGACAATGTTTCAGGCAACCACAGCACCCATCAGCGCTCGCAGCCGAGCCGCTCCTGCCCAGGCACAGCCCCCCGCTTGCCAAGATGCCATCACCACCTTTCCCATCATCTCCCCTGCGCCCACCTCCCTGGGGGGAAAAACCCCAAAATCCAGCGCAGCAAAAACGCTCACCCATCCCCTCCGCAAGCCGGCAGGGGTTAATGTTGTCAGCCATGACGTCAGGATCCCAATCTGTCCGGAGAGTCCCCCTCCCCAACCACAAACTCCCTCTCTCCTCCCCTCCTCTTGTGACTTTGCAATGAGCAGCAAAACTCCACAGGAGCTGCGGCAACAGCGCTAGGGAGACATCCAGCCCTCCCTGCGAGAGCAGCGCTTTCCGCAGACACGGATTTATTTATTTGCTACACATGCATATATGTATTTTTTTTTTTTTATTTACCAGGCCGCTTTTGTTTTCCCTTTTTTTTTTTTTTCCCCCCCTTTTTAGCCTTTTCACAAAAGCCCCGAACCTCGCAAGTGACGAGCCTGAGATTTCCCTAAAATAAAATAACTGCACGGTGGGGCTGGGTGGCTTCCCCTTCCCCCTCGGAAAATAAAGAGGAAGGGGGAGCAAATAGGTAAAATCCAGAATAAAATCGTATTGCTCGAAAACTCACACGTCCTCCCTCTCTCCCTCTCCCTCTCTCTCTCTCTCACACACAC
>VZTH01000582.1:24238-83686 GCA_013397815.1 Aleadryas rufinucha
CTCTCTCTCTCTCACACACACACACACACACACACACACACGCTCTTTCTCCTCCTCCTCCTCTCTGAAGGTGGGTAGCAGGAGCCATGCAACATCTGCAGAACCGGATGGCAAAAGAGCAGGAGGAAAAATAATCCAAGTGGAGTGCTCAGGGGACACTGAGTTGGTTTTTTTTCTTTTTCGTTTTTTTTTTTTTTTTTTAAATTTTTTCCTTCTTCTTCTTCTTCTTCTGCCGCGTACCTGTGAGATTCGATTTCACATTTTGCTGAGCCCATTTTGGGGCATTTTATTTTTCTTTCTCTTGGGATTTTCTCCATTGCCAGAGGATGTCTCTTGTTGAGAGGATGCTGAAAGGAAGAAGAAACGAATTCTTTGACTGGCACTGAAGAAGTGGGGGGGTATTTTTCCCCCTCATTTTTTAGTTTTTTCTCATTATTCTTTTTCTCTAGGAGATCATTAACTGGGGGGGGGGTTGGTTTCTTTTTTCCCTCCCCCCCTTTTTTTGGAGGGGGATTTCAGAAGATCCATCTTTCCTTCCCCTCCCCTCCAAAGATTTTTTTTTTCATCCTTCGTCTTTGTGGAAATGTGGACATTTCAGGCAGACAGATTGAGTGGAATTGTCTCTGCTTTAGCAGCTCTTTGTCTCGCCTGCTGTGCGCAAAGGTAAGGATTGCGATCCCAGGCTGCAGGGACAGGGGGGCTGGCACAGCGTTTGTTTGTCTTGTTTGGGGTTTTCTCCATCGATCTGGATGTGGGAAAGGGGAGGGGGTTCTTTCCCCAAATCGCTTCCCCTGCCGCCTGCTATTGTTATTCGCCGGCTCCTGCCGTTCTAGGGGAGGAGGGATGCTCGTAATTGAGATGTGGAGCAGACTCTGCGGACGGAGCCCACCTCGCAGCCCCTGTGCGTGTGCGTGTGCGTCCCCCTCCCCAACCCGGGGGAAAATGGCCAAACGAAGGGTTTTGCCGGGGAACATGGTGCCCGCAGGAGCCGCCGGAGCCCCGGAGCTGCGCTACGCACCCGGCACAGGCTGCCTCGGCCGTGCCCGAGCCTGCACACGCAGCCACCCTGGCATCCGAGCGAGCTGCGCTGTGCCACAGCCCCGGCTCTGCGGAGCTCCGGGGGCGATGCCCACGGCCGTGCCTCCGCGCAGATTTACGGCATGCAACACCCTCCTCTGTGGGTGCCATCCATCCGGATCCGTCCCTGCGTGTGCGCAGCCATCCGTGCCCGCCCGTGTGTCACTCCACACCTACAGCGCGCAGCTTCGCCTGCCCTGCGTGGCACCGGGGGCACTGCTGGCACCCATCCCCTGCCCGCTCGGGCTGCAGCTATTCCTGGGCTATGCCCGGGGCGATCGCGGCGCTCCGGAGGTGCGGGAGCCCATCCAGCGTGGCCAAGGTGTGCGGAGCACACCTGTTTGCTCGCTCATCCTCTGCTCTCGCACACGGGAGCAGCGCTGCTGCTGCTGCTCGCCCTCCCTCCGCGCACCTGCGGGCAGGTGCGTTCGTCCCTGCGCGCCGGCGGAGCGGGGGGGGGNGGGGGGGGGGGGGGGGGGGGGGAGCTGTGGCATCTCCCTGCTCGGCCATGCACGCTCCCGACGCGCACATGCAGGTCCTTGCAGGGCTGTGGATGCCCAGATTTGTGTTCCCATAGTTATAAACACGCACACGCGCAGGCGCGCGCCCACCTTTGCCCACACCATTCATGCGTGGTCCCGCTGTGTGGGGACACACACGCACACACGCACAGGCAGCCCGGGAGGCACTGCCCGAGCAGATGTGTGACATTTAAAGCCCACGGCAGCCCCCTTTGCTCAGGCGTGTGCCCTCGCACGTGCGTTTGCGTGCCCAGGACTGATTTTCGCCCGTAGTCTGCGTGTGTATCCGTGCACAGCTCGGAGACAAAACACTCTCCATGTGCACAAGCCTCCAGCTACTCCCACACACCCCAGCCAGCAGCACGGGGTGCTGGTGTGGAGATGTTTGGCTGCAAGAGTACGTGGATATGCAAAGCACATGCCCGCTGACACAGAATCAGGGACACAGCACTCCGGAATTCAGTTCAGAGGCTGGCTGTGCGTGCTCCCTGAGCGGATGCAGACCCACATTTGCCAGGAATAGCACTGACATGCAGCTGCTCGCCCACAGCTGGGCAAATGCACGGCTTGCCTCCTCGGTGGGAGGGATGTGGCTTTTTGGATCAAAGGGAGCACTGGGAGGTAAAAAGACCTTGTCCTTAATCGTGATGTCGGTTTATTCCCTCACTAGGCCAACTTGTAGCTGATGAGGAGGAAAGAGCCCCCACAGCCCTCTTCCCACTCTGCCCCTTTCTGCAGGGCTCCTGACACATTGTTTACTGTCTCTACCTCGATTTCCCTGCCTGTATTAAGGGGGTAACACAGATTCCTGAGTTTATGCACTGTAGGAAGCCAAACAGGGGTGTCCAAATCCCTTGAGAAATGCACAGTGTCCATATCATGACTATGGAAATCTGTGTACCTAGGCATGGCTGTCTGGAGGTGAACAAATGCTGGTGCACACTCTCAGCCCTCAGTGACAGGACTGTGTTTTGCATGCTGCAAAACCTCACACACCTGCAAGGAAATCCACAGGTGCAAGTGGACCTTGCAAGCCTAGACAGGGTGTTGTGAAAATGCCCACCTGCACACACCTCTCTGGCCTTTTCACAGTGATCAAAGCCATGCAAGGAGGAGTTTTACCACTCTCAGCAGCACGCTCAGGAGTGGAGCTCAGCCCCCTTCCCCTGCCAGCACAAGGGCTTGTTGGTTGTCCGTGCACCAGAGCTGGGCCTGGGTGCTGTCTCACATTTGCACGTCCCTGTCCTGTTGAGAAATCCCTGCACATCCAGAGCCATGAGACCTGCCCAGGCTCCCAGGTGGTCCTACACACCTCCACCCACACCCCTAGGGAGAGTCTGGGCACCGGGGAACCCAGCCTCAGGCACCCACAAACGCCTGCTTCTGTGCTCCTCATAAATCCTGTCCGCAGCCCAACATTTCATCACAACCCAGCAGAGCAAGGTCTGCACCCACCGTCACCTCCAGTCACCTCCAGTCACCTCCAGTCACCTCCAGCCCCTGGCTGGGATGTGGTCACACACATCTGTGCATGTTTTATAGCTGCACCCAGTGCTCTCCCGTGCCTGTGTGTGCAGGCAGGGAGTCCCTACACCCTCCGTGCAGCCAGGAGAGCCCGCCTGTCTGTCTGTCTGTCTGTGTGTGCGTGTGTGCAGACACACAGACATGCCAGCACCAGCCCCGGTGTCCGGCCAGGCACGGGGCTGGCGGGCAGAGGCAGTGCCGTGCTGCAGCTTTCCAGGTTGACTTGGATGGATGTGGGAGGCGGTGTTGACAGGGAGGCATGCTGTTGTGGTGGGTGACTGCAAAGAGCAGCAGTTGTCACCGGCAGGGTCCCTATTCTCATGCAAAGCAGGGGACGAGGGTGGCACAGAGGCTGGGTATTCAGGCAGAAAACCTGATACACCCCGCAGCACTGAATAGGTCCAATATTTTTAGCATCCCCTGCTTTCTGGTTTCCCACCTTCAGTTTTGGTTTGGCTCTCGGGCTGATTTTAGAAGGAACTCCCTTCTTGCTGTGATGGCTGGATTGGTGTTGGGGAGGACGTCTGCCCCCTCCGTGTGCAGGTTAAAAGGTTGGGAGGGAAAGGATTGCTGCTCTGGCACACGGAGGGGAAGATGGACTCTCCTTCCCTGTCTCTGCCTCTTGATCTGCGTTGCTAAGAAGTCACGGTGATGCTGAGTGACAGAAACTGAATTTTTACACGGCAAAGATCAGCCGTATATTGAGGCCATAGGGGAAAAAAGGAGCGTTGTTTTCTCGTTTGCTCCAATAATCCCAAGAAAGCCCTGGGTGCAGTGAGAAGCAGAGGCAGCACTGGGTGTGTGACAGTGCAGGGTGGTGCTGGGGGCCGCTTGTGCAGCAGGGACCTTGGGACATGCCAGGTCTGTGCTGGGTGATGTAAGACCTGGAGCAAGAGCCCAGCGTGGCCGAGGAAGGGGAGTGAGACCTGCAAGAGAGAGGCTAGAGCTGCCCCACACACAGCCTGGGGGGACAGAAAGGACTATTTCTGCCTGTCTGTGTGTCTGTGCACCCCTCTGTGGGCAGAGCACAGTGAAGCCCCCAAAGGTGTGGGTCAGTAGCCAGAGAGAGTGGGCTCATTGAGGGGGGCAGCAGCAGGACCCCTGGGGTGCTTACACCAGAGGGAGTAGCAAGGGATGGAGCTTGGGGTACCCTGGATTCAGGGTGAGCTGCAGAAGAGCAGCCAAAACACTGCTGAGACTTCTGAGCCACCTCCCAGGATGGCTTAGGGGCCCTGTGGGGATCATGGGCAGTTTGGGGGCTGAGAGCTGTGCCAAGGACAGAAAACACCAGTGAGAGCGAAAACAGAGAGGCTCTGCCCGTGGCTGAGCTGTTCTGGGGTGTGAAGGATGCTGAGGTGCCTGGCCACGACCCCTGGTGCCACACGGGATGACGAGAACTCTCTTCTTTTGTCTTTCAGCCCCTCCACTGGAAATATTTCTGTGGTGAAAGAGATTGTGGACAAACTGCTGAAGGGCTATGACGTCCGCCTCAGGCCTGACTTTGGAGGTACGGAGAGGGCCGGCCGCGGGCAGCGGGGCAGGGGCCGCTCTGTGAGTCCGTGCCGGCCACCTCGGCCGCTCACGGCACGCATAGACCTCAGGGAGTGCTCCCATCAGACATCTCCAACCCCAGCCCTCACGCCCTTGTTGCCTTCTCCCTCACATTTCTTTCACCCCTCCTGCTTTTCCTTCTCCTCTCACTGGCTCCTCTCCTCCCTCCATCACCCACCTCAGCAGACAGCTGGGTTTGATGTTTCTGGGGATATTTTGCCACAACAGAGGCACTCAGCTCTTCCTTGACCCCAAGCTTTCCTCCATCACAGATAACAAGTCATCCCTCCTCCATTTCTGCTCCCAGTGCCAGATATTTTGGCTCTTTTCCCTGCAGAGGGTCCAGGTGATTGCTGGTGGGGCTGCTGGTTGGCCTGCAAGGCTGCCCCCTCAGCAACAGTGTGGGGTAAAATATTCCCTGGGGAGCTCGTGGCCTGGCTGCCATTCAGTAGGAGGTGCAGGGATCTGCAGTTCCTCTCTTGGGTCCTGTGAGCAAGCAGGAGAATGTCAAGGGCCTGGAGGAGATGGAACATGGAAAACCTTTGGGTACTGTCGTGTTCCCAGGTCCAGCTGAGGTCCATTTCTTGGAGAGGAGCAGGCAGTGGAGAAGCACAGGGAGGGGGATTTGAGGACTTTCAAACTCAGCCTGCCAAGCTTGGCTATTTTAAGTAGTTTTTGGGCAATGCTGTTTCCTCCTCGTGAGGAGATGTGTGGGGTTGGGGGATGCTCAGCCCACAGGAGGACAGCTGCACATCGAGGTGTCCCTCTCCACAGGACTGATGGGAAACAGGCTCATGCCTGTGCTCTCAAGGGGAAGAGAGGCCAGGGACAATTATTTGGTGGTTCAAGGGAGGAGTTTCTCCCAACAGGGCTGATCCATAGCTCCTAGAAGCTGGGAGTGGAGGAATATCCTCACTGATTTCACCAGGTTTTGAAGGCACCCCAGTGTATTGCAGTTTCCTGTGAACAAACCTGTCTATCCTTGGGACCTCTGGTTTCCCTGCACCTCACCCAGACCTGCCCCATGCACTGACCACCCCGTACCCTTCAGCAGAGACTCCCTTCCATCCCCACAAACACCGTCCTCGCTGTCCTCATCTCCTTGTTCTACCCTGTGGTGGAACAGGGGCTTTCAGGTGGCAGCACCAAGCGCTGCTTGGGGGACCCTGGCCTCAGGGGGGGGTCTGGGCTGGGGGAGATGATGCCCATCCCTCCACAGTGCTCAGGAGCACCTGGGAGGTCACCCCAGTGCAGTGGGGACACACTTTGGGTGCAGCATTCTGCAGGCAAACAGGGGTTCCCCCTCTTCCCTCTCTCCTTTGAGCATGGGATACAGCTGGCTTTGATCTAAAGGCTCTGCCCGGGAAACAGGAAATGTCCCTACCACCTGGCCAGCCCTGATCACAGCAATTGGTGCAGTCACATTTTATGAGGGGGAGAACTGCGGAGGTGACATAAAACTGGAAGAGAACCACGGTGCAAAGCCACGGCGGTGATTACGGTACAGCGAAGCGGGAGCTGAGCCGGCTCCTCAGAGCCAGGGAGCAGAGGGGAGCCACGGGCCGGGGGTCCAGCAGGTTCTGCTCCCTGATTCCAGGTCCCCAGGGCGCCCAGGACAGGGCCCAGCCCTTGCTCGGGCACGGGGCTCGGCGCAGGCGGCTCTGCTGGCCCTGCCGGGTCGGTGCGGTGCTCGGGCTGGGCTCGGCGCAGGCGGCTCTGCTGGCCCTGCCGGGTCGGTGCGGTGCTCGGGCTGGGCTCGGCAGGCACCGCTTCCTCCCGGGCTGCAGAACGGATGGGGCTGGGCAGCCGTGGCCTTTTATTTGATTTCACTCTGAATTCCCAAAGCGCAAGAGCTGCATTTCTCCTCACTCAAGCAAAGAGATAGAATTATGACCATAACCCCCTTTCCCTGTAATCGCCTCGCTGTTGCCCTTCACCCTTTCTTGTCCTTCCCTTTGCTCATGAGAGCAAGGTCCTGGCAGGCAGCACCTTTGGTGCTCATGGTGCAGGGATGCCCAAACTGTCAGCGTTGCTGGCTCCTTCCCCCCCGAGGACAAGCTTATCCAGGCAAAATTCCTGCAGCATTTCCAGCTGGGCTGACACAAGAGTCTGGAAGCTGGAGATCATTGGTGTTATAAGCCCAGGGGAAAGGGGTGGAAGTTTCCTTGTACCACTGCTGTAACCAGAGCTCACCAGTTCTCTGGGATTTTGGATCAAACTCATTTCTAGGATAAATCCAGTGGGATCATGCCAGGAGGTGTCTAACCCTATGTGGTTCCCAGTTCATCCACAGTCCCACTGTGGAGAGAGTGAAGTCCTCCCTAGTAAGTTTTGAGCAGCTGGCACAGTGATAGGACCCACAGGAACAGCCTGAAGTTGTGTCAGAGGAGCCTTGGGTTGGATATTAGGAAAAGGTTCTTCCCCCAGAAGGTGGCTGGGACCTGGAACAGGCTCTGCAGGGAATGGTCATGGCCCCAAGGCTGCCAGAGCCCCAGGAGCATTTGGGCAACACTCTCAGGGATGCACAGGGTGGGATTGTTGGGGTGTTCTGGGCAAGGACAGGAGTTGGATGATCCTTGTGGGTCCTTTCCAGCTCAGGATGTTCTGGGATTCTGTGGAAGAGGCAGGGTTTGGGCAGAGCCCTGGAACCTGCATGTGTGCAGCCCTGCTGTCTCCCGGGGACGTGTGGGGCTGGGCTGAGCTCCAGTTCCAGTATCCTGGGGACTGGACTGTTCTCCATCCTTGTGCTCCACCTGAACTGTCCTGCCACCCCTGCTCTGCCTTCCAGCTGGGCAAAATGTGTGCAAGCCCTCTCTGCTGGGGGAGACAATCCCACCACCCACCCGTGCTCCCATCCTGGGAACACCAGTTAGGGTCAGCTGGGCATGGCCAAGGCAGCACCTCGGAGGGGTGGCAGGTCCTGCTGGGAGCTGAGTGCCCTGGAGGAATATCACAGAGCTGTCTCAGGGCTGGCCAGCAGTGGCCAGAAGGTCTGGCTGGACAGGCAGCTGCCTGCCTGAGTGGAGGGGACTGGAGCAAAGCAGCTGCCACTCAGCTGCCTGTGAGCCAGGGAGCACCTCTAAAGCCAGAGCCTTCAGCTCTCTGCGGCTCAAGGATGAGGCACTGGGGGCAGGAAGGTCACAGCAGCCAGTTCTGGGCTCCCTGGAGGTGTGGGCACAGCAAGGTTCTTCCCAGACAGATTCCCACGTGAGAAATGCAACCCACAAAAGCCATAAACCAGCCTGCCTTCCCTTCCTCCCTCCCCTGCTCTTTCCTGCTTGCTTTCCCCATGTTTTCCTCCTGCAGCGGTGTTGTTTCCTTCTTGTCATCCTGCCCCTCATCAGTGGCAGCCACCCTGCACTGTCCCCACCCTCTCAGCCTTGTGGACAGGGTCCCACCTGCACGTCCTGGGGTGCCTCCTCCATTCCCCCACGGCTGCTGCCAGTAGGGCAGGAGGAGCTGGGCACCTTTGGATGTGAAGGCACATGGAAGAGCCTGTCCTCATGCACCATTTGCCATGGTGGGGTACTTCTTGCCCCTCACACTCTTTCAAAGAGAGCCCCAAGGCCCACCCCAGCACCCCCACCCTGCCCAGGACGTGGTGCTGCCACAGCTCCAAACACAACTCACCCAGTCCCCTTTTTTTTTTTCTTTTTTTTTTTTTGAGAAAGAGAAAGAGAACTCCGCCTAATGCCAAAAGGAGGACAGGCCTGCTGGGGATTGCAGTTCACTTTTTAATTTTGAGATGCCTCGTTAGCTCCGGGCCGAGCTGAGTGGCTGAGAAGCGTCAGCCACTCGCTCTCCTCCCTCTCCCCCACCCCCTTGGAAACCCATTAGGCTGATGAGCAGGTCGGCCCTCAGGGGTGGTGCCGTGGCAATGGGTGCCATGTGCTCACCTGGGGAGCTGGGCTCAGTGGGGGGACACCAAAGGGGAAAGCTGGAGCCGTGTGATGATGGAAAAATCTGGGAGCAACTCCATCAGAAAGCCACCCTGGCTGGGTGGGAGCAGCCTGAGGGACAGTTCCCTCTCGTGTTCCTACGTTCCCCAAGCCCTGGAGTGTCACACCGTGCTGGAGAGATGTGGGACAGTGCCAGGGTGGGACATGCAGGGACCACAGGGCTGATACAGGAAAGGGGCTGGGACTGAAGGGACAGGAGGGGGTCATGGCAAACAAGTCTAAAGGGTCTGGCCAAGGTTGTGGCAGGGATCTGGAACGGCCTCCAGGAGGGGTTTGCAGGGAGGAGCAGGATGCAGCCAGGCCTCCAAGAGGGAGATCTTTGTCCTGGTACTGCAGGAGCAGCGACAACGCAGAGAGAGGCCTTTTGGTCTTTGGGACAGGACAGCGTTCTCACAGGGACACCAAATCACAGGTGGGTGCCATCCAGCTGGCCCTGAGGGATGGACAGTCTGGGAGGTGATTTATACAGCACACTAATTACACCACGAGGCAAGCAGGATGCTCATGATTTAGGGCTGGGTGAGCAGGGGATGCTGCAGATAATGTCTGGGAATCGTTGCAGAGCCACGGGTAGGGGAGGCAGGGAGCTTTCAGAGCAGCACCCTGGCTCTTCTAAGTGCTCTTAGGCACTCACTTTCAGAAGCATTAGTTCCATAGGAGAAAAAAAGGAAAAAAAAAAAAGGGAAAAGAAAGCAAACTAAAACCATATTGCCCCCAGGGTAGAGAAGGCAATGAAGGAATGGCAGGAAGATCCCACTTGAGCTCAGTGACTCAGCTGCTCGCTCTTGGTGCAACATTTCCAGCCCAAAACTTTGCAAGAGTTCCAAGCAGATGGCTCTTTATGGTTTTCCAGCATCATTTGCAGATCTGGGTAGCCAAAAGCAAGGTGAGGGCACTCTCTGCTCCGTGCTGCCAGCCCGCCTGGAGCGCAGGGCTCCTGGTGGTTCTCCTGGGGGGGGGATGCAAGTGTCTGGAAATGCCTGGTGAAAACAGAACAACCACAAAGCCCTTGGGATTGCACAGTAAATCCTGGGTTTTCATGCCTGTGATTCCAGCAGCTTCCCCTGCCCCATTTTTAATTCAAACTTCCCTAAGGAAAATTAGCACTTAAGGGGTCTTGGGTTGAAATGAGCCTGTGTCCTGCTCCTCATCTCTGTGTCATGGACCTGGCTCCTCAGCTCTCATCACCCTCATTTGAGACATCCAACCCCCTCCTTAGCTGCCATATCTTGGCTTTCCTCCTTCCTGTCCCCTGCCCCTCCTGCTCTCAGCTCCTCCCTGCTCCATCACACCTCCACCCTCCTGGGGTCCCATCCCTGCTCCCATGTCCTGTTAATCCCCCAGTATTCCCCCTTCAAAGGCCACTCCAAACTCAGCAGAGCTGGGGGTGAAATCCTCAGCCTTTCCCCGTGTAACAGCATCGCTTGAAACCCAGAATTGTAAAAATAAACGATTGCTGATGCACAAAGTGTTGCAGTGAAGCATCGTCAGTGGTTCAGGGCTCCAAAACTGAGTGGCTGCGCCGGCTGGCACGGATGCAGCAGGGGATGGGGGGGGCTTGTGTTATTTCCCTGCCCCACCAGCCCTGTGTGCCTGGGAAACAGCTGCTCTTAGTGGTGCTGTGCTGGAAGGAATGGGAATGTGGTGTCTTCCATGGTCAAGGCTGGTGGTATTGTTAAAGCCTTCCCGAAAACGTCCCTGTTTTCCACTGCGTGTCGGGTGGTGGTTTTTTCCAGCTTGCTTTGGATTTTTTGAAGGGGAGGGGGGAAAATTTTAGGAAAAATGATTCAGAAATTTCTGGGAACGAGCCAAGGCGTGTATGTGCTGGTTTGGTTTTTTTTTTGTTTTTTTTTTCCTGTCCTGAAATGTTGGGGGATGAAACTGGTGGCACCTACAGCAGGGCTGGCCCCTGTGCATGGGGAGCAGGCAGGTCCCTGGGCCACCAGCGACCTGCCTGGCACAAGGGCTGTGTCTGGGCTGTGGGGCAGCACCCCAGAGCAGTGATGCTGCTGCAGGAGGACCAGGGTGTGGGGCTGGAAGAGGGCAGTGGGTGTTGGTCCTGGGCTGGCCTGTCTCACCTGCCTCTCTAGGCTTTAGTTCTCAGCTTCCCAGCCCTCTTCCCCTCCTCTTTTGTGGCAAAAAAGAGAAATGTTTAAATCTCAGAGCAGCCAGATTCAATTTTCCTTTTGCTTCTGAGATGCCTTGAGCCGGCTCTTTTGGGGCAGGGAATTGAGATTTAGCAGGAAGGCTCTCGTCCCACCAGGGACAGCTCCTTCCCTGCCCAAAGTTGGACATGAGGGGAACCTGGAGTGCTGCACTTCACAGAGCCTGGCTCCAGCAGGAAATGTCACCCTTCTGTCCCCATACTGTGGCTGGGCAGAAGAGCAGCTCTGGGTGTGAAAGCAGAGGGGTAATTATGGATCAGGCTGGGGAAAGGAGTTAATTGAAGAAGGAGAGACAGAAGCTGTCTGTAAACCCCAGTGTCACTCAAGGCCAGAGGAAAGGTGGATGCCTGCTAGGGCTGTCAGCAGTCCCATTTTCCTTCCTGAATAAAGAGTATTAAGAAAAGGCTGTTCTTGGTCAGTAAAACTAGCTGCAGCTGTGCAGCCCTCATTCCTCCCCAGTTTATGTGACTTCTGGCTCCAGACCATGGGTCACATCCTCTCTAGGGCTAATCCAGAAGGAAGATGACAACCTCCTGCTGTTGTGTCTTACTTCATTAACTGAAGTGGCAGGAAATGAAAGGATCCCGTCCTTCTTGGGACATATGTGGATGTTAACACATTGCCACATGATGGAATTTCTATTTTTTTCACTTTGCTCTTTTTATACGAAATCCATGCTGTGAAAAGGACTCGGAGGCTGCAAAGTCAGACACACGAGGCTTCAGAGAAGCCAGAATTGGGGTTTCTCCGGGGATCTATATTTGGTCCCTTTGTGAGGGTGCATCAGGAGGCAAGGTCCAACAGTTGCTTCCTCCTGAACAGCCCTACAGAGCACACCAGAGATGCCATTTACACATGGAGCTGGCGTTCCTCGTTCCCTTCACTCCAGAGGGGGACAGGCTGGGAGCATGGCACTGGGGACAGCTGAGGTGGCCACAGAGGGTGATTAGGGTGGGTTGAGGTGATTGTCTGATGCAAACCTGCGACTGAGCAGCCAAAATCCATCTTGGACTTGTGCTTTCCTGGCTGCTCTGTGCTCAGACCTGCTCTCCACACAGCACCAGCTGTTTCTATAGCTGCTGTCAGGCACACCAGTACAGCAGGAGCATGTTCACACCTCCCCTCCCCGAGAAGCCAAAGGTATCCCCTGCTGAGGGGTGCCCAGTGAAAATGTGATTTTTCCAGGATGCTCTGCAGCACTGGAGGCAGCCTCTGCCTGTTTGGAGCACAGCTCCTATTGATTTCAGCCACAGCTGTGAGCGCTCAGCCCCGGTGCCCCGAGAGAGAGGCACACAGAGTTCACCGAAACCCGCGAGCCCCAGGTGACTCGGGGAGGACGGAGCACGCAGGAACCCTGTGACACATCCAGTCCTGAAGAACAGAGCTCAGCCACAAAAACATCTTCCCTTTCCTGTGGGCTTCCCCCTCGCTCGCTGCAGGGCGGGCAGAGACCCCTCTGTCAGCGCTGCCCTGCTGCAGATCCACCCTCAATCAATCAAGGGAAAGGAATGAGCAAGGGTGCTGTGGACAGTTTAATTAAGAACTGGCTACATAACATCCGTTCAGCAGTGGGCATCCTTCCACCTCACCTTCATCCATTTTGTTTTCCTCACTATTTGGTTCTTGAGGGCAATAATGTTTTAGAATATTAGACGAGTCCCTTCCCCCAGTGTGACAGAGCTTGTGAACCTCTTGCTGCACACTGAACACACTTGTGCATTCATGTGTGGCCACACTTATTATCCTCCTTCCCAGACAGGAATCTCTGGCATAGTGCAGGGAGTTTTGGGAGAAGACAGCAACGGAGATGAGTTCCCCTGAGCCTCAGCCCAGAGTCAAACTGGCCTCGGGTTTCTGAGCAAGCTGTGTGCCTGCCATAGGGCTGTGCCTGGTTTTCAGGATTTGGTGTTCAGTGGGGAACACGAAGTTTTGCTGTCATCCATTCCATTCCATCCATCTTCCACTGCAACTGGAGATGTTGATTCTCATGCTTATGCCCAAGCCTGTGTGGGATAAATGCATCTGGTTGCCCTCCTCCTTCCTTTCCCCCTTGGCTGGTGCAGTCTCTCCCTGCAGCTCTGCTCAGGCCCTGACACAGCTGCTTTCCAGCCCTGCTGGAGCAGTCCATGGCACAGATCTCTCTTAAAACCGAGATGTCATCATCATTTTAACTAAGCATTTATTGCAGGAATTTTGCCTCTACCCTTAGCCGTAGATTTTTTACAACAAGATGCAATGCATTCGAGTTACTGGTCAGACAGAATAATTCCAATACTTCTTAATTAATTAACTGCCTAAAAGCAGATTGTTGTTTATAGCCAGTCTGGAGGTTGTTTGCCACATCACCTGGACCCATCTCCCTCCTTCACAAGCATCTACGTAACACTCACCATTTCTGAGATTATTCCTGCCGGTAAACTTGCCTTCGAGGGGCTGCCTCTGAAAGCAAAATGTGAAAGGAGTGTAAAATCCATTAGTAGAAGTCCTTTTGATTACTCAAAGTAAGTTCCCACCGCCCTGGAGCTGTTCATCAGAGCAGCTTCACATACCTGCATTGTTCATTTCCTAAAGACTCCCGGTATCCCAGTTAGGCAGAGAAATGTTTTTAATCCCTATAACACAGAATATAAAAGCCAAGGAATGTGCTGTAGTTTTAATGCTGTGTGAAAGAGACTCTGTGTGTGCATGTCGCTTTTCTCACCTATGTCTGCTTCAAAGACAAAAAGTTGGAGGCTGCTACAGTGTCAGGCTGGCTGGATGTAAGATGGTTTTTTTGGTGGTACTGACAGTGTTTGGTCTGTGAAATCCATTCTTGCAGAGAGCCCTTGCTGGAGGTTTTTATATCTTGATATTTCATGGGAAGTATCATGCACTTGTTAAAGCATGACCAGAAACATGGACAAGACAAACGACGTGCTTAATGAAGGCACGAGGTCCTTCAGAGGAATTCTCATCACACGGGTGAGAAAGGGCAGTGCTGGATGGTGGAGCCCTGTAGGACGAACAGAACGGTCAGTTAAACAGGATTTCTGGAGATCCAGGGGTTGATCCTGTTCCCATGAAATGGAAGGAAGCAGAGCTCTTCTCCCTCCCCCCTGGGATGTGGGAGCGCCGCTGTTTCTCTGAGCACAGTGGGAATTTCAGGCTGGCTGGGGAAGCACTGATCCCACCATTCCTATAGGCTGTTTTCCTGGCTGTGGCATTTATCCTTGGCTCTGTGTCACAGCTAAAAACTCTTTTTCTCCTCTGATCTTTCCCCCCCTCCCCTTCCCGTTTCTCCTGCTCTTTGCAGTCCTGCAGGAATGCTGCTGTTAGGTAATTGTGCTCTTAGAGATGTCCGTGCTTGTGACAGGGGTGAGCCTCAGCCCAACCTGCCGTGTCCAGAATTCCCCTCCCTAGACCTCAGGACCTCTTAGTTCAGCTCTGGGATGGCTCCGAGTGTAGTTCTAGTTGGAAGAGAGACTCTGTAAAATTACATCTTGTTGTTGCATATTTATTCTCCCTCAGTGGTTTCCATGTCAAACTTGCTCAGTTTACCAGTCAAAACAAGATATTTCTACCTGCCAGCTCTGCCAGCTCAGCCTGGGCTCTGGAAATCAAGCTGTGCTCTCTCTGCCCTGGACATCATCACTCGCCAAAAAGGATTCTCAAACCAGGGCTGAGCTGGATGTGATGTTGATTATGCACAAATATAATTTGTTCTCGGGCGGTATTAGGGGCTCTGTGTGAGAGAGCAGCAAGGCTCCTGTGCTGGGCAAATACTGACTAACAAATCTTCCCCACCACCTGGGGGAGGATGGGCCACCACTGGGGCCTTTTTACACCTCGGGGACACAAAGAGGGGGCAGTTTTTTGGGGGTGATGGCGAAAACCCACGGCAGCACCAGGAATGGCACTGGGAAGCTCTGCTTCCTGCTGTTCTCTTTGTTTGTGGGAACAGACCAGAGCTCTGCTCCATGGCTTGGTCACCAAACTGTGACCTTTCCTTCAGCTGTGGTGTCCTGTGGAATCCCCACAGGGAACAGGCAGGTGGGCCCACTTCTTGCTGTGGAGAAATGTCACGGTGTAGCCATAGGAAAGGCTCTTAAATAATGAGCATGGATCTTGTTTACAAATAGTTCCCCTTCTGATGGGTGAAGCAGAAGGACCTTCCTCAACACCCCTTTCCAGAAAAGCTGAAATTTTGTACATTTGATTGTTGGCAGAATGTTTAAAAAACCCCATTTACGTGGCAGAAAATGAATTTACTGTGTATGATCATGCCACAGAGCAGGAATAACAGGAAGGGTGTCCTGGCTACTGCACGGTGTCAGCCTTACCCCTGTGCTCCTGCAGTGAATCCCCCACGGGCTGTCAGCAGCAAGGGACACCAGAACCTTCCCTGTGCCCACGTGAGGCTCCACTCCGAGCCTGCAGAGCCATCCCAGCCACTGAAAGCCATGGTGGGCCAATTTTATCTGTGGCACAGCCCAAGAGCAGTGGGAGATGTAGGGTGACTGCCTCGCTTCCTGTGACACCTTGTCACCCCGTGCTCGCATTTGGGACAGTCAGCTGAGCTGGCAGAGCACCAAAGTGCCCCTTCCTCTTCCACAGCTCTGTGCTGCAGAGCCAGGATGGGTTTTGTGGCCAGCAGATCTTTCCAAACACATCCCCTCAGCTACCTGGAGCGTTTCTTACTCTTCTCTTGCACACAGCGAGGCGATTCATGCCTCTCTTCAAGGAGCTTGGTGCTGGTGAGGCCACAGCAGGTGACATCTCCAGGCTGGGGGAACCTCATGCCATGGGAAAAGCCATGTCCAAGGGATACACTGGGCAGTTCAGGGGGGGATGCATAAAAAAGGGGCTGCCCATGGCAGGGGCAAAGCTCTGGGTGTAACACCAGAAGCTGTCAGGCCAGGACAGGAGGCCACTCAGGTCACAGATGTCACCTGGAGGAGGTCTGCAGGAAATCCCACTCTCCTGGCCTCTGGAAAAGGATGTCAGCTCGGCAGGAAATTTTTGGAAGTGAGGGAGAGGGTAGGCTATGAGCTGAATTCTTCTTCTTATCCTCCTTTCACAGCAAAAATAGAACATTTATCACAAGTTCCCCTACATGTTTTTCTTCCCTATTGCACACTAGCTCCTTGCTAGTATTTGACGCTCCAGAAAAAAGGAATTGATGAGTACTCAAGTTAATAATGTGTGCTTATTGTGTTGATGAATTGCTGGAGATGAATATATATGTAAAAGCTCTGCAAGATTCGCTCATCCATGCATCCTGAGTGAAAGCAATTATTTTGGTGAGCAAATGGGACTTAGTTTTATGTCTTAATAAAGAGGTGCTGGGCTAAAAGGCAACTTTTGTCCCGGACATTATTGCAAATCAACTCTTGCTGAAATAATGGAAACACCAGCACAGGGGGCAATCTTTCAAATGCGAACATCTTAGAATCCTTTTTCCTACTAAACCCTTTCAATTCTTGGTCACCACTGAATTTCACAAGATCTTCCCTGTCTTCACACTGTGGAGAAAGGGCAGGACCACCCAAACAAAGCACATCCGAGAGCCTCAGAAACTAAAGGATAAAAACATCATCCCATGGATAACATTTGGAAAGGGGGAGGCTTGTTTTTATGTGTGTGCTTTGTTTCTCATCATTCCTAACTCAGATATGAATTTAATGTGAATGCAATGATATTTGCAGGCCTGACTCACTCCATTTTTTCAATGCTTGCCCTGTAAATTGTCCTGACTGCCCCTGAGCATAAACCTTGGGCTTTGTGCAAGTTTAGCATGTCCCAACCTGGCCATCTTGTTCCTTTTGTTGTCTTCCCCACATGCTGGGCATGTCCAACTGGATTCAATCCAGGAGTTCCATGCTGTGGTATCCTTTAAAGACAAGAGTCTGTAAACAGTGATGAGGAGGTGTGACTAACTCATAAAGAAACCTGGAAACAGGGAGGAAAAATGAGAAAACACCTTGTTTTTGTCACTTTGATAAAAATGACGAGTCCAGGTATTTTGTTGTTGTTACAAACACTTCCAAGACAGAGAAATGGATTTGATGTGAACAGAGGAGCTTGTGTTAACCCATTTAAATTAATTTGGCTCAGCTCATTTGCAGCTAAGGGGATTAGATGGCTCAGGATTTGCTAACGTGTGAGGGTGTTTTCCCAGACAGGTCACTCCCTGTAGCCCAGGCCAGGTCTGCAGTTGCTTTAGGGGAGGATATTTCCAGTGCACATCAGAGAGAGGCTCCTCTATGGAAAGAAAACATTTATTGCCAGAAAAGCCCCAGCACTGAAAAGCTGGGTCAGCACCTTCGTGCCCTGAGTGGGCAGGTGAGAAGTGAGACATTCCAGTGGGCAGATCAGGAGAAACTTCCACAGCTGCCAGGCAGGGAAAGCTGCTAAATGACCTCACCTGTGGGGCAACCTGAGGGGATGGAGTGTCCTGTGGAGGGAGGGAGTGGCTGGATCCTGTGGGGTGGGATGGGATGGGTGTCCCACATGTAGCAGCACCACCCCTGCCCTTGGGGGTGGTTTGGCTGTGAAGAGGAGGGTGATGCTGTGGTTTCCCAGGTATTTTGCTGCACTCCTACCTCCTGGCTCTGCAAGGAGTGTCATGATGCTGGGGGAGGGATCCCAGCGCTTGGGATTCAGCCCTAATCCTGCTTTAAAACCTGTGTGACCCTGTGGACCTTGTAGTACCAGGACTGGAACAGGAACTGAGCATTTGGCATAGTAAAGAGTGTTTTTGAGGCTGTGATGACTCCTGGGGGTTGCTCTGCTCAGGGGCTGACCTGGGGAGCTGGAGATGGGGCATGGGGGGAAGCTGCCTGTGGTGAGTGTGTTCTGGTCCGTGGTTAAATACCCTGCTTCCTTTTACACCCAGGGCTTCAAAATATTTCATGTCTGTGTGTGCAATCCTTTCTGAAGATCTGTGCCCTTCCAAAGCAGCGTGGCAGGCAGTGGGCTGGGAAAGGAGGAGCAGGAGGGTGCCAAAGGCTTGTGAGCCTGCCCCAGCTGGAGGAGCAGAGGCTCTGGCAGTGCCCTGGCTGGCTCTGGGAGGTGGGGCAAACACAAGCTCTGCGGGGCTGAGTAAAAGCAAAAGGGCTGGGCCATTCCCGAGTCCAGCACAGCTTCCCAGGCAGGCAGAGCTGTGCCCCAGGGCTGCACTGGCAGGGCCCCTGGGGAGATGCAGTTGCCTGCCAGGATCCTGACGGAGGTAGGAGGGAAGTCTTCTCAGGTGGAGAGGTGTGGGGGTGGCTGATCAGCGTGGGCACAATGCTTCACGCTGCTGCTGGGGAGAAGCAGCCTGGCTTGTGTTGCTTGGCTGTCAGTCTACGACAGGCACTCGCTTGGCAAGCCCTGCTGTCCTCCTGCTACTACTCTTGGTGGAGGAGAGCTGGAGGGACCTGGGATGCTCAGTGTCTCTGCTTTCCTGGGGTTTGCTCAGAGTAAACACGGGGAAATGTGGTATTTCACGGTGCCAGCTCTGCAGAGAGGGGTGGAACAGGGAAAACACCGAGTGTGTGCCCTGCAGGCTGCAGAGCCTCGGAGCTGGGCTGTGTGGGTGTCCCTGGGAGGGGAGGGCAGGTGACCCATCCTCCAGGAGGTTGGGGCACTGCCTTCATCTCCCAAGGGTCCAGTCTGGATCCACCTTCTGCAATCTCCCTGCTCCAACAAAGAACCCAAGGGCAGTGGCATCCCTGCAAAGCAAGCTGGCTGTTGTCTCAGCTGGGCCCTGCCAGCTCTAAGGGATGGATGGGAGCTGGCACTGCCATCTCTTGGTAGAGCTGCTCTTAAAGGGTCGATTGCTTGAACCCACTGGTCAATGCCAGGTTGGTGATGGTCAGTTCTGGTGAGGGGATGCAGTTGTGTGTCTGTAAACGAGAGCTTGGCAAACCTGGGAACTTGTTTTCCTCTTGCTTTGCTTTAACTTTGCCACCTGGGCCAGAGATTCACGAGCAGAAGGCCTTGGAAGACTGTCTTCATCACTGAGGATGAAACAGCTTTAAAAATCTATCTCCTGAATGTTGACCTAGGCCTCTTCCAAGAACAGATGATGCTCTGAGTGGTCAGTAACTTTTCTTTAATGCTGAAAGCCCTGTGTGAGTGTGTACAGGTGCTCTGTTGGACTGGGTCCACTGGCAGTCCAGATGCTGCCAGGTTTGGTGTCTGCTCTCTTGTTCCATTTTTAAGCCTGTACATTTGAGACCTTGTTTTTATTCAGCTTGGGTAGCTGTCTACCAACATCTTTTAAAATCAACCTTGATTTAGCTTCGTCTGTAATCCTTCAATCCCTCCGGGACAACCTTTACACTGTTTTTGCAGCCAGCTGATTGTTCTCTCTCACTTCCAAATTTCCATGGGATGTTTGCAATATCCCACTCTAATACCTACTAATCCATTAAAAATACCCATGAGATAGATTAGGTAATCCACTGTGCCTCGCAGATTGTGCTCCTTAACTCCCTGCCTCCCCTGGAATAGTCACAGAACGGGTGCTACATCTGCCCTGGGAAAGCACTGTTCCTCCAGAAGGATCCCTCAGCACTGGCTCAGGAGCAGGCACAGTTTGCTGGAGAAAATGTTCTGTGACTGTTCAGGTCCATGGGGAGAGCTTCATGTGACGACAGGCTGGGACTGTGGCTGCTGTTACCCAGGTTAACCTGTGTGTTGGCAAAGAGCATCACAGGGAGCAGCGCTGGCAGGAGCAGAGGTCAGCCCTGCCTGCTCTGCAGGTGCTCTGGCTCCCTTCTGAAGAGGAGCTTCATGGCTTGTTTGCACCATGTTCATGTTTGGATATTCCAAAAGTCTGCCCAAGAGCTGTGCTGTGGTTGTACCCTGCCTCAGATGTTCCATTCTACCTCTGTGCTGTCCCTGATGTCACCATCCTGGTGAGAGCTTCCTCCCACTTGGCATTTTCCTTGGGAAGCCCCAAGTACTCCCCTTTCTTAAATGGATATTCCAAGTTCCATTGTCTGACTGGATGAGGTGACAATGCCAGGATGCCAGGAGAGGAGAATGGCACAGGCTGGAAATCCTCGTTATCCTCCTTGCACAGGGTGATGCTGTGCCTGGCGTGGTGTAGGTGGATGGAAACCACACCAGGGTTAGGCAAAATCTCATTCTGTGCATGGACTCAGTGGTGTAAAAAGGGCCAAGCACTCCCTAAAGGAGTGTAGGAAACCTGTCATAACCAAGAAACTGTTTTCTGCCAGACCTACTTGGAGAGCAGCTGCAATCTCCATGGGAACTCGTGGTGGTAGATATCCTCCCTGCCCCTGCAGAACCATGAATCCATGGGGAAGGAGCAGGCACTGACATCCCCAGATACCCTGGAGGCCAGGGCCCTGTCTTTTAGCTCCAAAATCCCACTGAGAGATTCCTCAGCAGTAGCAAGTCCCTCATGAACCCTGTTCCCCCCCAGACAAATGCCAGATTTGCTGACTTGCCTTGAGACCATCTCTCCTTCTGTAGAACAGTGCCCAAAAGTGTAAAGCCATGGTGAGCTTTGCCCTTTTAGATCCAAGGGATTCCATGGGGTGACCTGCTGGGAGCAGAGGGACAGCTTCAATATCAGCCCCTGAGCATGTTTGATGTTTCTGGCTGTTGTGCTGAGCCTGGCAAAAGAAATGCACAGTGTTGGCTGTGGGTGGGGGAGACATCATGGAAATAAGAGTAAAAAAAAAAACAAAAAACCCAAAAAAAAACAAGTGGGAAAAAGATTGGAAAGTGTTAAATGGATGTTTAAACCTAGATTTTACTGGAAAAGTTTAAGTAGGTTCTTAAGGGACCCTGCTGAACTCGGTGCTTCGAGGTGTCACTGCAAATCAGAGATGCTGGATGAAAGTGGTTCCCAGAACATTTCTGCTTTCATGATACGTGGTCAACTTTTCTTGTTCCTCAAGCAATGTTAACACTAAACTGAGCTCGTGCTTGATGCTGTACATAAGCTAAAATAAAAGGAAAGGAACAGGAAAAATCAGTGTTGGGAAACTTCTTTGTGATTTGGCTTGTGTAGCCTGCTGGGATGGCATCTTTTAGACGTTCTCTCACTGCTGTAGCAGAGCCTGGGTCCTGGGATCTGTAAGCACAGCTATTACGCAGGCAGCAATTGGTGAACTCCTCTTGCAATCTTCCTGCGTGCTGAAAAGCCAGGAGCATTTCCATTCTGCCTGCACTGGAGTGTAGTAAATTTGAGCGTCCTGACAGCAGACTGGCCTCTGAGTTATCTTTTGGGTGGCTTCAAAAAACCGTGGCACAGGACTAATTAGTCCCATCAAGCCGAAAATGATCCGAGGCTATCTGTTTCGGGAGGGCCAGAGGGAGATTTACGAAGGGGACGAACGTTTTCATCCGGGCAGCAGCTTCTCGAGCCCAGTGCTGGACGTGCCGCCTTCTGCACCTCCAATTACCTGGGAGCTCTCGGCTCCTCGCTAACCACGTCTGTCAGGCCTTGTGTAACCAGCTCGTGGCCGCACGTAGCCGTGACGTGGGCCCTGGGTCTGAGCTGTAAACACAAAGCCAGACTGCCCCGAGGTTCAGTGCTGGGCACAAAGCAGAGGCAGCGGCCTGGGAGAGCCATTTGCAGCAGAAAGAGCGAGTAGATGCTGAAGGCTTCTGCCTCGTTCGGGAGCGTGGGGTGGAGGCTGAAGGGAAAAGTCCTGGTGGTGGAAGGACAGGGTGTGTGCTGGTCGTGCCCGTGGCAGGACTGAGATTGCCCTAAGGGCTGATCCTCTTGGGTGGGGGATCATTGAGAATGCAAACGCAGTCCCATGGTCCTTGATCAGCAAACCTGGCCCTTTCCACGCCTGCCTGTATCACCCTGTGTGTGCAGAAACACTTCCACCAGACAGTGCAGGGCAACCTTGCCTGGGACTGGCTGGTTTGGGGCTGCCCTTCAGCTCCTGGAGGGTTGGGAGTGAGGAGCAGGGTTTTGCATGGATGGATTCTCATGCCCATGGGTATTTACCATTGCAGGGTAAGGCACAGACCTGTTCTATATGTAGATTTAGTAACTGAAGCCTCTAATTTTCTCTGGTTGGCTTTGTTTACTCAGCAGAAGACCTAAAAGCAGCTTTCCTGCTGCTGCAGGGATCTCAGAGACTGGTGATGCCACAGGCAGGGTGCAAGCAGGGAACGCTGAGGCTCATGCACAAAGCTGTCTTGAATAATTTCTCCTCTTGTCCAGAAGAGCCGGGGCTGTGCTCCCTCCTCCTGCACGCGTGATGCGCTCGAAGGGCAGGAGCTCAGCTGCCCCTCTGCCATCTCTAACCTCCTACACAGAGCTCCCAGGATGGATGCAGTGGGTTTGGAGATGTTCCTGTGGTTTCAGGAGGATTCTGTGCAGCGGAGGTTGCTTTTTCTTTTGTCTGTACGGGTGTGTCATTGCTTCAGTGGCTGGTTTGGTGGATACCAGGCTTTGAAACAGAGATGTAGACAAATTGGCAGCTGGCCAGAGGAGAGCAGCACTAATTGTCAGAGCTTTAGAAAACATGACCTCTGAGGAGAGGTTGAAGAAATCAGGTGCATTTAATCTAGACAAAGCAGCATTGGTGAGGGAGGCAGGGGGATGTCATGGTTTCTCAGAACATAAAAGCTGTTGTTAAGGAAGGGTGATTGATTTATTCTTTCACTGTTGTGGAGCGGGGGGGAATGATGAGACTGAACTCCATTTAAACTGCAGAGAAGGTTTGGTTTGGGTATCTAGGAAAAGCCTTCAGCGCAGTGAGATGCGGGAAGGTGTTGTTCAGGGAAGCTGTGAGATTTCTGACACCCTGTTAAAGCCTTTGTTCCTGCAGTTCAGACTAAAGGGTAATTTTAAGGCTGATCCCTGTCCCTCAGCAACTGCAAAGCTTGGCTCTGCCAGCAGTGCCAAATCCACGTGGTCAGGAATGCAGGAACCTTGAAGCACTGGCTGTGGTTCATAAAAATGATGTGGCTTCAGTGGATCATAAATCGAGCTCTGTCCACCTGCCCACTGGTCTGGAGTCTTTTTGGCTGTGCCTGTGTTGCAGTTGGAGATCTGAAGGCAGAGGAACCGAAGCTTGCTCTAGTGATAACTTTCTTGGGTAGAGTAGAGGGCAGCTTGGACCTTAGCTCAGGGCAGTTGTCTGGGTAGCCATCCCCCTGCTTCCCTGAATTTTGTGTTGTTGTCTTCAGTGAGCTCTGCAGGCTCAGAACCAGGCTGAGCTCTGGGAGAGATGTCCCAGTCCAGGCTGCCATCACCTCTGGCTGGAGTGCAGGCACACACAGGCTCGGAAACACCACCTTTCCTCTACACTTGTACCACCTAAGTTATTTCTGTAGCAATGTGCCTCCAGGTGCTGGGGTTTTATGCATTATAAAATAAATTGTGAAAGTAATAACTGGTTGCTGGGAAAATATTGCAGATTAGCACAACTTGTTCTCTACCTGTGTTTATATTTGACAAGTATCACTTGCAGGAAAAGGACAGGTTTTATTATAACTCTTTTGTCTGCTTCCCTTCCAACTTCCTGAGTACATTATTCACAGGCATCAAACTACTTTCAGAACAAAATGTTGGTGAACTCTCCAGTGGTGGTGAGAAACAGGGACGTGTGAGGGTGCCATTCTCTGGTAAAAGTGGCAGAATTTCTCACACTCCCTCGCTCGTGATCTTGCTTACAAATCCTTTCCAGGCAGAATCTTTAAGGGGAGAAAGTCTAGTTCTTTGCACCCATTGGCAAGGCACAGATAAAAGCACGGGCCTTTAATATCAGGTTTACTTCTTTTGCCCTCTCTCGGATCCACAAACTCAGAGTTCTGTCTCTTCTGGACAAACTTACAGATGACGTTATCCCATATTTGAAATACCCTACTTTTGTATCCCTCTTGCCTGGAGCTATTAACATTGGCAGAATTGATGTCCTTTGTTTATTTTTCTGTACTACTTAAAGTCTGAATGTTGGGCACCAGCTGGCCTGGTTTTCCATCGGGCTGCGCCGAGAGTCAGGGCGTATTTTTGTGTTGGCTGTGTGCACGCTCCTGAATCCCTGTCCTGAGCAGACTGGGAGCCAGCCCTCACAACAGAGAAGGTGAAATGGCCTCAAGATAAGAGCAGGTTAAAGGCAGGGCTCACCTGCCTTCATCTTTCACTGTCTGTAGGACAATCACACACACAGGGATGCACACCCCCAGGGCTCGCAGGTGGGGCAGTGCAGCCTCCCAAATTCCCTGCTAGATGGGGTGTGGAGGAGCTGGCAGTGCCAGGAGGAGCCCTGCTGACTCTGCAGGGAGCTGGGGGCAGCATGGCTGATCCCTCCACCCCTGAGCTGCTCCTGGAGCTGGGACTGGGGAGGTCTGGAGCTCGTCCCTGGCTCTGACACTGAGTCACTGCATGACCCGGGGCGCTGGGATACCGTGGTGATGAACACAGCACAAATGTCTGCACGGATAGAATGGGTTGGATGGGCCCTGGGTTTGACAAATATTTGTGTATCCCCACTGCCAGTGCTCCCCTGCTCTGAACCACCCAGCCTGCTGCTGTCAGTGGGGGACAGAGCCCTGCTTTGTGCTGGGGAAGGAGGGGATGCACGGCCAGAGTGACACGAGCACCGGTGGGGACACGCTGGAAGCCAAGCAGGCGGTGGGGCACTCTTGGAGGGAGCAGCACTGCGTGGCAGAAAGGCTCTGGAGTGGGGATCTGGCTTCTCCCAGGCTCTGCTGCAGCCCTGTGCGTGGCCCTGACTCTCCTCCTGTAACTAATTAGCCTGCAAGATCCTCAGGGCAGCGCCGGCTTCCTCCTCCTGCTATGGCTTCTATCACAAGGCCCCGATTTCAGGGGGAAAAAAAAAAGACAAACTATCAAAGTGAGACTTCCTTAAAAGCTTTGCTGTGCCTCTGTCAGCCTCTGGCGCAAAGGAGGCTGCAGGAGAATCGTCTCTCCCTGGTGTGGCTGTTGGTTATTTTCCCACCTGGCTCCCTTGTGAAGGATGAAGGTACAAGCACAGCGAAGATGTGCCTGTGAGGGGATCTTCAGAGGCTCCACGCGGTCTCCTGAGCACCCCTGCCTCGGGCACCCTGTCAGCGAGCCCGGGGTGCTGCAGCCTGCACTGCCTCTTTAAGGAGATTTGCATAGCAGGGCCTAATTACAGTTGTTGATTGTGATGTTTTCAGTGTTGTTCATATTCCATTAAAGGATAATGCTGCTTAATTTGCAGCAGAGGGTCTCGGTGAACAGCACACCCAATCACAAGGCACCCCTAATGACACTGCTTCCCTACTTCTGGTAACACATAATTAAAAAATCACTTCATTTCCAGTTGTGTGGTTCTCCCCTCTCCCCCAGTCTCCTAATTACTTTCTAAGCCATTTCATGATTATCTGTAAATATTTCAGCACTTAGATCTACTAATGAGTGCATGGAAGGGTTAATACCTTGAGTGGCACGACTGCTTGCCTTTCCCTTTCCAGTGATGCATTGCAAGGGATCATTTTCCACCTTGCATGGGTGAGGAAAGGGGCTTTTCTTGGGGTGGGATTGGGTTTGTGCTCTGCCTTTGGGGCTATGGGCCTGAACAGGGGAGGGGTAACATGCAAAAACCCCATCTCCAGCTACAGGAGGGTTTCTGCTGGGTTTGGCAGTGGGTGTGCATCTTGCTGTAAATTGTTTTTAGGTAGCCTAAACTCCACTGAAAGCACAGTCCTGTTCTCTAATCCAAGCTCTGCTCTGAAAAAACGCTGTACAAACTCTGCTTTTTCACTTCATAGATCTGTTTCCTGTACTTGTCTGGTGTCTTGGGTATTAAAACTCACTTGGGATTTTCAGACTGAGTACTCAGAGCTGACAGAGTGATGGGGGAGTGAGCTGGAGCATCTTTCCTGCCCGTGGCTTGCATGGGCTTGGGTGCTGTGTTCTTTGTGTGGTCAATCAGGACCACATTATGCAAGCCCCCTAGGAGCCTGCTGAGGGTCTCTGAAGGCATTATTTGGAATAACCAGAGATAATTGTGTTACTAGGGGGTAATTAACTTCCAGGAATTAAAAAAAAAAAAAAAATCAAGCTTAGGCTGCACTACTCCTTGGGGTGAATCTGGGAGTCAGAGAAATCTCATCATCTGAGCACATTCAACTCCATGATACTCAGGGAATGTGGGGCTGCTTAAAATGAAATCCATGCATTCCTAGGCAATTCTCGTATTGCAGGTAAGAGAGGAGAGTTTGAGTATGGTCCTAACCCAGCCTGTTTGTGTTTCAGGTAATCCTGTCACAGTGGGAATGAGCATCCACATCTCCAGCATTGACCAGATCTCTGAAGTCAACATGGTAAGTTTGGAAAGAAAAAGAAGAAAAAAAGAAAAGGCCTGATAAAGTGCAATTCCATTTTCTGGCTGAGATTTACTCCCGAGGCAATGGCTCCTTGGAGGCATGTGGATCTCTGCTGGCACCTCTGGAGCTTGTGGCGTCTCATCCAGAGTGGATCCTTACCCCTTCCATGCTGGTTGCACAGCCACCTTCCCAAGTCAGTAAAGCTTGTGCCTTAAAGGAGGAGACGTGAATTGTATTTTTTGGTTGATACAAGGGTGGCTTTATGGTCAGCCTATCCCTGCCAAGTTAAAAACAGTGAGTTTTCATTTGCTGGTGGTAATTCAGCATTTCCTTGGAGATCTGTGCTGGAAAGAGAGGCATCTAATGGAGATCTGGTTTTGGGTGGCATTGATAGACTGGAGCTTTTCATACCACTATGAACAAAAAAAGAAGAAAATTATCTGCTCAGGTACCAATGGTTTGGGGTGAAATCTGTGAAATTTGTTGATTACTTTGGTCATGGTTTGGGTTCACATCCAGGACTGTCCCTCAGAATCCCTCAGCACCCAGCAGAGGACATGGATTGTGCTGTCACTGCCTAAACTTGCCTTTCTCCTCCTGTCCAGAGGCTTTTCCTGCAGACTCTTCTCCTTCCCCAGAGGCTGGGTGCAGTGGGAGGCTGGTGGGAACCTCCTGACAGTTCCTGTCCCATTCCTCCCTTCCTGACCCGTGCAGGAGAATCCTGGGCCAGTTTAGAGCTCTTGCAGCTCGAGCCAATTAAAACCTTGGTCTCCCACTGCTCCTGTCCCCTTTCTCTGTCTCTGGCCTCTCCTGCCCAGTTTCCCTGCCCCCCCAGCTCTCCTGCTGCTGTGTGCAGGGCAGGAGGGGAGGTGACACAACCTGACTGGTTGATTTTCTTTCCAAACTGCCTGAAAAGCCTGAATACATGTTGGAATGGCCCAGAGGGAAGAGCCAGCCACAAACCTTCAGGTTCCTATGTGAAAGTTTCTTTTGGTGACTCTCTGCTTCCATCCCACCATCGCCCTAATTCTCTGCATGACCTGTGACACCTCAGTCCAGTGACAGTGACACTGGGCAGTGGGTGTGGCCCTGGATTCGGGTGCAGGGCTCTCTCCATGGCTCTGAGTAGCTGTACTTGAGGTTAGGCTCAGCTTAGCAGGGCCAGATGGCTTAACCTAGTTCCATCCATCTCACCACTTGGGCCACAACTCAACTTTGAGTCATCTCCTCCCCCAGTCTCAGCTTGGACCTGGATGTTCTGGAGTGCTGGACCAGATGTCACCCTCCTGCTAGAGCCACCATGGACAGTTTGGGGTCTGGGCTCGTGGTTTAAGACCCCAGCTGGCACAAACATTACTGGGAGGGGGTAAAGGGGTTGGTTCTCAGCTTACCTGTAACAACCACCCCTGTGAGCCTGAGCAGGTCTGTCCCCAGCACAGGAAGGACAGGGACCTGTTGGAGACAGTCCAGAGGAGGCACCAGGAGGATCAGAGAGATGGAGCAGCTCTGCTGGGAGGAAAGGCTGAGAGAATTGGGATTGTTCAGCCTGGAAAAAAACCATCTTAGGGCTGGCCTTCCAGGACCTGAAGGGAGCCTGTGAGAAAGGTGGAGAGAGACTTTTTACGAGGACCTGGAGTGACAGGGCAAGGGGGAATGGATTCAGACTAAGAGAGTAGGTTCACATTGGATCTTAAGAGAAAACTCCTCCCTGTGAGGGTGGCGAGGCCCTGGATCCCTGGAGGTGTCCAAGGCCAGGCTGGATGGAGCTCTGAGCAGCCTGGGATAGTGGAAGGTGTCCCTGCCCATGGAACAAGATGATCTTTAAGGTCCATTGCAACCCAAACCATTCTGTGAAGGCAGCTGAGCCCTGCAGAGGCGGATGCAGGATGAACCTCCCTCTGGAGAGGTGTCCATGGGCTGAAGGGGCTGATCAAGTGCTTTGTCCAGCAGGTGTGAGCAGCTGTGGCCAGGCACGCTGTGCCCAGCCCAGTGGCCATTCTCCCAGCAGCACTTCCCAGCCCTTGCCATGCAAACGTGGTGCTCTCCCCTCTCCAGTGAGCCCCTGCTTCCCTCTGCCACAGAACTGTGGGAGAAACAGCAACAACAATCCCTCTGTGATGCACGGATTTCCTGGCACAGACCTTCATCCACGTGCTGCTCTGGATCCCGCAGAATGTGAGCAGCACAGTGGTGGACACTGAGTGTTTTGGTGGAGGTGGCAGGGCTGTGGTCAAGCTGGGCACCACTGTCCATGCCACGCTCCTGTGGGTGTGAAGGAATGTCACTTCTAGGCTTTTGATTATCCCTCTTGGCTCTCTGTTTGACAAGAATAATCTCCAGACCATCTTTCCTACACATATTGGGGCAGGGGGAGAGGGTGTGGAAAGGTTTGGGGACGGGAAATGAGGTGGCTGTAGGTGAGAATTTATTCAGGATCAAGATCTCTGAGCACCGTGGTGAGGCAGCTTCACAAAAAGGGGTTAAAAATCAGAATCATCTTAAAGAACAAACATTTAGGGAGCAGAAGAGTTCTCATGTGATGTAAGTTTCCAGGCTGAAGGGATTTTATGTGCATCATTCTTCTGTGTGACAGATGCCCCGGGGAAAGGGCTGTGTTTTACCCCTGCTCTGGACATGGATACTGGCAAGAAAAACAAGGCATTTTTTTTGGCATCGTGTGTGCTTGGGAAAGGAACTGTGCAATGAATAAATTAAAGGCACACAAGTGAAGCTGGGTTGTCATGGCGACCAAATAGCTTCTATTGTTCCACAAGGAGTGTTATTACTTACTGCCCCTTGTAGGATAATTAATTAATCCTCAGACATCCTTTTGGGAACAATGGCCCTGGTGCTGGGACTGGGCAGGCTGAGGAGAGCCCCCGGCTCTCCCAGGCCTGTCCCTGGGACTCCTGGCGCCTGCTGGCTGCGTGGTGGTGGGGAACAAGTGCTGTCACTGACCAGGCATTGCATGCTTCCAAAAGTTGTTTTCCATAGGGGTCCAGCTGGCTGTGGTGCTGTGGAGCAATCCAGCTCCATCCACGAGCGCTCCTTGCCCTCGCTCCCGTGGGAACCGTGTTCCCAAAGTGAAGATGCGGTGACATTTCGGTCCTGGAGGACACGGGGCTCTCTGAAAAGGCAGCACAGTGGTGTCTTTATGCTGGGTGTTCCCAGACACACAGAATGCTTTGCAGCTGCCTGTAGATGCCATGGGTGTTCTGGCACCCAAAACTGATGCACCTCCACCTCCCTGAGGGCCATGCCCAGGTAGGTCCTGTGCCACGGCAGAGTCATGCCAGGCTGCAGGGTGTCCATAGGAGCAGTGGTAACCATCTCCCAGCGATGAGACACCAAAACTGCAGCCCTTATTTTAAAAAGTGTCACCTCCTGGTTCGTGGCTGCTGCTGCCTGTGTGTGGCCAGCCATATTTTGGAGCTCACTTCATGGAGTGATGCTTTATTGCTGTGTACTCCCCTTAGCACGGCTGAGCAGCGCTGAGCCGCAGCCTCTGTTCTTGTCAGTGATTAGAAGGATTATTTGCTGAGCCCAGATCAGTGACATCAATTGCAATGTCTGGGGAAGGATGCCAGGGGCCAGGCCGGATAGGTGTTGGGGAGGGCACATATCTGAGTGGCAGACCCTCCGGGAAGTGCTGATACAGGAAGATGAAAGGCCTCACCGGAGTCTTTTCATCTCCTGTACAAATTTGCAAGTTGGGGATTTGAAGGGTGGCTGAGAGGAGGAATGTCTCCATACTGCTGTTGAGCAGCTCAGATGACCCATAAAGGACAGAAGGATGACCCATAAAGGACAGAAGGATGACCCATAAAAGACAGAAGGATGGTACCTCCTGGGTAACTCACCCAGCCCACCTCCTTCGAGGCAACCTGGGAAAAGCATTTTGGCTATGGGTGATTGAGCTGCAGTGAGCAGGGAGCAACCTGCAGGTGTTTGTGGGCTCTTGTCGGTGTGAAGGGGCTCTGGGGCAGTGACATGGGCAGATCTCTTGGTGTGGTACAGGGTTACTGAGGAGTCCAGCAGCGTTTCTGAGCTGGGGAACGAAGAGCTCTGACGGTGTGGAGCTCATGTCACGCTCAACTGGGGCAGCCTGTGGGTGTCTGTCCTTGTGCTACGTGGCCTGAACGCTGCCCTGAGTCACTCACCTTAAGGGTCTGGTTCAGCCAAGTTGTCCTGGTGGTGCAATTCTGGTGGTGTCCAGCACCAATGGCTTCAGAAAGAGCTGCAAGTCTTCCCCCACTCCTGGATGTCCAGCTGAGGACTGGCCTGTTCAGGGTGTGCTGTATATTCCTGCATGGTGGGATTAGAGAAGGACTAATCCTTCCAACATTGCCTTTTCCCTCTCTAGGCAGTCTCCACCTCCCCCTCCAGTCTCTGGGGACATATTTTTCTAGCACCAGACAGTTCAGACTCCCTTGAAGCATTAATGAACTATTTCAATAAGGAAAACTACCAGAAGTTTTGTATGCATTTGAAATAAGAGGAGGTTACCCTTCATAACGCTTCAATTTTCCTGCCCCGTGATCTGTGCAGTCCTAAACCTGCTCCCTCCTGTGTCTGCACACCGTAGACAGCTCGGAGCATCCAGCCATTATAGTCATGATTTCTTTGTGGCTCCTATAATTTATTCATCCCAAGATGCTCTCCTACATCTGCAATAACATCATTTCAGTTTGTTATAGCACCGGCTTTAAAGTTTTATAAACCTGGTGACAAGTTGAAAAGTTACAAGAGGATTGTTGCAGAGGGCGAGTGCAGGAAACAAGGCTTGCAGATAGAAATGTCTGCAGGAATCGGGGTGTGACAGGAAGGATGCCTGTGGGATTGCCAGTTCCTTTTGCTGGGGGACAGTCTGCAGTGGCCATGGGTGAGGGGTTGGGGCAGGATGCTTGGCAAAGCTGACTTTGGTGCTTTGCTTCAGAGAATCACAGAATGGTCTGGGCTGGAAGGGATTTAAAGCTCATCTCATTCCACCCCCTGCCATGGACAGGGACATTTCCACTATCCCAGGTTGCTCCAAGCCCCGTCCAACCTGGCCTTGGGCACTTCCAGGGATCCAGGGGCGGCCACAGCTTCTCTGGGCAGCCTCTTCCAATGTCTCATTGCTCCCCAGCCCTGTGTGCCCCTGCTGCCAGGCTGTGCCTTGTTGGAGTGGCTGCTCTGGCGCTGGCACGCTGCACTGGATCTCTCGGAGGTTATGGCAGGAAGCATCGTGTCTGTTATTTCCCAACTTCTCGAAGCTTGCTTGAAAAACAAGCTGTCTGGTTTGGCAGATTTCCCTGTTCAAGAGAGATGTAAAGCATGCCTCAAGGCAACCATGAGCTGGGAGGGTTTTAAATTGGCTTTTAACCCAAGGTGAAGTGGGCCGGGTTTTGTGTAAGGGTGTTCTTGACCAGGACAGTTCATCCTACAACCCCTTATGCCATCATCAGTGGGGCATCACTCTTCTCACTACATCAAATTTTCCATCTTTTGGGTATGTTTGAAACAGACTTTGTGGTGGAATCTGTCCTGAGCAGGCTTTGCAGTTCTGTTTTCACTGGAATATATGTACACCTGCAATACTGGACAAACCCGACTTTGCTGCAATGTGCCTTTGAAAAGGATTTTCCCTTGGTGGAGATGTCCTGAGCTTTAAAAAACAAGACTTTTGAGAAGAAAATTCTACTGTTATGCAGTGCCTTTTAACACCATCTATTCTCTTCAAATGCATCAATGTTTCCCTTATTCTTAATTGAAAATATTCTGTTTTGTTGCTGTCTCTTTTCATTGGAGAAAAGATATACAGCTACTTCTCAGTCTCTATGTCCTTGGGTATCCAAATGTTTTTAAAAAGCAAAGGTTAAAGCATTTAAATCCCACAGCCAGAGTTTTCTGGAGTTATATTCTGTGAGATACGAGCGTGACATGACACTCCAGTGCTGCAAATGCTTCTCTGTAGCCTTGGGTATCCCCAGCCCTGTGACACTGTGGTATCTAAACTCTGTGTGTGTGTATACATTACATCTTGCTATTCAAGGCTGCTGAATATTTTAGGGCTGCCAAAATATGGGAAAACTAGGAGGCAGCTTTGGTGCTGAGCTGCAGATGGTGCCCTGTCATGGTGCTGCAGGGGATGTAGTCCTGATGGATTGCTGGAGGCTCCTGGGATGGAAGTGTTGTAGGTAGCAGAGGGTGCTGTCAGGCCTTGGTGGTGGAGAAGGATTCAGGGGGGATTCATGTTGGCTATCAGGAAAAATTTCTTCACTGAATGAGTGGTTAAGAATTTGAACAGGTTCTCCAGGGAAGTGGTAAAGTCACCATCCCTGGCAGTGCTCAAAACCTGAGCAGATGTGGCATTTTGTGATGTGGTTTAGTGGCCACGGGGGGTAATTGGTCAAAGGTTGGACTTGATGACCTTGGAGGTCTTTTCCAACCCTGGGGGTTCTGTGAGTTTTGATCTGCTCATGGTGAGGATGGTAGAGCTCTGACTTGGGCTGAGATATCCCCACAGGCGTGGGCAGGTGGGGGTTATGTGCTTTTTTTATACGCAAGGGGCTTCTGTGTGCTGTGATCTGAGCCAGGGCATTGCAACAGGCAGCTGGGATGAAAGGTTTTTTCAGGGCTGGGGAGTGCCTGTGCCCTCCTCTGCTGGTGGTGCCTCAGCACAGCTGGGGTCAGCTCTGTCACTCCAGCTCCTGGGGTGTGGGGCTGCAGTGCATGGGGTGGCTAGAAACCAAACAGTGCCGGTTCTGTACACGTGGAACAGCGTTTTCCTGAAGGGGAGAGTGACCAGGGGGGCAGAGGTCCTTGTGCACACTGCCACCAGTCACACAGCCACCCTGGGGACCTGCTCCCTTTGCTTGTCCAGCAGCAGGAAGCAGGACACACACGACCACTTGGCTGACTGAGGGAAAGCAGCAGCACACTGATGCTTTTCTCCTGCTGCTAGAGGGATGTTTGGAGGAATAAAAGATGGCTGTGGCAGGGTGGAGAGCAACCTCCAAACCACTGTGGACTTGGCAGCTTTGAGATGCTCTTGTTTGCATGCAGGAGGCACAGCTGCCTGCTCTGTGGCTCGTCTGGAGAGAGGGCAGGAGTAGAAATCCACTGAGCTCTAGAAACACCTCTGCAAAGCTGATGTCAGGGACCCACCTCACCTGCCATCATTAGATTTGTGGTTAGGATTTTTTTTTTTATCCTTGCAGCAGCGATATCCTGTGAGTGCTGAGGCTTAGGGTGACTTTCACCAGCACTGATGGCTGCCTGAAAAGTCAAGGATCAGATGTGGACACTGCTCACATCACACAATGCCTTTCTTTAACAGAATTCCCACTGGTTGTGCTGAAAGGCTTCTTGGACTGAGGTAGTGTGTGAGGACAAGGAAAGCATCTGGCCTCAGGGGTGCTCTGCAGGGTGGTGGTGGGGGGATTGGGTGCTCAAGTTTAAACAAGGAGTGGTCTCCTGTCTGCCTGAAAGATGGGGATGGTTCTTCCACAAGGGGTTGCATGAAATAGTCAAGAATAAACTGAGCTCATGAAGGGGCCTGAAGTGCTCCTCATTCATTGCTTCTGAAATCAGTTGCAAAGAGATTGTCCCGGCTTAAAAGCTGGAAAATAGGTCAGTGTGACTCATATGTCAATATTTACTGCATTTATGGCAACTTGTAGAAGGGAAAAATCTTGCCTGCCTTCCATAAGGCTTCACAAGTTATCCCGTTCCCATGACAAAACCCTCCCCGTGCCCTTGGTCCTGGTACTGCTTCGACTGCGGCGACAGCCCAGTAAATTCACCGCTGCTTAGAGTCCAGTTGCTAAGTAACAAACCAAAGATCACCACGCAGTCTCTCCAAATGCCGTGGCCAGCTGGAAGCTGGATCTGCACAAAGCCCCAGGAATTCCTTTGGAGACAGAGGTCTCAAGGACTCGGTGCCTCTGTGGAGCAGGGAGCAGCCTGAGGCTCCCCTCCTCGTGGGAGGGGACAGCTCCATTGCTTCCCCAAAAAGGGGTTCCCTGTGCTTGTGCTGATGGGCTCTGACCATTTCAACATTAATGATGACCTTGAATGAATATTTCTGTTGGCCAAAGGGCATGATTTGGCCATAAGTAGGAGGTGAACTGTGGGAACCTTGTTGGAGGAAGCTCTCAGTTGAGGAAAGACTGAACTGCTGGACGAGGGAATGATTCTCTCTTGCCCCTGAAGCTTCCTATTCTACTCTGCTTGTTTATTCCTGGGGATCTTTCAGCTTTCACCTGGTATCTCAATGGGAGAGTTTGCAGAATGCTTTTCACACGCATGATGGGAAATTCTGGGTTATGAGGAAGCTGTGGGGTGAACTGGCCGATTCCCAGCCCAGACCTTGGGGTTTGCAGCGTGAATGAAACCTGTTGGCACCGCTCGTCTCAAGAGCTGCCCCACTGTGCATCTTTCCACGGTGCTGCTCTCCCCGAGGAGCAGCTCTGCGAGTCCTCCAGTGCAAGTCCAAGCCTCAGGAGGGCTGAGCCAACCCCGCTGCCGTGCTCAGAACCAGAGTTCACAAGCTCTGCTCGCCAGGCAGTTTCCCAAACGGGGCCGTTCGGGTGCGCTCCCAGAAAAGGCCGAGCTCACTGTGCACTTGGGAGGTGCCTCCACCCCACGCCGGGAGAGGAGTCGTGTTGGGGAGGAGGAGAGGCTGTGGCTGCATGGTTTGCAGCGTGCTTTCAGCTGAACAGGGCTATGCATTGCAGTGCTCCATCTGTTCCTGTATCAGCCGAGTTATCTTTAGCTCTGAACATGTCGGTGTTGTATGGTGCTGGTATGAACCACTTCAGCTTGCACCCCAGCATTCCTGTAGTAGTTAGAATTCCTACTGCAGAGAACTGCCTGGGATAGTTCCCCNCTTGGTTGTATTTGAGAGCAATGTTCCAAACTGCCACCTGTTTCAACAGCAATGTTGCAGCATTGGAGAGGATTACTGCAGAATGCTAAAGTAGCTTCCCCCCCCCCAAGTGAAAGCTTCATCTGATTTGATTGAAAACCAAATTAGACCTTGAGAATCTGACCCTCTGACATCCTGTCATATATACATTTAAAGCACCCAGCAACAGAGAACGTATTTTGTGCAAGAGTGCCAGTGCCTCAATATAGAACCTAAATCCAAATACAAGTGCTTGCGTGTCGTGCTGCTATTTGAATATGTAAATAAATGGGGCTATAAATAGCTCTGTATGTTATGTACACGTTAAGTGAAGGTGGCAGATCCGACAGCTGAATGGCTCTGCTGTTTCTCAATGCTGGGAGAGGCTCTCAGCACGCTCCCCACATCTCTCGTGTTTGCTCCTACCCCTCTCAGCCTCTCTGCTATCACATTTTTCGGGCCTCTGGAGAAGATCGTGTGTGGGGACAGGAGCTGTTAATATTCTGAGTCTGTGCTGAGTTGCTAGGCTACAGAGAAAAAGGAACATTCAAGGAAAAGGGATGGTAGAAGGAAGAGGATCTGCTGAGCTGTTTGGAGATCCAGAAAGGTCCTCTCGTCAGACGAAGGGATCATTTTGGGGAAGGAGGGTGTGCATGCACGTGGGATGAGCTGTGAGTGGTCCCTGCTGCCCTGGCACAAGCAGAATCTCAGGCCAGCCCCAGCCAGAAAAAAATGGCAGAGGAGGGAGTAAAAGGCAAGGTCCACTGGCCCCTTCCAGGTGTGCACAGCTGCTCTCCTGCTGCCTGTGCCAGGCTGTGCTGGGTCACCAGGCTGAGCATGGCCATCTCATACATCCTTGCCTGCATTTCCCAGGGTGTGCTGAGCTCCCATCTGAGGCTCTGCTGAAGAGGGAAGCAAACCCCAAACCATGCTCACTACTGACAGGTTGGATCCCATCTCCTTTTCCCTCTGCAGCACCCTGCTGCCCCAGTGTCTCCTGTGACTTCAGTGGCACTGCAGGGGAAGGCAGCCTGTGGCTTGTACGGCCCTGACCACCTCCTTTGATGCTCTCCTGGGTCACTGGTACACAAAGCATTGACCCTTTCATCCACCAAGAGTTTGTAGCTAGGATTGCAGGGGACTTGAGGTTTTATAGTACAAAAGCTCCTGTCTGAGCCTTGTTATCCCAAGTCCCAGCTGTTACCCCCCAAAAAAGAGTGTCAGGTATCCAGCTGTACCAGCTGTGAGCCATCAGACCTTTCAGGCTCTGTGTTCCACTCCTCTGGAGGGATGGGTTTGCCCTACGCTTCTCTCTGTATCAGATCCCTCAGAAAAAAAAAAAAATTAAACAGTGCTTTTGGGTATTTTTATTATCTGGATACTTTATTTACTGAGCTCACGTGGGCTCCCTGCCAGCTCTGCAAATAGAGCTCCTTGGCTCCAGGACTGTTGGTCCTGGTGCTGCAGCGAGCACTCACTCAGCGTGGACAGGGACTGCAGCTTGTTCTCCCCATCCAGTTGGCTGTGAAGGCAAAGTCTGCTCTGCTTCTGGACCTCCACAGCCTGCTGAAACCTCTTTTTTTATATATATTTTTTTTCCTTCATGCATCCTGTAATAAGCTTGACTTGTTCAGCAGAATCAGGAGTGTTTGGTACAGCTGCAGTGTGAATGCTGTTCTCAGTGCTATCAGCACCCACCCATCAGGTCTGTGATCCCACAGTCAGGGTTTGGATGGATGCAGTGGGAGAGGGGCAGCGGGGTCCATATGGTGGGCACTGCTGCTGGCCTCAGCCTGGGCTGGTTCCCTTGGCTTGAGCCTGGAATAACCATGGGCAGACCAACCCATGGATGGAGGAGGAGGTATCCATCACCAACCCATCATAATTGCTGCTTTCAGTAGCCTTGAGAGTAGAAATCCTTTCATGGAACAGATCCATTGATACCCCTGCCCTTTGTGGCTGTCCCAGCATGACTGGGCAGTGCTCTGTCCACTCTGCAGCTGACAAAGCTGATTGCTGGCCCTTTTCTCTAACAACACTCCCTCTCACTGAGCTTGCCACCTGAGGGGCCACAGATACAGAATATTCACATGTAGGAAGTCACCCCAGATGCAGAACTGGGTCTCTGGGTGCAGGAGCCTTGGAGTTTGCAAGTGAAATTGTTTGAATCCACTTTGCTTGGGCCTGTTGAGAAGCAGGCCTTGTTTTTCCATCCCGAGGGCTGCCATCCTCTGTGCTGAGGAGACCATGCCTGGCCTAACCCCCTGCCAGAAATACGTTCTGCTCTTCACCATCCACTCTGCTCACCCCCAGTCATCCCTCCCCTGTGATCAAACGTTGCTCTCTACAGGAAACAAACACCATTCTAAGCTTTTGGTCAAGCCAGTCTGTGCCAGCCTAGTTGAGGTGATAGTTTCACCCAGGAGGTGTTAGTTGTCTTAAATGATTTAAAGGATTTGTTTGCCTCTGGCTAACTCCTGGGAAATGTCATCTTTCTGGCAATTTTCAGAACCTGAAGCAGGAAACCTTCCTTCCCTAAGTTAAAACAATGTCTTGAAAGCACTGTGTGCCTTGATATTGTTGCAGAGTCTCGTGGTTTCAATGCTCGGAGCTGGATATAAAGCATTTTATTTTGCCATGTAAAGTAATAATATTGCTTTATTTATAACATTAATCCCTACCTCTGCAGCCCCAATCTGCACTGGTGGTCTTGACTGCACAGGGAATTATAAGATCTAATTTTTTTCCTCAGGGAGGAAAAAATAATTTCCGTGTTTACACACTTAGCACTTGCCCAAAGATGTGGGGGAAAGGTTTAGGAAGCATCACTCATCTTCCAGCATCAACTTTCCCTTGACATAATCCAGTTTCCTTCCTCGGTCCTTCTGAGAGCTTTAGAAACTGATATCTTCACTAGTCACCGCTCAAACGTCTCGCTCAGATTTAATTTACTCTAATAGGCTGGTTGTTGCATGTTTAATTAAATACAAAGTGATTATTAAAAGCTTTTTTGAGCTTTCATGGCTGTATATTAGATATGCCAATGTGTGTGTATGGGAGGACACTGGCAGCACAGGCTGTAAGGGAGGAAGGGCAGTGCCAGGAAGGTGAGGAAAGGAGAATTGGGAGAAGGGAAAGGGGAGGACAGAGGTGGGATGCAGCACCAGCACTGAGGAAGGCTGTGGGGTAGAGGGCTGGGTTAGGGCAGGCCAACAGTGGAAGGTGAAGGTGGCCTTGGGAAGCACCAGGGTTTTCTGTGGTGGGTCAGCATAATCTGTTTTAAATCACCAAGCACTTCACACCTAAAAGCATCTTGTAACAAAAGCAAGTCCTTGGAGTCCCTTTCCCAGCTCTGCAATGCCTGGTCATAATTCTTCTCCGAGACCCCACAGAGACAGGGCATTAGTGCTTGTGTGTCCCACACTGTGGGATGGGTGGCCTTGTGCACGCCTAGGGAGAGGTTCAGAGAGTTAACCACGGGGGCTAAGTTAAGATTTTGCCTTAAGCAAATATGGTAAGGGAGAGAAGGGATTTGGGAAGGCTTGGGGCAGCCATTTGGAGACATCTGATGCTCTAGCAAAACAAAAATGTGAGTTCCCTATCAGTTCCCAGCCCACCTAGGACTAGAAGATCGTGTAACAGCATCCCTTTCTGTCCCAAAAATGGTCAAATTCATTTACTGCCTTTCCTGAACTTTACATATGGCCTCTCTTCTCTGCCCTTAGGTGGGTGTCTGGCCAGAGCTTGCCCTGCTGTGCTGGTTTGCCATGGGAAGCTACAGGAAACAAAAACGTGTTTGACCCTTTCTCGTTAAGTGGCCACTCTCTGGAAAGGCCAATATCTCAGGTTGTGGTGGGTTTTGAGAGCAAGCTAGCTGGTGGTGCAGAAACAGGACAATTTGGGGTAGAAAGGGCTCTGGGTGTTGCCTGGCTGCTGGCACTTGGGTGGCGGAGTGAGGAGAGCAGCCCAGCAGGGTCGGTGTGCACCAGCTCACAGATTCCATGGCTCAAGGATGGAAAGCCCCTGGCGCTGTGCTGTGCTCACAGAGCAGGTGATACTCATCCCTGTGCCCATCACTTCTGGCTCTTTCCTCTTGCCCTCTGCTTCCAGCAGGACTGGGGCTGCTCAGCAGGTGACACGTGGTGCTGCCTCCTGCTCAGACAGGGCGCTGAGCTACAGGCTCAGGGCTCTGAAGGCATTGTCACAGCAGATCCCTTTGGCTCAGGACCCAGCTACGTCCTCTACCTGACACCTGCAGGGCCAGCACCGTTCCAGGTGCTGCAGGGATAGGGCCAGGCAGGAGAGAAATAGGGCAACAAAGCCACACTCTCCCCGCACGCCCTGAGTTGTTGAGGATATTGCCGACACCTGTCCCAGTTTCTGGTCGTGCATTCAGCAATTAAACACATGCAAATTACTACAAAAGTAGATCAGATTAGTGAGGGGAACGTATCCATGCGAAAGTACTTCTCAGGTCCTGAAGAAAAATGAGTTCAAGAGCACACAGACCTGCAGCACAGAAGGGCATAGAGTGTATCCTAGAAGCCAGCCCTTCCTTGCACTGCTGGAAGAGTGCTCTTCCTGATTCCCAAGTCAGCACTGACATCTGGCTATTCGAAAAGAAGGGAAGTGGAAAAAGATTGTGTCTTTCCTACCTGCTAAGCTGAAGTGTGGGGAGAAGGGCAGTATCTGAAGTTGTCACTTTTTGTATAACAGCTGTCATGCAGAACTTCAGGCTTGTAAGCTGGGCACTGGCACTTGCAGCAAAACAGAAATTAAAAGCAGCGTTTTGGCAGGATGCTCTCCCCATGGAAAGTACAGTAAGTACAAAAGCTGCTGCCTCCTGCCTCAAGCAAAGGTGAGAGTCTGAGCAGGCTCTGTGCTGTCTCAGGGCTGCAAAGGCTGCTGGCAGGTATTTGCTTATGGCAGTTCAGTGGTGCACGTTGAGGGCTGGGATGCCTTGATTTATCTGTGTGGAGATGGACCGTCCCCTGTGAGGGCAAAGTAGTTTTCTCTGACGAGCTTGCTGAGGAAGGGCTGTGGCCGTTGTGCTCTGTCCTTCTTGTATATTCCTGCCCATTTTACACTGTTCCAATTCCTTGCAACCAACTGCAGGCAGATCCTGTCTTCTCCCCTTCAAAACAATTCCTCTTATTTCTATCCCCTCCTTCAAATGAAACATACTTGAGGACTACTTTGTCCTTTAATTCCTTTCCCAGGAATGACGGGAACAGGAGCTGGTGTTTAATCATCAAAGAAGTTGAAGCCAGCAAACTGTTCATTAGTCTCTGGCAGTGGCAGCTTGGTTTTCACTAAGTCAGATGTTCCATTTTTCTCCCTCTTTCTGGAGCATCTTGGCTTTCCTAATGTTCTTTTGTGATCTTGGACAAGGAGACCATATGTCATTTGCTTCTATAGGGAAGGACTTTTATTTGGTTGCTTCTCCAAAAGGAGCTTCTTTATCAAAGTCAGGGGGGAAAAAAGCCAAGTGGTACAGCCAGAGCTAGAGGTGAGTTGCAAAACCTCCTTTATCCCTCGTGCCCAGAGCCCTGCAGCAGCAGAAGAGCAGTGCACTCTCTCTCCTGCAGAAAAGTTATTGTTCCCAGTACCTTACAAGTGCTTGGTGGAACAGCCTCCAGTAGCAGCCTGGAATAGTCACCTTCACTTTCAAAGCCCCACTGAAAGGTGTCAGACCCATTTGCCATCCACAGAAATGGACCAGGCACAGGCAAGGTCCGTGTTGCCACAAGTGCTGTATTCTGAGCAAATATTTGACCTTTTCACACACATTATTCTTTCGATTCCTGATTCTGCTGCTTGAGTCTCGTGGAGCCCCTAATGAGCCTGCACACTTCTGCCTCTGGACTAGTTCAGTGCTGAGGGTTCTCTAGGTCACAGCACGAAGGAAAATGATCTGCCCCAGCCTGCCCATGACCCGTGTCTCCTGGGAGCCGTGCTGGGGGTTTAGAGAGCAGCTGCCTGGGAGTTCTGTTCAAATATGGAAGCAGTTGGAAGATGGAGCCTTGCAGCAGCAGGCTCAGCATCCTTGAGCTGTTCTTTCCTGAGAGTTCCTTTTACTGCAACAACTTGAATTTCTTTTCCATATTAATTCCTAGACCTTCCAAAATACTCTTATGCTCCTGACTTCATGCTTTTGTAACATCTAATTGCACCAGATCTGTGGAAAGTTATTTCCATTACCTTGCCTGCAGTCTATTCTTGTGCAACAGCCCATTGCTGAACGTCAGACACTGCCATCCTACAGCTCTGCGCTTAACCCGTGCAACAGTTCTCCCTGCCTTGCTGCCTCCTGCCTCTATCAGAGCCTCTCAGCTGCTCCTGAGAGTGCCTGTAGTTATTTGTGCTCTGATGAGTAACCCTGAAGTGTCTGAAAGGAGGTGGGACCCTGTGAGCCCTGAGAGCACGAGGTTGTGGTTGTTTACTGGCTTAACACAAGCGCTACAGGGAGGTGGGAAAGAGCAAACCTGGTTTGTACCTGTTTTAAGGTGACGTGCATACAGTGGAGAACTCAGCTGTGGAGCTCACTGCCACGAGATTGCAGATGCCTAAGGCTGAATGTTCTGAGAAATGAGATAAGCTCTCGTAAGAGAAACTGAGTATCTTCAATTAAGAAGGTACCAGCTCTGAGTGAGGAGATCCTTAAGTCTCAAACAGCTGCAGAATTAAGTATCACAACTAAGACCCTATTTTGCTGATATTCCTCTCTGCCATTCTCTTTCCTGTAACTGAAGACAGGCTATGACTGTAGAAAGCCTTTTGGTGTGACACAGTACACCTGTGTCTCCAAAACCAGCACAGACACATTTGTAAGATCTCCACCTGGGGGGACCCAGACCACGTTTGTGTCCTGCACACTGGCCAACACTGCAGGAGGAGAGGGGCTCCTGAATTTTGTATCCCTCCCCTCACTGCGGTGACAGAAAGGGACACATGATGCCCTGTGGTGCCTTAACTGCTCCTGCTCCACCCCTTGCTGTTCCTTGATCCGTAGCCAAGGGAGTTCAGGTTCCCACCCTGAGCTGACTCCCTGAAGTGCTGAGTCCCTTGGTGCACTGGGGACATCCCTGCTCGCCATTAAATGGCCATGGCTGGCCCACAACCAGATGTTCTGTGTCCTCACTGAGTTGTGGTGGGTTCAGATAACATCTGCTGCCTCCAGGCTTCAGCTTCCTCCTGCCCCCCAGGCTGTTACTGCTCCAGCAGCAGCCAGCCTGTGCTCCCCACAGCAGGAGAGGCTCCTCTCCTGTGTTAGTCCCCTCCCCTGGATTCACAAATCCTCTCACTGCCTTGGCCCCCCCCGAAATTTCGCCTTCCTCTGCACAAGTGTGTTTGTTCCTGTGCTCAGGTCTGGCATCCTAACCTGGGTCACTTCTCCAAGAGGCAGCTTTGGTCTCAGTGGGTTCATTTCTGCTCCCAGGCTGCACAGAGCCAGCACAAGTGGGGAGGGGTCCAGGTTGGCTTCCTAAGGAGCACTGCACTCCCAAAAGGGGTTCTGTGAGGTGGAGGAGGAGAAGCAGCTTATAGGATAGATGTTAATTAAAGGTGTTCGGAATATGAGCCGGTGGAAATTCATTCTTGAATTCATACCAATAGTGCCAGCTTATTTCCCTTCTTGCTGTGCCTCAGCTGCTGCTCCCTCAGACTTCTCTGCCCTGTCCTCTGAGAGTCTGGGGAATCCCTGTGCATGCTTGGCTGAGTTTGTTGCCTCTGGGGTTCTGTAGGAAATACCTTCCTCCATTCATGCCCCTGCCGTGTCAACATTCCAGCCGTTCACAGTGAACACCATCTTCGGTTTTGGGGTCCCATCTGAGCCTCAGGAAAGGCTGTAATTATCAGCATCCTCTCATCTGGAGATGGATTTTAGCATCCCTGTCCTCAGCAGCTGGTAGGACACCCCATCGTTCCAACACCCGGGGCAATGCAGGTTATCTCCTCTTCCTTTCGCAGGATTTCTGTGTCCCTTTGGATGAACTCTGCACTGTGAGTGTCTGCCAGCTCTCACCTCTGCCTTGTGTGCCTCACACAGCAGGAAGGAGGAGAGAGGAAAGGAGCAAAGCCTTTGGAAAACCTTTGGAAAACCTTTGGGACCAGGGGCACCAGGGGGGCTGGCGCTGGCAGCTCGCACAGAGCTGCTCAGCAGAGCACACCGAGCCTGGCATGTGCAGGGGTCCCTCAGGGACGGCCAGCCTCAGCAGCTTCCCAGCTTTCCAGCAGGCTCAGGTGCCATCCAAGCTCTGGGAGGGGCTGGAGGGGAGCTGTGGTGCCCAGAGCCATCCCACACACAGCTGGGACGGGAGGGCAGCTCAGGGATGCTGCCGTGGGGAGTTAAAGGGCTGGGAGCATTGCTGGAGCTGTGCTGGTTGGGAGCCACTGGGTACCAGATTTTGGGGACAAACCAGGGGATCTGGCCACTGCTGGGCTGGCAGAGATGGAGAAGAGGCTTGTTTGGAAACACACAAGCCCTTTTAGCACAGGGCACGTTGTTTGTAGGTCAGGGAGCCTCGGCAGGGCTGAAACAGCTTCCCCCTGGCCGGAGCTGTTGACTGTGGCATTTCAGCCTCCCACAGCGGGATGCTGGTCAGGGCAGGGACAGCCTGACACGGCCAGGTGAGCTCTGGTAGCAAAGCCCACCTGGGGAGAGTTTGCAGGTATCTTTGCAAAGCTTGTTTTCCCTTGGGATGGAAAAAGGGAGAACAAGTGGAAAGGTGCAATTTCTGGTCATGTCCACCTTCCGAAATCCCCCCTTGCCTTGTCCCAGCCTTTGTTTTTTTAAAAACTGAGTTCCAGGCTCATCCTGAACGATTTCCAAAGTGCAGTGCAACCTGCACGGAGTTTCTGATGAGGAGTGGTATCTCCCTTCTTCCAGCCTCGTCTCTCCTCCCCCAGCAGGCACCAGATGCAGCAGGAGGTTGCACGGGGTGGCCTGGCACACCTTTGCTCCCTCCTGCCTGGATCCTGCCTTCTATCCCAGTGCAGCAGGTGAGTTTGGCAGGGTGAGCTGGGATTGCCCCACAAAGCTCTGCCATCCTTGCCCCAGCTGGGATGGCCATGGCCAGACTCTGGCCCTTCCTGAGCATTTTGTGGTCCTCAACAAAGACCCAGTGGGATCCATCATTTGGGAGCATTTTTGTGGCTGCTGGAGCTGCACTGGTGCAGGGTGGAGAGGGTCCAGGCTGCCAGTTTAGAGGCAAGTGGAAAATCAGATTTGCCTGCACCTCTCGTTGGCTCCTACAGCAGCACCCATGGAGAACTCTGCTTACTGGGTGTGTGTGCAGAGGGAAAACCCCTGACTTATCCCTTGCCCAGGCAGCAGGGAAATCCAGCTGTGTTGTCCCACCAAACTGCCTCAGTGGCGAGGTGGAAGGAAGAGCTGGAGGGGTGTGTGGGCTCCAGATGTGTTTGCATTCAAAGTTCTTCACTGAACCTGGTAAATTGGGCAACCTTCTGTCAGCTGGTGGTTCTGGGGAACCCAGCTTGCGTAATATCTGTGGCATCAGCAGGCTTGTGAGTGTCAAGGATTAGTGGGAGGTTTGGGAAAGCCTCATATTAGCCCAATGACAGATAAAACCCCACAACAAAGGCGTCGTCATCCAAGACTTGGAGGAGAATCAGGCTCATTACTTGTGATTCCTGAACCTATGAACCACTGCATGCCTTGGCTCCATCTGGCCATTCTGCTGTCACCCTTGGCCATTATTGCATGTGCCTCTGAAGGGAAGGCTGTGATTAAGATCTCAGCAGCTCTGGAGCCTGGCCAGGATGTGATGTTAGGGTGGCACATGGGTACTTCATAGCTGCCTGACCAGGAAATGGGGTATGAAGGGGAGGGCAAGCTCACAGCTGGTTCTCCTGGGTCCTGGCCCCTCTCACTTGCTGTAGGGGCTGTATCAGTGCTGCCTCCAGCCCCTGCTCTGTGCTTGCCCTATCCTGTGCTTCCTCATAGCTTGGTTCTGTGCCCATCCTATGTCAGTGGCACTTGTCCTCCCAGGGAGGGCTGACCTCTGTGGGGTGGACACCTGCCCTGCTCCTCCTTCTGCCCAGAAACCCTCCCTGCTGTTCAGCAACGCGATGGGAGCAGCAGAAAACAGAAGTGGAGCACAGGAATCAGCAGAGAGAGAGGCTGAGGGAAACCTGAGGCACTGCATGAACCACGATTATCAAGTGCTCAACACCTCCGTGATGCTGCCCAAAGAAATCTGTTGTGCCAAGAAACCCAGGGAGGTTGGAGAACAGAGCTCAGCCCTGGGCTGGGCTGGCTGTTCTTCCCCTCTGCACCTGAAGAACATCATCTAACTAATGGCTAGGGCGTAGGCTTTTCTTTCTGCACCCCTCTGAGTTTGTTCCCATCAGCCCTGGGAATACAGAGGGTGTGTTTAGAGGGTGCATTGTTCACTTTGTAAGCAGCTTGCCCTTTTTTGTCCTCTGGAGATCAGTGGCACCTCTTGCCCGCTGCTGCTTGAAGGCTGGCAGGAGCCTGCAGTGACAGCAGGGTGGCCTGGTTAGGGGTGAGGTGTTGCAGGGCTCTGTCAAGGATCAGGAAAATGCAGGTCAGTGAAGCAGCTTGCCAAGATGTGCGAGTGGAGATCTCAAATGGGGGGGGAATGGAAATGATGCCTCTGTAGCCAAGTGTCCCACAGGCAGGGGATGAGTCTGTTACCAGCAGGGGCAAGAGGCTTCAGGAATTTGGGTGCTCTGCTCCTCTGTGCTCTCCCTGCAGTGCAGCCCCCAGCACCTTGGGAGGGATTCTGGGGACAGCATCTTCCTTTGAGGGAGGCTTGACCAAAATGAGGATGTTTGTGCCTCTGAGAGATGGACTGTGAGGCTTCTGGGGCAGGAATCTACAGTCCTTTCAAAAGCAAAGCAAACCAGTTCCTTGGCCAGAAAGCTGTCCCTGTGTTTTTGCTCTTTTCAAGGCAGCCCAGAAAGTGACAGATACAGCTCTGGATCTGGTGTACAGTGCAGAGTTACGCCGTGACCTTTCGGGTGTGCAAGTGGGTCTGGATTTCTGAATCACGGTTAGATACCCAGAAGCTGGCATTATCCGTGATGTGGGATTATTTGAGCTTGTTTTCAGAGGTGTTAATCAAACCTGGCTTTGAATGAAGTCTGTGGGAGAAGACAGGCAGGCAGATGCCTCAGTGCTCAGCCCAGATGTTGGTGCATGAGCAAGCTCCTCACCAGCCCCTTGCACAGAGCTGGGATTTGCAGAGCAGAAACTCTCATCCTGCAAATCCACAGGGTCAGGAGGGTTCCTGTGGCACTGTAGGTACTGCTTGGGAAGAGACAACATGTCTGTGAGCCCACCTATTCTAGATCATTTGTAAAAATGCTTTTTATTAAAGGACTTGGGGAAAAATCTCTGACTTCTGTTAGGTCACTGTCAACAGGACTTGTGCCCACCACCTAATCAACATCCTGTTATTTTAATGCTGTCTGGTTTACCCCCAAAATCTTGTCTCCCAGCCTATTTAAGACCTGTTGTGAGAATGTTTCCTGAGAATGTTTCCTGTCAGTGGTGCATGCAAGACTCCTTCCTGTACTGCCTGTTTACCTGAGAAGAAGAAACTGTTCTTCTATTGCATGGCACCATACTGTGCCTCTGAACAGGCTGATCTGAGGCCTCTGGATGTCCCCTGCATGTGCCCAGCAGTGAGGGTGGTTTCTGCAGAGCTGCATCCACCAAGCAGCTCAAGCTCCCCTCTATAAAATCTTGTGTTAGCAACAGTTTTAAGTGTCAGCTTTTCACTGCTGGACAGGAGGGGAGCAGGAGAGATGTGTGGTGTTGTGCTGGCTGGGGACGGTTTGGGAATCACAGAATTATTTAGGCTGGAAAAGACCTCCAAGATTGAGTTCCACCTGTGACTGACCCCTGCTTTGTCAGCCAGACCATGGCACAGAGTGCCACGTCCAGTTGTTCCTTGGACACCTCCAAGGCATGGTGACCCCACCACCTCCCTGGTCAGCCCCTTCTAATATTTAACAACCCTTTCCACGAAGAAATTCCTCCTGATGTCCAAATTTATGGGGAGTTTTTCAGGGAACTGCCCCTTTACCAGTGGCTCATGCTACACTGGCAACAGATTTCCTCCCCATATGTCCCTTCCTGAGAACCACGATGAACTCCCAACTCAGCTCCTATAACGAGGCAAGTGCTGAGAGCTTGTCACGGCTGGCCTGGCTTGACCTTGAAGCCTTGGCCTCGAGGTGAGGCTCTCCCTGTGCCCTTTGGAACGGCCTCAGCTTCTGCTGGAAACAAAATTGGCTTTTGCCAACTGCGTGGTGACAAGCAGTGCCTGGACATGGGTGGATGGTGTTTGTGTCACATTTGTGTGACTTAAGTGGGAGGACAACCCTGGAAGTGTTTCTTGTGTAGCCACTGCTGGTTGACACCCTTCAGCCTGAGCTGCTGCTGGTTGTGCAGACAAGCTCTCAGCAGGCTGGGGCAGCAGGGGTGGGGTGTAGTTTTGCTTGGTTGGGGTCATGTAATGGCATTTTGTCCGCTGTAAATCTCGGGCTTGCTGCCATTTTCGCAGAACAAACCACGGCACACACCCCTCCAAAAAAAAAAACCCCAAAACAACAACAACAACAACCCAACAAAACAAAAAAAAACACCCAAAAAACCAAAATAAACCCCCAAAAACAAAAAGAAAAAAACAAAAAAAAAACCCACAAAAAATGAAACCCAAAAATAAAACAAAAAAAACTCCACAAAAACCGCAAAAATAAAACCAAAAAAAAACCCACAAAAACCAAAAAACAAAACTGCAAAAATAAAACAAAAAAAACTCCACAAAAACCACAAAAATAAGACCAAAAAAAACCCACAAAAACCCACAAAAACCCACAAAAACCCACAAAAACCCACAAAAACCAAAAAACAAAACCCAAAAATAAAACAAAAAAAACTCCACAAAACCCGCAAAAATAAAACCATAAAAACCCCACAAAAACCCACAAAAACCAAAAAACAAAACCCAAAAATAAAACCAAAAAACCCCCAAGTGCTGGAGGCGTGGACACAAACATCTGCGTGCCGAGGAACCCGGAGAGGTGTGGGCAGTGGCCCCAGGCTGACGTGTGCCCGTTTCTCCCCCAGGATTACACCATCACCATGTACTTCCAGCAGAGCTGGCGGGACAAACGCCTGGCCTACAACGACCTTCCTCTCAACCTGACCCTGGACAACCGGGTGGCTGACCAGCTGTGGCTGCCCGACACCTACTTCCTCAACGACAAGAAGTCCTTTCTGCACGGGGTGACGGTGAAGAACCGCATGATCCGGCTCCACCCTGACGGGACCGTCCTGTACGGCCTGAGGTGAGTCCCAGGGTTTGCTTTCAGGGGTTGCTGTCGAAAATGACACCTCCTTTAAACTTCTCCCGTTTCCAAAAATATCCCGGTGAGGCAAGGACCCAAAAGACACTCGAGTGCTACGGGGTTTTGTGTCTCTGTTCTTTCTCCGAGCTGGAAATGGCTGTTTCTTTCAGGCCTCCAACATTTCCTGTGCTGCTATAGATGGATGTTGGAGAGGGGAATAGTCTGCTCTGGGCGTTTCAGGTCGCTGTCATTCATGTTGCATAACACTTCCATTTGAAACACTCATTTTCAGTTGCTTATAATTTTCTGCAAGTTTGGGCTATGGAGATGAGCCTTTGTTACTTTGGTATCTAAGGCTGAATTTCTGTAGCCTTTGAGTCAAACCACTCCAGTCATTTTTTGCGTTCAAGACAGGTTTTTGTACGGTTATAAAAATGTCTGTTTACTAGAACAATTCTGAAGATTGAGGCTTGAAAATTGATATCTGGTAGGAGAATGGTCCTCAGTGAGGACACTTTTTGTGGTGTCTGGAACAAATTGACATAGGCAAGTCCAAGGCCTTTGAAATCGCTGTGCTTGTGTGAAGTGGAGGGAGAAAAGGTTGGTCTTACTGTGTTATCTGGGTATGTGAAGGGGCCAGGGGAGGTAATAAAGTTGAATGGAGAGGCAGAGGGCTAAAAGGCAAATTCGCAGCTGCAGGATGCTCCAGCTGAAATCCAGGCAACGATTTTTCCAACCCTGTATTTGTTCACTTTATTCCTAGGGTTATTTTTTTGGTTTGGTTTTTCGTTGTTTTTGGGTTTGTTTGGTGAGGGGTTTCTTATTTTTGCTGTGGTTTTTTTTTCCCTTTCCAATTACCAAAATTCACAGCTGGCTCTTTTGACCTGCCTCCACAAATATTTGTGATAGCATCTCTGGGCTTAAGTCCCAGTGCAGCAAAGGGGGAGGAAAGACCTTTACCCTTCCCATTTGTAGTATCAGCTCTCGTGCTGTGCCATGTTTTGTGGCACAGTGTGACTTGCAGGATTATTTTACACCTCTCTGAGCAGCAGGGCTGTTTTGGGGAGGGTAGGGCTGGGTGTAGGCAGGGCAAAGCAGGAGGCTGCCCACAACATCATCCTGCCAAGGTGGTTGTGCCCTGTGCTCTCCCTGCAGCAGAGCCCTGGGGTCCCTGGGGTCATGTCTGTGCTGGTTTTTCCTTTCAGTTGATGAATGCCTCCTGCTCCAGGCCTGGAGACAGCAAAAGGTGGAACAAACCCAGCTTTGTGACCCAGTCCCTTCCCAGGACAGGTACATCCCTCTCTCTCCCTTGGGCCAGTGATGTTGTTTGGCTGAAACAGAGCCCTAAGCTGGCTTTACTGACCCCACCAGAAAGGCTGCAGCAGTCCCACAGCCGACTCCCCCAGATTTTCCCATTGTGTTAAAACAGGAGTGAAGGCCAGGCAAGAAGATGTTTTGACTTTGGGGCAGGTGGGAGTATAAATTCAGGAAGGAGGGGGCAAAGAGTGCTGCTGAGCTCAGGCTGCTCTTCGCTGCTGAGCCAGCCCACCTGAGCGTGGAGCTGCCTCCCCCGGGCTGGTGGGCAATCTCTGCACACACCTGCACAGCACAAGTCGCAAGTGCCGGTGTATTTTTATCAGCTGCCATTTAGTCAGCTCAGAGAAGGAGCAGTGTGAACCCGGCAGCACCGGTGACAGGCAGTGGAAGTCCTTGGAGGGTTTGCACTCGAGCTGGCTGGGGCTGGGACGCTGCGCCAGCTCCTCGTGCGCTGTCCCTTCCCTTCCCCTCCCACGGGGAAGGGAGCTCAGCTCCCTGGAATGACCTCTGCAAACAGGAGAGAGGAGGAAAATTGCACCCAGGCCAAATGAAAGAAAATGACAGCTGTCTGCCCACTATTTCCAGCGCCTCAGTGAGAGCTGCCTGTGTTGGTTTGACTTTTGGCTGGTTTTCCTGGAAGCCACTCCCTTGCCCCTGGAAAAAATGGCAATGGCAAAAGCAAGGCTCTGAGCCACGGCAGCTCCTGCTCCCCAGCTGTACCTCAGGTCAGGATGCTGGGCTGAAAGCACTGGGGGTACAAGCCAGGTGCCCTGAGTGCTTGAAGTCCCTCTAGCTTTGCTCACACTGGTATGGGAAAGGATTTCCTTAGGGCTGCTTTTTATACTGACTCCTGCACCTGCAGTTTTGCTGAAAACAGGAGTACTAGGTCCAGCTTCCCAGGTGCAAACAATGGTGATGCTACTCAAAAATACACAGCAGGTGTAAGCAAGCAAGAAAATAGCCCCTGAATATTCACCTGTGTTGCCCTCCTCTCTGTAAACGTGCAGCCAGGCTTGCCCTGCCAACAGGAAGGGACGTGCAGGTCCACCCTGTGTTTTGAAGCCTGTTCTTGTCTTGTCTTGCATTCTGTGGAAGAATTCGTGAAATGGAGTTGCCCTGATGGCAGAAGGCTGAAGGAGGCAATACCTGCCTCTTTCCCTTTGTTTGCCTGTTCTCCCCCGAGCGAGATCCCACGTCCCCGCTCCTCTCCTGCCACCTTCTCGCCAGCCGCTTCCCCCTCCTCTGAGCTGATCCTGTAGCAAAGTGACTCAATCATGCTATTTGTGGCACAACAGTCATTTTTTTTTTCCAGCAGGCTCTGATGTCAGAGAGCAGGGAAGGATGACATCCTGGCAGGCCTCTGTCTTTAGCAAGTGCTCCAGCAACCAGCAGGACCGGGCTCCATCCCCGGACCAGACCCCAGGGTCCGAGTTAAGGCTCACCCAAGCCATGAGTAGTTTCTGACTCCAGTGAGAAAGAAGACCAGGCTCCAGATAACTTGTTTGCACGAGTTAAACGAAGCCCTGTAACCCACTGTGAAAGCTGGGTGTCAGAAAAGCACATTCTCCTTGTTTTTGGCGGAATTGGCAAATTAACGGATGAAGGGAGTGCGACGCAGCTCCATCTCAGGGAAGCGTTCTATACAAAAGCTTACTCCGAAATTAATTCCCACCGGGCTCAGATTAAAAGCTGGTTGCCAGGTCTCCAACAAAAGGAATGAATAAACAGCAGCAGCGATGCTGGGATGCAGGGCTGGTGTTCCCTATCCCCTTCCCCAACCAGTTACCAGATGGCACAAATCCCAGACGGCCAAAAAGAGCCCCGAGCCAGCCCAGGGGGCACTCTGAGCTCTGCAAGCACCCAGTGGGATGGGAGGATGCAGGAGGTGTAACCTGGCACCGCTGTGCCAGGACTCACCTGGCTCCTGAACACCTTCCTGGAGTGAAAAGTGCCTGTGAAGCACAGGAGGGATGTTCATGGAATGAAACAGGGGAGTGCTAAAATGGTGTGGGAATTCTGCAGTAGAAAGGGAGGTTTGAAGGTGCTACCCACAAAGACAAAGCTGCTGGGTGGTGGAGGGAGGTGGATAAAACAGTGAGGAAAAGCTGGATAGCACTGGCTGAATTTAATATATTTTTCCACCTAATGGCTCTTTTTTTTTTTTTTTTTTTTGGTCAGAAATTGCATTAGTTTCATCAAATTTTAAACAAAAAATTAGGGAGAATTTTTTTTCATTTAAGAAAAACCCTTTCAGAGAATGTTGATGTTTCACTTAGGTCGATATTTCCCTCATTCTTTCAAGCTGCTTTACAACCACTATTGATGTTTGAGTAACAGAATTACCAGGGCTTTCTCTGGACCTCCAGACACTGTCTGGAGCCCTGCCCCAACACTGAATAAGCTTCACATTATCACACGTTCAAGCTCTACACTGGTCTGAGATTTTTATTTCCTTTCCCAGCCCGTGCAGCATCCATTTGGTAGTGAAACAAGTCGACACTTGTCAAGTGCTGATGTCACCAGCGTTTTGCTGTCTGTTTTCAGAGACCTAAAAATAGCAACCACTGTAACAATGCTGAAATTCTCGTGTGGTAGTTGTGGAATCGTATTTGAAACCAGCTTTAAAACACCCCTCGGGGAAATCTCGAAGCTGTTTGGTTTCGTTCTAATCGGAGACAGAAGTGGGTTTTGGTGAAACAGGCGATGTGGGGAGGCCAGGCTGCACCCCTGGGCTGGTGGGGAGTCGGGGATGGTGGGAAGCAGGCAGGGAGCGGCGTGGACAGCGAGCGGGACGCGATGCCCGGCTGGCGAGGAGCCCAGGCAGTGTGAACCGAGCAACTGGAAAACCGCAGAGGAGAATTCGGTGGTGGAGGCTAAATCCTGCGAGGAGGGAACGAGGGATCTCCTCCTGCGAAGGTGGGAGGGGTGGTGGGGAACGTGTGCATGTGTGAGGTGGGGGTTTTTTATTCCTGGCCGCGGTGATGTAACGAGGTGTGTTTGAGGGATGAGTCAGTTCGGGAGCACGCAGAGGTGCCAAGGCATGGAGGGGCTCCAAGCCCAAGGAATGCTCTCCTGGGGAGGCAGAACCTTCTCATCAGTGTGAAAAATCCCTTAAAGCAAGAGGGAGAGAATTGCCGTGTTTCAAACATCTCAAAATTTGCAGGTTTAAGCTGAGAGATGCTGGGTGTATCAGCTTTGGCAGCACTTCATTTCTGCTTTCCCTGGTGAGTTCTCACCGGTCAGCTGCTCCTGGGGGGCACCAGCCCTCTCACTGCTGACCCTCTTGAGGGCCAGACCTCGCTGCTGGGCAAGGCAGCAGCCAGGACACCCCTCCTGGCTAGCCTGGCATTGTGGAGCAGCGCAGGTGATGTCCAACATCCCACCTGATGGCCCATCCAGCCCTGGGGACACTGTCAGAGCCCCCCACGCCACCCCAGAGCCTGCCCTGCCTGCTCCCCATGGCTGGGGCTCCTCCTGGGGGCTTCTCCACAGCCACCATCCCCAACCTGCCCCTTGACCAGGATCCAGCCCTGTCACTGTTACATTCCCCGGGTCCCAGCCTGGGGTTATTTAGCTCTCCAGCCAATAGAAAGGTTTCTTCTGCTCCTGTCTCACTTGGAGCTGCTGACTGCAGCCATGTCCTTATTTTCTCCGTGGGTGTTCATTCATTTTCTGCAGAGAATCTGGCCTGATGGGTTAAGACAGGAGATTTTAACACCGAGGAGTTTTTTTTCTGTACAGAGACCACTGAGCAATTTTCTTCTCCCATCTCACAGGCCAGAAGGGAAGAAATCCACGATTTTTGCTTCCCTTTCCCTCCCTGAGAGAGGTTTCTCTGGAAATGTGAGAGATGATTCAGGCTCTACCCTGTCTCTGGGAGCTCTGCCTGCTCCTTCCACAGGTTAGGCAAAGGCAACAGAAATCTCTCCCGTGGCAGCTTGGGTCCAAAAATCCAGACTCATGTCCATCCATCCACCCCCTTGGAGCTGATCCTGAAGCCTTTTCCTGCTCCCACCCCCGAGCTCTGCCTTGAACCAGCTCTTCAGCACAAAGATGTGGGGGTTGGAGAAGAGTTTGTTAGGTGGGTGAGGGGAAATTGGGGTTTAATGAAGAGCTCAGCTCCCCAGCTGAGGTTAAGGAGAGATCCTCCCCTGCATTTTCACCTCCTAGGGTTGGGATGATGGCTTTAACAGGAAACACTTGAAGAAAGTGTAATAGTATGAAATTTCTCAATAATCTTAGAAGAAATTGGAGCTCACTCAAACAGGACAAGGCAGCAAAGCCAGAGCTGCTCCTCCATCCTTAATGTTCCAAGAACAAAGGCAAGCACCATCCTGGCTGGAATTGCTGCCTGTGCTACATCTCCTATGAGTCTGACTTGTTTATTAGCAGAAATAAACAAGGTCAAGGAGCATCCACTGTCTCTGATAGATCCCTGAGACAGCTGGTGTGCCCTGAACCCCCAGCTCACCCTGGCAGCACCTCTTTGTCTTCCTGCTTATCCCCTCCCAGCCCCCCCTCTCCAGCCTGTCCCAGGGCTTTGCCTGTTCTTTGCCACCTCCCACAGGTTTAAGTTTTGGTGTTTTATTAAAGCAGCTCGTGCCAGGCTGATGCTCTAGAAGGGAGATACCTCTGTTAAGTGCAGACCACTGATATCTGAACCAGCTGCAACAAAAGAACCTTTTTAGAGGTGTTCCACCACTCCCTTTTCCCCCAGTTCAGCTGGCAGCTGGCCAAATGCACGGTGCATTTGGGATAGAATAAAGGGGCAGAAAAAACAAACCTTGCGGTCAAGGCAGCTCAGCTTTGTACTCTCCCAGGGTGGAAAAATGGTTGGTTAAGATGAGTGGTACCCTGAGTACCAGCTTAGAAGAGCTTCCTTTCCCTCTCCCATCTGAGTGCAGTTATTTATCAAAGGATGCCTATGCAAGCACAGATGCTTTTGGAAACAGAGTGACCTTAGCAGGATTGTGCCAAGGCTTGTGGAGTCAGTTTTAGGCAAACAGACACAAGGGGAAAATATTCCACATCCTTGCCTTGCTCTTGGTTCAGTCATGACCTCCAGGAGTTTGTGAAGATGAGACTGTGTTAAAAGAATGGCACAATTCACCACGGGTTTATAAATCCCTGCAGGCCCTTGGAAGTTTGTACTTACTGCCAGGCAGAAGGTGACATTTGCCAGCATGTTTTTATGGCTGACTTTGAGAATGTGCAGAATAAGAACTCAGTTTTGGTTTTATTCCCATGTTTAGCAAAACTGTAATTTTGCTTCTCTTTCCTCTCTTAGTCACCAGAATTCCCGTAGGAGTCTAACTCGCCCCATGGGGCGAGCCTGAACAAGTCCTGCAGAACCTGAGCTTCCATCCCTTCTCCTCATTGCTGCAAACTGTCGTGAGCTTTGGGAGTCTGCATCCCGAGGGGACGGGAGCATCTTTAGCTTCTCGGGAGATCCGGAATCCAAAAAGTTGCAACCAGCAACTTAAATGTTTGTCTTTGGCTGTGAGAGTGTTTGTGTTAGTCCCTGCATAGTGGCACTTCATCCATAGCTGGGGAATAGGGGGAGGTGCTTGCTGGCTGTGTCTCCCCTGGGATTAGAAAGGCTTTGGTGGGGGGATTTGTGCTGTTCCCCTCCTGTTCTCAGCCATGCTGAGTTTCAGTGGGCGTCCTTTCCAAGCCAAAGGTGGCAGGGAATGTTCCTGGACACTGAACATCAGTGTCCTCCACAGTCAGTTTGTTCCCTGGCTTTGCTCTGTGTCCATGAGCAGTCCCTTGGGCATTGCCCAGCCAGAGCCCAGCAGAGGCTGGTGCCCATTCCCAACAGGCTTTCTGCATGCAGCCAGACCCTTTTCTGGGGGATAAGAATTGAAGTGTAGACCAATGCTGTTCCATGCCAGTTGACACTGGCCTCAGAAACCAGTGCCAGGCGTGTTTAATTTGCTGGGATAGACACAGTTGTGATGCAGGAGTTTATTTTGTGAGGATGAGGTTTAAAGGAAAGGCCCCCCAGTCACTTTAGGAATGTCTCAAACGTGACAGTCTTCTCCTCTCTCCCACTCAATCCTTCTTAGAAAGCCTGGACTTGCTCCTTCTGAAATGAGACCACGTTTTGGGGAAGTAATCTTTTACCACTCATGCTTGTGGCTGGTGGGCTTGGTTCTTCCAACACTCTGGAGATGATGCAGAGGATGAATGGGTGGCTGAGGGCTTTCAGAGCCTGCAGGAGAGGGAGAGCTGGCTGGGGCAGGAGCTGAATGGGCAGCTCCCCTGAGGGTGGCCAGCACCAGGGTGAGGAGGGGGTGGAAAGGAGACACTGGACCGCAGCAGGGTTCAATGGCAGGTTGGAGCTCTATGCTGCTCTATGCCTGTGCACTTATATAATCACTCTAAATAAGACAGAAGAAGCCATTAATAAGTAAACAGTGATGAGGAGGATCAGAGGGGGAATGAAATGGCTGGTGGTGTTCATGTCAGAGAACTGAAGTATTTGTGGAGAACTGATGGTTTGCAGCGACCTGAGCGTTCCCTTTAGAGCTGCAGCTGTGGTGGGGCCGTGCTCTGCTGCTGCCGGGCTTGGTGCAGAGCAGGCAGCGGTGCAGGGGCAGCAGTCGAGGCTGCACCACCCTGCCCGTGCCAGAACCTGCTTTGGCCGTACAAGCTTCAAGTGGGCAGAGCTCTCCTCATTGTAACAGAGACCCAGCATCGACCCTTGTGTGATTCAGAGCTCCGTGGATGTTTTTCTAGAGGTGGTCTCTACCTCTCCTGGGGAGGTATCCATGTTGCTTTGGTTTCTGCTGGATCCACTCGATGCTGGCAGAGGAGGGGATCTCCATCAGCCCACAGCCTGCCCGAGCTGCTCAACATCTCATCCATGTCCTTTTTTGCCTTTTTTTTCCTTTTTTTTCTCGTGAGATGCACGGTGCTTTCTCCACAGCACAGGCTCCCCCCAGATGAACCGTGTTTGCCTGCCAGCTGTGCAGTGGAGTAGCAGGGCAGTGAGGCCCTGGCTACTCTGATCGCACAACTGCCTACGGACCTCAGCAGGAACAATTAGGGACAAGGGCACGAATGTCCTTTATTTCGTAGGGAAGGAGCTGCAAAGGTTGTGAATGTGAGGGGCTGACCCAGAGGCCTGTGGGGTGGGCAGGGACTGAGGGAGGAAAGGGGAGCTGGAGGGTGGTGGTGGTGGTGGCCGGGCTCGGCGTGGAAGGCGCTGGACGCTTCATTGAGCGCACGGCGCGGGAGAGCCGCTCCCCTCCACGGGCAGTGTCTCTGTGAATCGCCGTCAAAGCAGATGAAATTTCACACCACACAAATTTCTGAATTTAAAAGGGGAGGGAGGTGGGTAGAGAAGCGGGAGAGGAGGGAGGGGGAGGGAGAAGATGCGGGCTGGCCGGGCGCCAGCGCCTCATGCTAACGCCACGGGGAAGGTGGCATCCTTCCCTGGCGTTCCCTCTGGTCCCCGCGCTCCCTGCTCCCTTTCACTGTGCTGGCGTCTTCTGGAGGCAGTGTGCTCTGTCTAGAGCTGTTTACAGGATGATGGTTTGTTCCCTGTCTCCTCATCCCCCTGCTCACAGAGTGAGTATCCGCTCCTCTGCTTTGCCTCTCTTAACCTCTCCTTCTCCTCCGGCTCTTCCTCCCCAGGCTGCTCTACCCCTTTCATGCCCTGATCCCCCTCCTCTCTTCCCTTACCCTGCTGGTCTGTCCTGTGCTCTCTGCTCTCCTTTCTGTCATCTCCACTCCTGCCTTCCCTCTTTGTGCTCGTGCCATCATCTCTCCTCATTTTTTCCCCCTCTTACTTCCCTTCCACCTTGATTTTCTCTTAACCCTGTTGAGACAGGAGCTCCTGAGCGTCCATCCCCCCGTCCAGTCCTCCCCACGCAGTCTCCCACGTGCCAGGCAAACCCATCTCTTCACACAGCAGCTCAGAGTGGATCAAGCTAATACATTTATACCCATGAAAGAACGAGGCAAAGGTTGGTGCTGTGGCCTTCTGGACCAGAGGTGGCATGTGCTGTGACCCCAAAAGGTCACTGGGGTGACTGAATTTTGCTTTTGTTCCCCTTTGACTGCGAGAGGTGCATGAAGCCTCTCATCCCTCCATAAGTCCCACCTGCACATAGCACACAGCCACCAAAGGAGCTGGAGAAAGCTCTCCTTGGCCCCTCCAGGAGCAGGTGAATGTTGAGACTTCAGTCAAGGTGTGTCAAAGGCGAGTTGGTGTCCAGGATGCTTCTTAAGACCTGAATTCTAAAGAATTAAACACCCCCATCCTCTCTGGGATACATCACTTGCTTTATCCCAAGTTGGGTTGGTTTATCAGGGTTTAGGAAGCCCAGAGGCAGGACCTGAGCTGGACCTGGTGCCCCACACCAGCTGCCTCTTGAATCTTCTCCCACTTCAGGCCCCCACATCTGGGTGGTCCTGCAGTGCTGGTGTCCCTGGGCTGGCCAGGCACTGCAAATGAAACACTCTGGACGAGCAGGTGGCTACAGCCTGGCACAGCTGTGGATGGCTGTGCCACCTCTGCTCAAAAACCACACCAAAACCTGACATGGTTCCAATTTTACCTGCCCAAACATCATTACTTGGGCAGATCACCCAGAATTTGGGATCTGCATCTAACTGGGGTACCTCTGGAGGATGCTGAGCTACGCAGTGTGGATATACCTGCCCTTTAACCAGAAAGAAAGAGAAATTATCTGGCTTTTTAAGGACAAATGTCCTCTTAATCTTGTTTTTCTCCCCTCTGTCCTACCTGTCCCTTCCTTTTGAATCAACAGGGCTAAATTCTGCCCTGATGTAAACCTGTGCTGATACAAATCGGTGTGATCCTGCAAAAATCATCGGAGTGGCTGTGGATTTACGCCAGCTGCCAGCGTGAGCAGGGTTTGGTGCATGGAGCGTGGTAGCCATATCTCACTGTGTCACGCTCTGCATTCCCAACCAGCACTGCAGGTGACAAGCAAATCCTGGCGAGAGGGTCCCTGTCGGAGCAGAGCTGGCAGGAGCCTGCATGTCCTCTGCGCAGCCGACTCACCCAGCCGGGCTGCGATTTTGGGACGGACCCCGTGCAAAGGTTTTAACCCGCGGGGCTCCGCAAATGGGGTGGAAAATTTTCGTTTAATACGGGTTTTTTTTTGCATCTCACACTTTGGGGAAAACCGGAAAGCGCGTTTGGAGGCGCGGTTTGCCAGGGGTGCGGCGCGATCCGGAGAGGGGATGCTGCGTGCGGCGCAGGGGCTTGAGTCATCCCCGCGCACGACTCCTTGGTCCCAGCGCCCGGCCACGATGGACTCTGCACCTCCCACCTTGGCCTTTCCTGCCAAGGCTGCAGCTCCCCTTCTTATCTGCCCCCACCACCACCACCTCAGTGCCCAGTGACCCCAGTGCAGGAGGATTAGGGTGGGACAGGCGTTGTGTCTCCAGCTGCCCTCCTAGACCTGCCAAGCTGGGAGGCTGTAAAAGCAAATTCCACGCAGTGGCAAAGCCGTGGTGGTAATTTTTTAAGCGGTTCCTGTCCCTGTTGTCCTTCTCCCCCCCTCTGAGCTTTCTCCTCCACCCCAAGTGCATTACAGATAAAAGGGTTAAGAGCTCGCCTGGGCCCCCTGCTCGGAGAGAGGGCAGTTGCAGTGTTGTATCTAGACCCAGTGAGGATATATATAAATTCCCTTCGTCTCTTCGGATCTATTTATAGCACGGCAGGCAGTGGCAAAGGCTCTCCTCAAGGCTTCATCTCCTACAAACAGACTTCACAGACAGCAGAGAAGATAAATTTAGCACACGAGATTTCTTAAAGAGCCAGCAGCTCTGCGGGGCTGCCAGCC
>VZTH01000582.1:83881-175622 GCA_013397815.1 Aleadryas rufinucha
CTTTTCCCCCCCCCCCCCCTTCTCTTTCACTGGTTCGCCATCTCATCCTCCCCGCTTTCTTGTTTTTCCTTTTTTTCCTCTCTTTTCTCTCTCTCCCAGGCCACAGGGCTCGGAAGATAAAGCTTTCTAGTTAACAGTTCACTGGTTATGCCTACATAGTAAAAAAAAAAAAAAAAAAAGTGTAGCTTGATTAATGCCTTCCAGATGGTTAATTGAAAAAAAAGGGGGAGAATGCAGCAATCTCCCCCCTCCCTCTCCAGCACTCTGCACACATCCATCGCACGGGAAGAAGACTGCATTAAAGGGTGAGGGGAGCAATATATTTGAGAGATAGGGGCAGCAGCGTTGCCATGCTGGGGAGTTAACTCAATCCCTGCCTCACCCCTCATCTATCCCACCCCAAAATCCCCCACCCCAGAGATGTGAAAGGTTCCTTGCAACGTGTGACACACGCAGACCCTCCTGGCATCCTCAGCTGAACCTCAGCGCGGGCACCGCGTCCTCCCCGTGCCCCAACACCCCCAAAGCAACACCCACCCTCATCCTCTCCCCGTATTTATTTTTTGGGGGATGCACACGCACCCACACGCACCCCCCGTGTGTCTTTGATGACCACACAATCATTTGCGCACGGGTGGCTCCGTTACCGGGGCCGTGGAGCGGGAGAGCTCTGCCGGAGGGCTCGGGGTTTTTGGGTTTGGCAGAAGTGGGTAAGATGGAGGGGCATGGGGATGGGGGGGCTGCAATTAGGGGGTTTGGGGCAGCTCGTGAGGGAAGGGGGGTGATGATGTGGTCAGCAGTAGGTCACTGCTGGGTGATGGAATCGATCCATCCTCAGCCTCACGGACCCGTGCCGGCTGTCTCCCTGTTCCGTGCTGGCTCCTCTCCTCTTCCCCCCCCAAGCCGGAGCTGTGCCTGCTCCCGGGTTCTTTGTCTCTCTCGAGGGAGAGACAGAGGAGGAACACTGCTCTCTCCCCACCCCGCTGATAGAGATGCTGCCTTGCTGACGTGAGTCACGGAGGGTTTGTGCCGTGCCTTTGGGGGTGAGCCGCATCAGCCCCCCGCCCCGCACACCTCCCACCCCGGATCCCCCTGGTTTCCAGGGAAACAGCGGCCCCAAAGTCTGCCTGACTTTCCCTTCTGCCTTTCATTTCTCCTTTTTTTTTTTTTTTTGGTAAGAAAAAAGCAGACACAACTGATTTTTTTAAATTTTTATTTTTTTTATTTTTTTTGTCTCTCTTCCCCTTCCAGGATCACCACCACGGCCGCCTGCATGATGGACCTGCGGAGGTACCCCCTGGACCAGCAGAACTGCACGCTGGAGATCGAGAGCTGTGCGTATGCCTCGGGCACATCCCCTGCCACCCACGCGGTGCCACCTGAGGCCACCCGCCCCGGCCACAGCTTCCCCCTGCTGGGATGCCTCCCAGGGGTGGTACAGCACCCTGCTCCATCACCCTGAGGGCACCTCATGGGGGAAATTCCCAGGAAAACGGAGCTCTGGCAGCGGGCTGGGCATTAAATCAGTCTCAGGAGGGTGGTGGAAGCCTCCCTTAGGTTTAAGGAAGCCCTGGGAAGCTGTCCTCACTCGTGGCTGGCTCCACTCTGTGCGTGGGAGGTGGCACCCAAGCACTCCCGCCGTCCTTCCCGGCCTGGATGTTCCCTGGACTCGTATGGAAATCCTCTTCCAGCTGTGCTGGCGGAGGAGGTCGGGCTCTCCCTGATAAAAATGCGCTGCAGTGTCGCTCCAGGGCCGGGCCGGAGCAGCAGAGCTCCGGGCAGTGCTGATGCAGCCTCGCTGGTGATTATCAGGGAATTGCTCTTTCCGTCAGGGACACCCCACAGCACCCACGGGCGGGGAGCTGCTGTCCCCATCCCGCCTGGGTCCTGGGATGTGCAGGGTAACGGGATGGAAATGAGGTCCTGCTGGAGGCACGAGTGCCAGAATGTCATTTTTTCTGCCACTCCTCAGCAGTTTGAGAACAGTTTACAGTAGAAGCAAGAAAACAGAAGGCAGGGAATTACCCACAGTTCCCCGTGTTGCGATTTTGTTCTTAATGGGTCATGTCAAGCCAATTTGTTCATCAAAGCTACGTTTCCTCACAATATTCCTAAGACCCAGGCAGAGATGAAGAGATCCAGTTGTTCCCTTCCTTAGAGCTTTTGTCTTTTACACACTTTGCACGGTCGAAATCTGCAAGGGCTCCATTTTCTTTGCTTCCACACGACTCTGGAATATCTGTCCTTTTAGGGCTGGATTACAAAACCAAAGTGTTTTAAAAAAAACAAAACCAAGGCAAACCTCAGAGAAAAAGCCCTTTACTCACCCAGGGGTGCTGGGTTTGGGAAGCAGCAGAAGGCAGGTGGGGTCCCCTGCCCCACAGCAGCTCAGGGCTCTTACCTGTAGGAGATAAGCATTGCCTGTTGATCCCATCCCTCCACCCCAAAAATAACCCTCACCACGTATACCCCTGCCTGTCTGTGTGCCAGGACCCAACAAAAACCTGATGAGGCAGGCTACAAACAGGCTGCTAATCTGGCATTTTAAGACATCACATCAATACTTTTCGATATTTCAGATGGAAATGACTTGTCTTTGTGAAAGTTCGTTTACTTTTTAGAAGTAAAATGGAAATTTGGTTTTCTCTTTAAAGCTAGAAATCAAAGCGAAGCATTTATTTTTAGACCGAGCAACCTTTCCCTTTAGAAACACTTTTAAAAAATGGCTTCATGAAAAACATGCTCGATCTCATATTGCATAATGCCATAATAAAAAAAATAAAAATACAAAAATTGGTACCCAACACCAGCAGGTCATGGAATAAATGGAATAGAGCTAGTTAACTGTGAGATCTCCTAAAATTAGTTACCGTAATTTGACATTTTCATTGCTGATCAGGAAGTAAATTTGAAGTCACTGCTGTTAAATTTGTGGATGATGAAGATAGCAGCGTGCGGGGCTTTGCTCGCTGCGCATTCGAATCCTTCCCAATCTGAATCCATCCGGAAGGGGTTTGAGCACAGCCAAGTGCAGAGCTCTGTGCCTGTGTGCAGGGTTGCAGGGACATCCCCAGGGGCCTGGACACACACGGGGAGGTGAGGAAGGGGTGGCAGCCCCGGGCACCACGGCTGGAGGTTCTGTGGCTCTGACAGAAAAGGCTGGAGCGAGCCCTGTTATATAAACCAGGGGAGCCGTGAGTCAGAGCTCAGAATTGATTGGCCTCTGAACGTGTCACTGAGATGGGGAAAAGGGGCTCTGTCTATGTTTGGGTTCCAAAATTCAGGGAGGAAGCTGAGGAATAGGAAGAGGTCGAGGAAAGATGCTAAAAAGCGGTTCAAGGGCTGGGGCAGATGTTGTGCAGTGAGAAGCCTCAGTAGCTCAGTCTGGTTTGTTTACTGCACAGGAGGTGGAGAGGTGAGTTGTTTACAGGCTGGGTGCACCTCTGCAGAGGGGGAGCGCTGGGGGGAAAGGGCTCGGGAACCTCCTGGAGAAATTCGGAACAGCCACGGGAGCCCGGGAGCCTGAGCCGGATGAATGCGGATGTGAAATCGTACGCCGTGTTTCTGAGCTCTGAGGGTGTCGGAGCTGCTGGAATCAGCCACCAGCAGGAGTGGGGGGGACTTGGATGTCTCTTACTGGTTCCAGCCCTGGGGCTGAGGGATGCAAACACCAGGTCCTGTGCTGCACAGAGCTGGGGTGTGAGGAGGACAACCCAAGGGTCCTGAAACCCTGCGGGCTCAAAGGTGTGAGGGCTTTTCCGCTCTGGGAGCAGGAACATGCCAGCTGAGGGAGGAGGTGGAGCCCTGGCTTAGCTGATTTCCATCAGAAGCAGATGTGGCGTGGTGTTTGGAAGATTGGGTTTATGTTTTAGCACCCTTGAATAAGCGCAGCAATGACTGAGAGCGCAGGGTGCGGGCTCGGAGAATGCACAGTCATCAAATAATTCCGTTTGGGAAGAGACCTCGGGGTGTCTCCAGTCCAGCCTGCAGCTCAAAGCAGGGTCAGCTCTGAGATCAGCCCAGACTGCTGAGCCCTTTGTCCACTCAGCAGCTCCAGGATGACGCTGTCCTCAAAGGTTCAGCTCTGATCTGGGGTAACCCTCAGCCCACAAAGTGGGAGGAGGCGAATTTCTCCTCGGTGGTGCATTCAGCAGCTCTCCATTGCCCTGATCCCACTGATCCCTTTGGTGCTGGGTTTGGTGGCACTCTCCTGAGTGGCTGTGAGCCCTGCATGGCCAGCCAGCTGCCTGTGCTGCCAGGGTGGGTGGCTAAGCCAGGCTGCTGTGCTGCAGTGCAGGTGCTGAGCACGAGCTGTGTGTGGGCACAGGTGAGGCTCACGCTCTCGAGGCAGCCTTGCCCCGAGCTGTACCAAAGCCTGGCCATATCTCACTGCTCCTGTGAAGCTTTACCTGGAATCTGAGGCCACCCTTGTGCAGCAACAGCCAAAGGGCTTCAAAACACACAAGCACTGTTAATTTTCAAGTTGTGATGAATCCTGGCCACAAGGGCAGAGCAGGGCTGTGAACATCGCTCTGGTGGGTGAGGGATTTCGTGGTTTCATCCCCTGGGCCTCATTCCCCACGAGTCCAGAGCACTTGGGGGTCTCATTTCCAGCCCATGCAGCCCTGCCTGGCAGGTATAGTTTGGGGTTAAAGCAAGAAGCTGCACCCTTGGCTGAGTTAACAAACCCATCACCCTGAAATGTGAGGGATGAATATTTGTTATGAGTCTGACTCCTTTTCCTCTTTTCTCTCATTACTGCTCTTCTCAGCCAGCACTGGGTAAAAGCAGCCCCCAGCCTCAGAGGCTCTGTTCACTTCTTGGATCTGAATTTTGACTGAGAGTACTTAGAAAAGGGAGGTGCTCTGATCTTCAAACTTCCTTTCAACTGCTGCTGTGGATCTTTTCCTCTCTGGGAATTTTTAATACTGAGCTGCCCTGTTTACCCAGTCCCACCAGTCTGTACTGTGTGGTCTCCCCCTCCTGGTAAAAGGAGGCAGTTTTTAAGAAGCAAAATGCTGTGTTTGGTGCATTTGACAGAGGCTTCTGGTGCACCAGTCCCTGTCATGTCAGCCATGGAGATTACGTAGTGCCAGTCAAGGCTGGATGGGCCACGCCTCACCTTTTTCTCCTGAATTCTAGCCAGAAGTGGGAGTTATGGCCAATTTTCCCTTTTCTCCTGGGGACTGTACTGCCAAGCTCAGCTGAAGAAGGAAAATAAATCAGCAGAAAGAGGCTAGGCTTGGTGTGAGCTTTCCTTTGGATCCTTTTTCCAGATCACCTCAGTGCAAATGGGGGTGTCATCTGGTCCAGCTTGTCCGCTCAGTTCTCCCTGTGTGCTCCTTCCTCCCTGCAGATGGCTACACGGTGGATGACATTGTCTTCTTCTGGCAAGGGAACGACTCCGCTGTCACAGGGATGGAGGTGCTGGAGCTGCCCCAGTTCACCATCATCGAGCAGAGGCTGGTCAGCAGGGAAGTGGTCTTCACCACTGGTGAGTCTCTGGTGCAGGGCTGCATGGAATGGGCAAACCTGCTGCTTGATCCACTGGCTGTCCCTCTGATTCAGATGCTGGGGCACTAACTTAGGATCTAGGCTTCAACTTGGGGCTCCTCTAGAAAAAAAAGGTGTCTTCTGCACCCACCAGATTTGTTTTTTTCTCTTTGTTTGTCTGCTTCTCTTCAAAGACTTCCAGGATCATTTTCTTCGCTGCAATTGTTTCCATTCCTTAATCAAAACAATGACTGAGCTCAGAACCTCTTTAGAAGGTTCTCAGCCTTCATCTAATTTTTATGTGGTTCACATCTGGCTCTCAAAGCTAATGTAGGTGCAATGGCAAGGAGAAAATATATCCCCTGAGAAGCAAGTGGGCTATGAAATGGTGCAAACCCACTGCACATGGCAATAAAAAGATTTGGAGAGAATACCTGGGACGATTCAGATGCTGCCAGTTGGAAAGTTGGTGGGGGTTGGATTTTGGTCGCTGATCTGAGGTGGAGTTCACTGCCAAAACAGCACAGCACACACCTGTCAAAAAAAGACTGGTGAAATGTTGTGTTCAAGCCATACAAGTGGCCCATAGTGGTGAGAGGACAATGCCTCCTTTATCCCAGTCTACATCCTTGATGGTTAAAAACTGTTCTTTTCTTGTTACTCATCTGCCAGCCAGGATTACACCCGTGTTTCAGGCTCCTGTGTTGCCTAAGGGACAGAGGTGGGAAGGAGGAATGACTTGGACTTTGTCTCACAGCAATGAAAGAGGCACTGCTTTGTCCCTGTCAAAATTAGCCTGCTCCAGTGGAAGGACTGTGAAAGTACTTATTGTCCTCACTATCCTCATTAGGTTTGCTAAAAGATTAGGAGGAAGTTGCAATAACTTGAAAATAATAAAAAAGAGACCTTCAGATTAACTAACAGTACCCTATTTGCATATGAATTTGCCCAGTCTGACCATAACCCATTTTTAGAACAGCATGGGAAAAATATGATTCAGATCTTCATTGCTGTTTGGAGGCAGAGCTGGCACATGAAACGCTGGAAAATCATCTCGTGGCACCCAGATATAGGGTTAAAGTCTCCTGTGTGAGCCTCCATCGTATTGGCTGGCACCAAAACAGCAATTCCAGCACTGAACAGCCATTCTCCCGTGATGGCTGGTATAATAATGGGACTTATGTAGAGTTTCCTTTCTTCTTAATTCTCTGGGACGACTGAGCAGATTCTGAAGAGACCCCTTTCAAAACCTGACGAGTCTGCAAAACCAGCTGCAGAAAACAGGAGATTTCTCATTATTCTTGCCTCTTGAGAACATTTTCCAAGTAAAATTTCAGTTCCTAGCCTAAGCTCTCAGCACAAATACAGCCTTGCCCTCCTCTCAAACCACATCCCCCTCTACTGTCTCATTGGCAGGTTCGTATCTGCGCTTATCCCTGAGTTTCCGGATTAAGAGGAACATTGGTTACTTCATCCTGCAGACCTACATGCCATCCATCCTCATCACCATCCTGTCCTGGGTCTCCTTCTGGATCAACTACGATGCTTCTGCTGCACGAGTGGCACTGGGTATGGACATTTTCGTTATATTTTGGAGGTGTTTTCTTGAGGGAGATCCGCTGTAACAAAGAAAACCCCTTTCCTTTATGAGGCAGCAATTAAGCAAGTCTGTCAATGTTGTCATCCCAAATGGACAATACTTATTTTCTGAGAACAAACTTTAAATTTTCAGTCAGAAGAGTTACATTGTTTTTTGGTTGGTTGGTTATTAGTGCTTCCCAAACTGGAGTCTGTTTTATCTCAATCAGAAAAAATTCTACCAAAAATTTTCTGGGTTTAAGCTTAAGCTCCCTAAACAAAAATGTAAATGGTCACTGATTCTCAGGTGTGTGGGACCCTGACGTGCCATGAGTTCCTTCACTCTGGTTTGCACTGGTTTTCTTAAGAAGAGAAATCTGGGCACTTCTTCTGCCAGGAGTGGTCAGCTGGGTGATTAATGCTGAGGCTGGACGGCCAAAGAGTTGTATGGGAATGGTTAAAGGATGAAGGAAATGAAGGAAGGGGCACTGCACATTTTCCTGATAGTTCAGGCCCCATACAGACTCTCTGCAGCTGAAGGCCTTCGTGGCCAGGGCAAATGTGGGACAGTAGTTAAAGTCCAAGTTCTTCTTTGGCACATGCTCCCTTAAATAGGAATGTTTTCCTATAAGAGGGGTAAAAAAACGAGGTCTTTTAAGCAACAGAAGGGAAGTGGGGGTGGATGGCAGATGAGGGTTTTGAAGGAGGAACAGGAGAAAGGGGGGATGGCTGGCATATGAGAATGGGGCTGAGCAACATGAGGGAAAGTTCAGAGGCAACAGGAGAGGTAAGGAGGGAGCAGGGTTGGATCTGTGAGTGGGACAAGGCTCAGAGGGGCAGTGCAGCTCAGGTAGAGGCTGGGTCTGACAGCAAAGGTTGGGGGCTTCAAGCAGCTCTAGGAGAAAGAGTTTGAGAAGACTCAGAGGAGGGGTGGGTTGAACAAAGATATAAAACAGGTGATTTGGCTGTGCCTGCTTGGAGAGGCTGGAGCAGAGAGACAGGGAGAGAAGAAGAAGAACTTGGTAAATTAAAAGGTTAAGTTGCATTGACAGGAGCATAATCAGAGAGAGGAGAAAAAGAGACCATGGCAGACATTGTGAAAGCCCAAGCAAAAGGGTGGAGGTGAGATGCAGAGCTGTTGAATTTCTGCTGATGTCTGGACTCAAAGGAGAAGACAGAAGAAAAGCATTGTAGATCAGAACTGCAACAGCTCTCCCTGAACTATTCCTGACAGTTCTCTAACTTATCCTTAAAAAGCTCCAAAAAAAATAAACTCCACAGCCTCCTCTGGTCACTTTATCTCCAGATTTACCTGCTCACACAGTCAAAAAGCTCCTCTTTGACTCTGCCCTGTGTCTCCATTGCAATTTGTGCAGTTCTTAATGGAGAAATGGAGAACATCCTATTCTCCCTTGCTTTGCCTCAGATTTCTGTATATTTAGACTGCTGCCTAAATATAGACCATATTGTGTGTGTATATAAATATATCTCCCTTCTGTTTACCCAACTGAAGGCTAATAGTTCTTTCAGTCTTTTATCAGGAGTGACACTAAAGACACAGCGAGGGTGAAGGGGAAGCAGGACAAGCAGAGGTCCAGGGTGCACAGAGAGCTTTGAGAGCCATCACTGTAGAGGTGGGGCTGAAACCACAGGAGAAAATTAAGGTCACAGAGATTATTAGAGCCGCCAGCAGAGAGATGGGGAGGAAAAAGGAAAAAATGAGATCAGCAAGGTAGTAAGAACAGCTGGAGAAGCAGAGGAAGACTAGGTTGAAGAGGAAGAGTTACCACTCCCAAAAGAAGTGTGAAGGCTCATTGCCATCTGTTTGGAGCTGGCAGAAGACTGTCAAAGAGGCAGGTCTGAGGCCACTCTGACAGTCCAGAGAAGGGAAGAGTCTGAGAAGAAGAGTCTGAAGAAGAGGACTGAAGCTGTGAGAGTAATCATAGTGAATCAGGCTTTTGGAACTGAGTGGATGGGGACAAAAGTGTTCACAAAATGCTTATTTGAGATGCAAGGAATGTGAGGAGGCCTAAAAAGGAGAGTGTGAGAACCATGGGAGGAATGTGTACAAGTGATAATTGATGTAATGAATGGTAAAGCTGGTGAGAGGAAGGTGGGAACTGATGGGGTCAAGGACAGAAGCCTACGAGGCAGGCAAAAAAAGGAGAGTGCCATGAAGAGGAAATCTCTTCACTCTTTCTCCAATTCATGGCATTGGAAAGGCACGGCAGATTATAAACTCATGCCAAGGACGCTGAGGCATTCAGCAGCACACGGTGAAGCCTGATGAGTTCATGAAGGAGAAAAAAGGGAGGAGAAGAGGGTAAAAAAGAGCAAAACTAAATATTTCCTACCACAGTGAGAGAAAGAGGGAAGATCAGGGGGAATTAAATAAACAAGGTCCAGAGGATGCTGATCCCCGTCATGCTCATGGTACTTAGACATTTTCTCCCACTGTTTGCTGCTGGTTCATTTTCTGCAGCGATTTGTACTGGGCATGTGGGCTTAGGATAATGACAATTTCCTTCCCAGCTGCACTGCTCCCACCCCTCCTGAGGCTGTCCAGCTGGAAGGAGGGATGTGGGAGCTGAGAACGGCATCTCAGGAAACCATCCCACGCTGGTAACAGAGCACCTGCCCTCTCCTCACAGGGGTCACCACGGTGCTTACCATGACAACCATCAACACCCACCTGCGGGAGACTCTGCCCAAGATCCCCTACGTCAAGGCTATCGATGTTTATCTCATGGGCTGCTTCGTCTTCGTGTTCCTGGCACTCCTGGAATACGCTTTTGTCAACTACATATTCTTCGGGCGAGGGCCCCGGCAGCAGAAGAAGCAGAGTGAGCGCATCAGCAAGGCCAACAACGAGCGCCACCGCTACGAGGAGAAGAGGGTGAGAGAGCAGGTTTGTCCTCTCCTTTCATTGTGGCAGGAGGATTCAGGCTCTCCAGTGGGTGAGCTGTGGAGTAGCCTTTGTGCTCATCGCGAGAGATGAACCCCAGTTTCCCTTGTGTGGTGGTTGCTGGGAGTTTTTCCTCCTTGATCATTTTGTTGTCATCCTCAAACCGGTCTCATCAGAAACCTCCTCTTGTGTGGGGCAGGTGTACCCAAAAGCCCCTCTGAGCCTGAGGGCTTTTTGTCCTCCTGTGTTGTCAGAATCACACTTCCCTGACCCAAAAGTTGGCTGCAAGCACAGGTGGCTGCTCCTTCTACCCCAGCTGCAGTGGGCAGCCCTCAAATGCAGCATGTTCAGAGCTCACAAATGATCCCATCAGGGAGATTGTCACCAAACTCTGGGGAAGAAAAGAAACTCTCCAACACTATCTTTTAAGTATTAACACATCAGGCATTACTTTATTCTGGCAAGGATGTGCAGTGGAAATAATTTCAACCACACATGATTCTTTACCAGAATTTTCACAGATTCATATGTTAAAAAAAAACCAACAGAGAAATTCTCATTTATTGGTTCTGCATTACACAATTCTTACTATTTGGTCTCCTATTGGTTATTGATCCCTTCACCTTCAATGCTATTTTTGGTCCTCATTCTTTGGCTCTCTTATCAATCTTTTCCCAGACTGGGTATCTCCAACCCTGCCAGGGGGTTAATATTTGTTAATGTCTGTTTATCTCCTCTCTGTCTTCTGGCTACTCCCAACCTGTGGATGGTAAACTTTTAGAGTCTAGGAATCTTGGTTTTTTTGCTTGAGGCCTCCCCCAGCGAAACTCAAACCCTTGGTGAACAGAGTCTTTTGAAGAGAAGCCTCAATTTCCCTCCCCCTTGGCAAAGGCAAACCAACCCATGACTAAAGTTACCTTAAAAATTTTAACAGTTATGTCATTTCCAGCAGCACTGTTACCCAGAAGCCTGTTCAGAATCGCCCCTAATGCCGTGTGCATCCTGCCCAGGACACCCCGCTACCTCTGTGTCTGTGCTCCCCGTTCCAGGTCGACCCTTACGGTAACATCCTCCTCAGCACTCTGGAGATGAACAACGAGCTGCTGGCCACGGACATGATGAGCAGCGTGGGCGACTCTCGAAACTCTGTCATGTCCTTCGAAGGCTCAGGAATCCAGTTCCGCAAGCCGCTGGCCTCTCGGGATGGCTTTGGCCACCACCCGACCCTGGACCGCCACGTCCCGCTGACCCACCACGCCGCCGCCCGCAACCGCGCCAACTGCCGCCTGCGCCGGCGGTCGTCCAAGCTGAAGCTCAAAATCCCAGACCTGACAGACGTCAGCACCATTGACAAGTGGTCACGGATCATTTTTCCAATCACTTTTGGATTCTTCAACCTTGTTTACTGGTTGTACTATGTAAATTGATGCCTGCGGCCTCCGAGAGAGATAATAGGGACAGACACTCAGACAATGACAACACAGGAGTGTTGTGGTCTTTTGGGTTTGGGTTTTACTCTTTACTATCATTGTCATTTATTCCTATGGTTCATTAGATTTATTCTAAGCTTACTCTTCTCTTTTCAGCACATGTAGAACCACGGAGTGTGGGGTGGGGTAAAGGGAGAGAAAGGTACGGGAGGGGGTTTGGTTTCAGGGAGGGATGTGTTCGTCTTGATTTTGGTTTCCTGCTGAAGGACTTAAACCATTGTAAAAAAGAAAACAACCTAACAAAAAACAACAAAAAACAAAAAAAAAAAGAAAGAAAGAAAAANGGATGTGTGTGTGCAAGCATGTTTTCTGGGGAGGGGGGCTGGGGAGGGGGGTTTTGTAATATCTTTTGTAGAAAGAGAACACAGATGACATTTAAACTGGCAGTGTGTTTTTGGGGGAGGGGTGGGGGGGGAATAGCAGGGGTTTGTTTGCTCATTGCAGCTTCACCAGGTTGGAGGTCGGGGTCCCAGCTCCAGAGCCAGAGCTGGGGAGGCAGAATGTGCAAATTGGCACTTGCTGAGGGAAGAGAGGGATTTGGGGATCAGCAGTAGGACAGTGCTGCTGTGTGCTGCTGGCATCTGATCTCGAGGAGACTAAGCTGATTCAGTCCTCAGAGGAGGGGTTGTTCCTAGTGATTTCCACCCTGCATCTTCCTTATGGAGTCTGGAGAGAAAAGCAGTTGCAGGACTCTAAAAACTTAACCCTTCCCCCCTCTCCCTCTTCCTTGTGCCAGACAATGGATCCACACTCCAGCCCTGTGAGTGACCATAGCCTGCATCAAGGCTCAGGAAAGGCTGGATGTCATTTAACTTTGTTACGTTTCAGGATGAAAAAATTAGGGAATTGATAACGATCCCCTTTCCTAAGAAGTTCAGAAGTGAATGGTGGGCTGGCAGCCTCTGATCTGTACTGCTTCTACCAGGCCTTGCTCTGTGTCTGTTCAGACATGCAGAGTGCAGAGGAAAGCACCCTGTGCCCTTCCTTGCAGGTGATGAAGCTGAGGATGAGGTAGAGTTCCATGGAGCATCATCCCTCTGGAAGATGATGGTCTCTGAAGGCTGGGCAGGGTGAAGGTTGCAGTGAAAATGCTGAGCTTGGTGCTGGTGGAAGCCCCTGAGTCTCCAGCAGCTTCCATCCCTTAGGAAGGTCCAGGAGGGGAACTCGGCCTTGGACAGCAAGGTCAGCTTTTTCCAAAGGAGCCAGTGACTTTCAGGAAAATCGCTGAATTATCGGCCACTTTGGCAATCACTGATGATTGATAATCTCCCTTATGATATTAATAAAAGCCATGAAAATGTTAAATTCACAAGTGCAAAACTTTAACCCTAGGGTCATTCTGCCATTCCTGGAGTAATGATGAGAACCTTGTTCTTACCTGATGGAGTTTTTTCCTGTCAGACCCACAGACACCCACATTGCCCTTTATCCAACCACCCTTTTATTTTCCTACTAGCATTCTCCTCCCTTTTCCTCGATTCCCATTGCTTGGGAGAGCAGAGTGATCCTCTGAGACCAGGGAAACTCCTGTTTTTCAGGTGGCAGATGAACCTGATGCACATCTTTCACTCACTAATTTATGTCTGTACAGTACTATGAAAATGTGAATCACTACAGGCCTGACCCAGTAACCCTGAAATCAGGGAAAGCTTTGCCTGGACTTGGCTGAAGCAAGATCAGGCCTCATCAGAGTAATTATTGTTATTTTTATATCAGTCATGTGTCTTATGCAGAACCTGAAGCATAAGAGTAGAGCATCCCCCTTCCCCATCACGCCGTGTCTGTCTCCCTCTCTCATGTTCATGCATGCACACATTTGGTCCAGGCCTCCCTGGACTCACCAAGGTTTTAGCACAATTGTTAAATCAGACTTAGATTCTCCCCTGCCCTGCAGAACAGCCTCTTGCTGGTTTCCCCATCCAAGAGCAATGCTGCTGGGGATGGGTTTTCCCCAAATTCCTGCAGCTCATGGTCTAGATGGGTCTGTATAGGAATAAGAGTCTGGATAGTGGCTGGAGGACCAGGTAGTTCTGTCTACCTGATATGCAGGGAGTTAAAGCTTGGCCAATGGAGAAAGTTACACTTTCTAGTGTGATTCTATTCAGAAATATCTTTTAAATGCTTTAATGGAAGTCATAAAGTTGTGTTTTATGACAGCAGCAGTATAATGTCGGTGGATATCAGCATGCCGTGGCTGCAGCTCCCCCATGGAGACTGCCTATCAGCAGGTCCAGTTCTCAAGGGGAGCCTAACCAGATGATTGATGATTAAATAAAATACCTAAACACTTACCCTTTATAAATGTGATTGCAATGTAAAGGGTGATCAGGACAATAAAAGTGGGGAGAAAAAAAGGCAGTTATAAGAAGCCTATTAAGACTGGAGGGAAAACAAATGGCTGGGTGGAAAGGAATTCTGAAGCTGAGGGAGATGACTCAGGAACTCCAGTAATCTGATAGTTGTAGTAAAAGCCTGGCAAATGTGTGGCACGAGCTGGGCACCTGAGAGCTCTCTGAGCTGGCCCCAAAGGCTGGCAGGGGCAGCAGCACACAGATGATGCAAACCCCACCGATGCTCTTTGCTTCTCGGGTGCTGAGCCCCACACGGGGTGGGGTCCTGAGTGACCAGTGCCCTGCAGGTACAGCCTCCAGAAACGGCAGATCAGGCATGGGGAGGCTGTGTTTAATATTTGAGGCTTCAATCCGAGATTGAGCCCGGTGACAATCCAAAAGCATTCCAGGGAAAAAAGCACTGCTTAGCCGATTTCTTCTCCTGCTGGGACTGGGAGCCAGACTCCTTTGCTCTGGCCTTGGTTCTCTGTTGGCTGGGCTCTCTTTCTTATCAGGAGTCATCCTAGTTTCTCTCTTTGAATGTTTCTAACTTGGTATTACCAGGTCAGTGGTACTTCACGGAGTCAGTACATCCAGACTTCTGGACTTTCGGGTCCGACACAATAATCTTTGCCAAAGAGTGTGGGGTCAGGACTTGTCACAGTTCAGGAGCTGCCTTACGCTTGCTGATGATGGGGCAGAGTGCTGGAGAACAACAGAGTGTCCTGGGAGTGGGATGAGTGATAGGAAATGTGAGGGAAGGATGCTGAAGGCCTTTAGAGATGCTCTCCTCCCAAAGCAAGGTGGCACCTCCATGTCCCCCCTCCTCAGCCGTCTGCGTCCACCCCTAAGGAAGGCAACAAACCCCTGTCTTGTTTGGAGCTCCAGCGATGCAGGAAGGAGACAGTNGCCTCAATTTCCCTCCCCCTTGGCAAAGGCAAACCAACCCATGACTAAAGTTACCTTAAAAATTTTAACAGTTATGTCATTTCCAGCAGCACTGTTACCCAGAAGCCTGTTCAGAATCGCCCCTAATGCCGTGTGCATCCTGCCCAGGACACCCCGCTACCTCTGTGTCTGTGCTCCCCGTTCCAGGTCGACCCTTACGGTAACATCCTCCTCAGCACTCTGGAGATGAACAACGAGCTGCTGGCCACGGACATGATGAGCAGCGTGGGCGACTCTCGAAACTCTGTCATGTCCTTCGAAGGCTCAGGAATCCAGTTCCGCAAGCCGCTGGCCTCTCGGGATGGCTTTGGCCACCACCCGACCCTGGACCGCCACGTCCCGCTGACCCACCACGCCGCCGCCCGCAACCGCGCCAACTGCCGCCTGCGCCGGCGGTCGTCCAAGCTGAAGCTCAAAATCCCAGACCTGACAGACGTCAGCACCATTGACAAGTGGTCACGGATCATTTTTCCAATCACTTTTGGATTCTTCAACCTTGTTTACTGGTTGTACTATGTAAATTGATGCCTGCGGCCTCCGAGAGAGATAATAGGGACAGACACTCAGACAATGACAACACAGGAGTGTTGTGGTCTTTTGGGTTTGGGTTTTACTCTTTACTATCATTGTCATTTATTCCTATGGTTCATTAGATTTATTCTAAGCTTACTCTTCTCTTTTCAGCACATGTAGAACCACGGAGTGTGGGGTGGGGTAAAGGGAGAGAAAGGTACGGGAGGGGGTTTGGTTTCAGGGAGGGATGTGTTCGTCTTGATTTTGGTTTCCTGCTGAAGGACTTAAACCATTGTAAAAAAGAAAACAACCTAACAAAANTGATACTCAAGGCTCAGAGGTTTCAAGCCATCACAAGCATGAGTGTTACCAGAAAGGTGGAGAGGATTTCCATGCTGCATCTTGCGTGCCCACTGCTGCCCTCCTCTTCTTCACAAAGGGGAAAGGGGGAGGGAAGGGTTTGTGAGTGCTTTTCCAAAGGGGAGCTGCTTCTGACTCTTTCTGCAGTGGTGCAGAAGGCGATGCTCAGGGCTGGGTTTGTTGGCAGCCTGGGGCAGGATTGCTGCTTGCTGGGTTGTGCTTTTTAGCATTTGAATGTGAGGGATGTTCCAGGCTGCCCGAGGGAGCCGGGCTGGGGGAGAATGTTTCACACCTTTTCCATGTGTAACAGCCTAAGAAAGGCATGTGGAAGAGGAGAAGGAAGAGCAGGAATAGAAGTGAAATCTCTCTCAGGACATACATGGCCAACACAACTCTATTGCTTCATTTTCTGATACTGTATAGTGCTGTCACTCAGGGACCTTTAGTGACTGGGACCTTGGGACTGTAATTCTACCTGTCCCCTTCCTATCCCCCCTTCGCCTTGAGTATTGAGAAACGAAAAGACAGTGAGAGAAAGTGCAGAAGAGGGAAACAAGAGCCCTGCTAGCAAACCCCTGCTATTTCATGGGGGAAAGAGAAGCTTTGGTTACTAGGGTGAAAGGAAAATGTAAACCTTTATATTCATGTCTTCGAGCATAAACCAGCCAGTAGTGTATATAGGATAAGTTCACAGTGCATGAAACAAACAGGACTGTAGGTTTTAACTGGCATCCAACTTTCTTGCATGCACATCTGACACCACGCCAGCAGCTTATGTCTTGCAAATAAGTAGGGAACCTGCCAAGGCTTGGCACTTCCTCTGTCCAATGGATGGCACATCCACTTCCCAGAAGCAGAGCCAGGAAGCGAACTGGTCTGGCCAGTCTGTTTGACCAGATCTGCTCCAGAGGCTCTGGCAGGAGGAGATAAAGGGTGGGGAAAGGAGCTGGTTTTGTTTTCTTTATTGTGGGGAGGAGGAAGGGGTTTAAATCTCTGAGCTGTTTTCAGACGGAAGAGAAGCCTCTGGAGCTGCAGACCAAAGGACAGTGGCTTTAGGGAAGGTGGTTACTGGAATCCTGGTGGAGAGGATGGGTTGAGGTAAAGGTGGTTGGTGGCAGAGCGCTGTAACTTCAGAAGCAGAGCAAATAGGAGAGAGCTTTTGAAAATACATGTGCAATACAACAGGTTTGCAGGGACTGGAGCACTGGGGACATCCCTGAGTCAGACGGGCTGGGTACAGCTGCAGGCAGCACTCCAGGAAGCCCAGCCACGGCAGCAGTCCCTGGTGGGCACAGCCTGTGCTCTCTGGGGGACAGGGAGTCAGGAGCAGGGAGAAGAAGGAGACTCAGGGTGCGTGGCCATCAGCAGAGCTCAGTCCCTGAGGGCAGGGACAATCAGTTGCATCCAGACAGAGTTGCAGGAGCTGGGCTGAGATGTGCGGGGGAGTGACCGCTGTGCCAGGCTGGGGCACGGCTGAGCCCTACCCTGGTGTCAAACCAGAGACAACGAGGCAAGAAACGTCCTGCTGGTTACCAAATGCTTTCTCGGAGAGGAGACTGGGCTTACCAAGCAGGGTGGGATGCCTTTACAGTAGATGTGAAAGTTGGGTTGGGGGCATGGGTTGGGTGAGAGATGTGAAACCAATGTGTTGGAAGCAGGACNAAAAAAGTTGTTTGATTTCTAATGTCTTGATGTAAACCAAATAAAAACGGTTCTGTACATTTGGAAGTAAAGAACAGCTGAAAGGTGACAAGTACAATAAAGAAGCACTGACCTTCAGGCTACTATAACCATTTCCCCAGACTTTTCCCACAGGGCTGGAGGGCAGACCTGTGCCTGTGCCTGCACAGAGGTGCTGGGATGGTGACCTTGGGGCTGGCTCCCTGATCCACCTCCGAGCGCAGGACAGAAGAGGTGGGCAGTAGAGGTGGAAGTGATGGTATGTAAGTAACTTTTCAGTGTTTGATCCCACCACCCCTGAGGCCTGAGCAGGAGCAGGCTGTGTGTTAAATAAACCCCAATCTCTTGTGCACAGGGTCTCTTCCCAGAGCCAGCCTGCATCATGCCTTACTGTAGCTTGAGATGTAGTGAGGAGGGGAGGATGACATCAGCTATCACTTGGATAAATGAGGTAGTGCAGATGGAGTGAAGGCAGTGGGAGCCTGAACTGTCTTTGAGAAGCTTTTGATAATGCTGTGGCTTCCTCCCTGTGTCTTAGTCTGCGGTGACAAGTGCTAGGATGTGCCCAGGTGCTCAGAAGATGTACAAAGCAAGGGCACCAAGTGAAAAGATTTATCTTAAGGCCCTTTGCAATTCAGTATAACCTTACCTGTGGGTTCATGACTTTCTGTGAAGGATGAATATGGAAGAGAGTACAAACAGGGACCTTGTGTTAAGCTCATCTCTTAGAGTGGCCATTGTCCTTGCAGAGACAAATCCTTCAGCAGAAGTACAAAAGGCCAGAAGTACAAATGAGTGGGCTCAAGTGCAGGGCAGTGTTTGAATGTGAACTGAGGCTCACATGGTTTCCATGTTAGCAGGAATGAGTGAGGGGGAGTGCCAAGGATGATGGTGCTGGTGGGTCTGACATACGGGTAACCCCCTGTGGTACAATGCTGGGCCAAAAGCAGGGTGAGAAATTGCCTGTCTTGTGTTTAGTGCTCTGGAAAAGCAGAGGACAGTCTTGCCTCCACAGGGCACAAGTGTGGCTTCTCTGCAGCTGGGCCAATAAATGTCCTGTTGTTTGTGTTGTAGCAGCAAGACTTAAAGGAAAACAACAAAGCAAACCAACACTCTGTGTGGAAGGCAGACCTGAGGGGAGTCTCAATCCTCTTAGGGTGGGCCATTCTTCAGCAGAAAGGCTGGAGTGCATCAGTGTGGGGCAGCCCCAGAGCCCCCCCTCAGCCCTTTCTGCTGATGGCCAGGCCACCAGGACTGGTGGGGAGCCAAGGGCAGGTGCTTTGCTGAGACAAAACAATGGGGAGCTGGGTGAGCATGAGCCCCTGCACTTCGCTGTGCTCTGCCACCGAGTGCAGTCCCTCGCTCCCAGGACCTGGGAGTGTCACCTCTGGAGAGCAGGGACCCACAGCATCCCAAAGCTCCCCTCCTCAGCTCCGAGCCGTGGGCTGCCTGCTCCCATCCAAGACAGCCAGAACATGCCAGTGCCAGGGGCAGCAAGCACACACTGAATAATACTGAGTAGGTGAATAACAAAGTGAGGAGAGGAGACGTGATAGACCCATTTATGATCCAGGGATGCACATTTTATCATTTGCACAGGCTGAGCTTGGCATTTATGCTGGCAGACTTTTCCCCCAGAAAGGATGAAACAGTATAGCGGTGAGTAATGTTATTTTTTTGAAGGGGATGGTGATTTCTCTTCCAGTATGTGTTTTAAGCAGTAGATCCGTGTTGGTTCGCCTTCTGTGAATCCTAATGCCTCCCAGCTCTCAGTGCTCCGACGTGGGGAAGCACCAGAGTTAATTGTTTTACTTAATTAAATGCTGGGTCCGTGTTTTCTTGGGAGCCTTGCTGGGTGTCTGATGGACAGTGTCCAGGCACGAAGGCCAAAGATCTTTTCCTTGGCTTTCCCAGCCCCCTGGACATGCCTTGACCACCGTGTGCTTTGCTGGCTGTGCCTTTGTGTGGCTCGTGGTGCCCAGCAGCACAGACAGCCCTGGGGCTGCTGAGCCTGGCGGGGAGGCTTTGGGGATCCATGGGCTGGGAGAAGCCAGGCCAGCAAGGAAGGAAACTGTGACTGCCTTTGTTGTGATGCCGATGCCCCCTGGGGACTGGGACAAGGGCAGTGGCCGGGTTTGCAGCACCAGGAACAGCCTGTCTCAGGTTAGCAGAGGCTTTATCTCTCTGTGGCTGATCTCCTGCCTGCAGAGAAGGGAGCTGGCACTGCCTCTGCGCTGACAGATGCTCTGCTCCACGCTGGGATGAACTTGCTTGTCTTGACTCTGGCCTGGAGGGAGTCCTCTCGTTTCAGCTGCAGGGGATGGTGCATTTGGCTGGGCTTTTCTCTCTCACCACCATCCCCTGGCTGTGGCCAGGGCTGTGCAGCCTGAGCTGGAGCAGCACCAAGCCCTGCCAAGGCAATGATGGCCACTCCCAGCAAGACCAGAGGGTCTCAGTGGTGAGTGCAGGGGCAAACAGGGAACTCCTGCTGCACAATATCATGACATGTCAGGTGGGAGCCCAAAGAGGAGCTGCACCTCCTGACAGAGCTGGTGCTGGCATAACTGGTGATGCTTTAACCTCTTTTCTCCAGTGTCCCACAGGACCTGAAAGTCTGGGGACCACTGTGCTACCTGCCTCAGGGACATCTGGGGACCCAGGGGGGCTGTTTTGAGCAGGAACTGGTCTCCTGCTAGTGCAGCTTTCAGGCTTTTGTTAGAGATCTTGTCACCCTCGTGCCCCTTGACTTTTGAGGCAGAGAGAAGGAAGACGTGTCCCAGAGCCTCTCACAAGCAGAGACTGGGCACAATTCCTTGAGTTTCAGCCCCTGCCAAGGCTAGGGAGGTCAGCAAGGGAATTGGCAACCTTTCCCTCTCCCATTTCAATTGCACTGAAGCAAGAAAGGGATGGGCAAAGCAGAGATTAAACCCACACAGTCCCAGCCCAGCAAAGCCCCGTGTCTTGCTCAGGTCTGAGCACAGGAGCAGACCTGAAAATGGCACATCTTAAAATCCTGCCTGGATCTGACAGCTTCACTGGGCTGGGGCCAATGTGCTTGGCAGGCCAAAAGGGAAGATTCTGAGTGAGCAAACCCCTAGAAAGATTCAGCAGTTCTCACAGAGAAGGGTTTCTAATATCTGGGAGGATGAGTAGAGGAGAAAATGGAAAAACTGAGGATAAAGGAAAGCCTCAGGAGCTACCCAGAAATATCCCAACCTCTGGCAAGTACACACGACCCTGGTGGCAGGACTGTGGTCAGGTCTGTGGGGTGGGTTGTTTTGTTTTTTATTCTTTTTTCCTCTTGCCTGGCATGTCACAATATCGTGTGTTTGTGTGGAACCACGTCCCCTTCCAAAAGAGAGCCCAGCTCCCGAAGGGCAAACGCCCTTCCGTGGCGGGCTCACTGCAGGGATGTCGCACCAAAAAGACACGAGAGCAAGGCTGGGGCATCCTTCCCAGGAAAATCTATTCCATTCGTGGCTCACCCTCCCAAGCTGCACCCCTCCATCTCCCTCCCAGAGACGAAGAAGCCGCAGCGTCTTCTCTGACTGGGGGCAGTGGATGTGGCCTGAAACCCAAGCAGCTGCACAACAAGTGACAAGAGGACAGGACGATGGATGCCAGTGTCAATGTGTGCCATCAAAGGGACTGCTGTGAACCATCTCAACATACTCTGAGTGGCTGCGTTGCATCCTGTACAGCGTTATTAAAAAAAAAAAAAAAAAGAAAAAAACAAAAAACAACAAAAAAAAACCCAACCCAGAACAAACCACCCATTTTTACGATCTTTAATTTGCATTTTCTGCATGAAATAAGACCTTGATCCTTGTCTTTTTTCACAGAAGCAGATTCTGCTTTAACTAATGTAAAAAAGTGAAGAAAAAAAAAAAAGGAAAGAAAAATAATGTTTCTAGCAAAGTGATTTAGATGTAGAAATTTTTGTAAGAAAACAACAAAAAAAAAAAAAAAGGGAAAAAAAAACCCAACAAAGAAATAAAATAAAATGACCTAAAGAGCCATCTTTGTCTACTCTAGAGGTGGGAAGGTGTGGCTGGCGGGTGGCACTTTCTGCTGTGTCCGTGGGAGCGGTGCTGGAGCCCACGGCAGCCAGGAGGGCTCTGGGAAGGACGTGGTCACCAACTGCTGCCAGGTGCTTTCAAAAACTGTCTCCTTCACCTCCTTTTAGGGGCAGTGGGTAGGAAGGCAGGGGGAAGGGCAGGGAGGGCAAGGAGACTTGCCTTGATTTTCTCTCGGGGTTTTGTTCGGGGTGTTTCCGTTCCCGCAGTGACAGTTTTTGAAAGGTGGCGATGAGCAAAAGTGGAAAAAAAATCAACAAACTTGAAAATAGTTTACAGTTTTGTACAAACATTATAAATACTAATAGCAAATGTTTTTAAAAATGGTCCATATCAGTGCCAAAATAATGTAATGTGTACATTAATTTATTCTCTCTCTTTCTTTTTTTCTTTTTTTTTTTTTTTTTTTTTAAAAAAGGTGTTAAAACACAAAAAAAAATATTTCTTTTTTTAACAAATGCTGTATGTGGACATAAATGTACTTGAACACTGTTGGTTATTAACTGGTTAGGAATCGTTCTTGGGCTTTTGGGTTTGTGCTTTTTTTTTCCTACCCAGAACAAAAGTTAACACTTATAAAATACAGCCTTTGAAGGTGAAACAATCAACTCCTTCTCTGCTGGTTTGAATGTTCTACGTGTTTCCATTTTCAAGGCACTGTCTTTAGGCCAAGCCTGTACCTCACCATAGAGAGGACTCAAACTTGTCCTGAACCTTAACCACAGCTGTGTTAATGCCATCTGAAATGTGTGTCCAAAGGACTTTGCTAAGACCTAAGCAAAGTTTTCTGCATGTCCAAGCCTTTTGCTGGCTTGAACCAAGAGCTGGAATATGCTCATGACACTGCCTAGAGCAGAGGGGAAAATCAGAATAAATTCCCAGTCTCGTTTTTCCACCACAAGGTGAGTTACTTAACTCTGAGGAACAAAGATCAGAAATTCATTTTTGAGAGCTCTTCTGTCCTGTTTCCAAAAGCAAGTGGAATACTCAAGCCCTTGTAGGCTTTGCCATGCTGAACAGAAGTGAATCAGACAGGACAGTTTTCAGAAATGACTGATGCACTTCCAGAGAGGTATGGAGGCATAATAATCAGACTTAAGTTCCCAAGTTTATTTTCAAAAGTTTAAAAGGCCATCTAGGCCATCTTTGGATGTGCCAGTCAGGCTGCCTGTCCAGCCAGGGGAGTGGGGGACTCTGTCGAGCTGAGGTGTCACCCACTGAGGGACTGTGGGGACATGGAGGATGCTGGCAGGGGTGGGACTGTGGTCAGTGATGATGGCAGCAAAAGGAGGGAGCTGGCCCTGAATCCCCACTTCCCTGGGGTGCAAAGTGATGTTACCAGCCCAGACTCCATCCCCCAGCCAGGCTCTGTTCTCCAGCTTGGTCTGCTCCACGCCTCTGTGGCTCTGCACTCTGAGCAGAAATGTGAGGATTGGAAATACAGGGAAAATGAGTACAGGGATGCTGGGGATGTGCTTGCCACTGGTGGGGCCATCCTTGCAGCCCTGAAGCACAGAGGTGCTGCCTCCCCAGCCCTCAGGCAGGAAAACAGGAATATTGGCACTGCCTGGCATGCTCTAGCTGGGCATTCCGGTGTCTGGAGCTCTTCTCAGCTGGGACCTACTGCCAGTGGGATCAGTGTGGCTGCTGGATGAAAAGTCAGGGATGAAAATCATGCTAGGAGCTGCATTCAGCACCCAACGTGTGAAATCCAGTCCTTGTTCCCCTCCCCAGCACTGGCTGAAGTCACCACCCGCTCGGCAAACCAGCTGCGTGGTATTTGGCAGGTAATGGGGAGGAAGGTTTCTCTTTTTTTGTCTTTATTTTTTTTTTTCCCACTGAAGTCTATATATAACACAAAACCATTTTCTTCTTTTCTTCAAATATGCCAATTCAACTTTTCCATCTCCTCACCAGCCATTAGGACAGCTCTTGTCTCTAAAAGCCCCAAAGCCCTGCTGAGCTCAGAGGCTGCAGCTGCAGCCCCAGCAGTGGGGAAGCCCTGGGAGCATCACTGCTCTCTCTCCTCACCTCTTTCTTCCCTGTAAAACTTCAGCTTTAAGCAAATATGGGATCAGCAGGAAACACTGACTCCATGTTTGCTTAAAGGTGAAGTTTTTTGAAACCTGACACCTTGGGCATCTGTTCCTCAGCCTTGCATATCCAAACTCTTCAGGGCCTCATCCTCCCCAAAATCATAGATGAAAGCCAAAGAGACTTTTCTCCCCAACAGAAACAGCAAAAGGCAATTATTAATTATCATTAATGCTGCTAGGAAACTTATTGAATATCCAAACAGTGACAGAGCTCCACATTTTCACAAGTCCTTAAGTGATTGAAGCATCCAGGTTCCTCTGACTTTTCAATGGTTTAGGCATTGAAGCTGCACAATAATAATATCCAAAGTGACAAGCAAAGGCTGTAAAAACACTAAAGCATGTTCAGACTGGTTTATCCTGGAAATTCTCTTGAGGCTGGAAAGAAGAAATCCTCAAGATCACTTTGTATAACAGCATGGAAGAATGTCAGTACAAACTCTCCTAGCTCCATTTGCAGGAAATGCCACTGCAGATCAACCTCCAAAAGTTTGGAAGGGAGCAACAGGGCAGAGTTCAGTGCATTGCTCTGCCAGCTATCATGCATTAAAGCAAATGTAAGGCCTCTTCACTATGGGAGAGAGTAGAGATTCTAAAAAGAAAGGAAAAGTTATTTGGAATTTTCAGAGTGATATCTTTAATGCATGTGAAACCTTCCATGTCAAAAAGATTTCATTTTTTGTTGGTATGTCTTCAGAGAATTTTGTCTCAAGAATAAATCATGTTTTTATCTGTATCAACAACATTTTCATTGTCTAATTTCAGGCAGGCAAAGGCACAAGGATGGAAATTCAGAAAGAGAAAAATTGAGAGCAGAGTTGATGCTAAAATGAAATAAAGTTGTTATTTCAATGCAGCTGAAGAGCATTTCCTTTGAATCACCACAACCTGACGGTTTTTTACAGTTTTTTGACGAAATGCAGATTTTTGAAGGGGGGGGGGGGAAAAAAAGAAGAACTGCAAGCATTATCCAGCCAGTTGTCTTGTGGAGTGTCATCCAACAGACTCTGTGCTGCAAAATCCTTGCAAGCCACCATCAGCCTGGAGAGCAGAAGTCGCCAACTCGACCCAGCTGCAGCCCCAGCGCCCGGTTTGGGGGAGCCTCAGCATTCTGTGCTGGCTGTTTGGTTTGGATCCTGCAGATCCAAACCCATAGACAATGGATTTCTCCAAAGCAGGGTGGTGCTGAAGCAGCTGCCTCCATCGGGCACTGTGTCAACAGTTTAAATATTAACAGTTCCCTGTGCTCTCACCGGCCCCTGGGAAATGCAGGATCAGCCGGAGGATTTCACCTCCGGTCCCACTCGTGGATTCTTGTCCCCAGACAGAGCTGTGCAGTCATGAACAGCCTGCAGAGAGCCCACACTGCCTTCCAAAAGCCAGCTCTGACATTCCATTCCTCACACCAAAAGGCTGTGTAGGCAGACAGGGCTTTTCCACAGCTCCAGGGTCTGTTTGGGCAGGCAGCTCCAAACACACTCAGCAACCCAGGGTGTGTTTGCTGAAGGGAGGAAGGCTCCTTCTCCATCAAACTGAAGAACTAATACCTCCAAACCAGGGGCTATTTGGCCAAAAAAACCCTCCAAAACCCTGCTTCATACAAAGTTAATGTGCTCAGGGACAAACAACCCAGCAACAGATATTGCTGAGAAGCATCCTGTCAGGGTCTGCACCAGCCTGGGTAAATGGGGTTGCTACTGAGCACAGTGAAGGAGCCTGGCCTTGCAACAATGAAGGCACAGATTATAATAGCAAGGTCTGTAGCTGGAAAAAGAGTCTCCAGAGAAGTTCATGGTTCAAAAATGTGATTTATGCCAGTGGTTTTGTACGATCATCTCAGCTCTAGGATCAAAACTTGGCCTCTGCAGCCTATATGTGAACTATCACTCTCATTTGTGTGTCTGCATCCTGGTCTAGGACCTAGGGCAGGTCCTAGACCAGGATTTAGAAGAGCTCCCTAAAGCTCATTTTACCTTGTCAAGGAAGGGTCTGACTTCAGCCAGGATCCTATACTCTATGGAAAAAAGATCCACCCATCCCTTTCCCCTGTCCTTGCACCTGTGGGACGACAGAAGGGTTCATCTCCAGCAGCCTCTGAGGTGAGAGGTGTCAGGGAAACACGCAAGAACAATCAGAAACTGCAAACCACTGAAACAAGAAGCGGTACCAGCAGACCTGAGACTGTTCTTCATCCACCACATCCAAAATCCGTGCTGCACAAGCCCTGAGGGAAGAGCTCTGTGCGTGCAGCAAGCCCAGCATCTCGGCGGTGCGATCCAGCGCTCGGAGCAGCGCCGCTTGGAAAGGGCCCAGGTACCAATCCCCCATCCCACTGGGCAGATCCGTCCTCACCCACCCACCCACAGCCTCACGCTGTGCGAGCTCTCGCTCCGTGGGCTTGCTGGGGAATGACGAGCGCATTTTCAGCTGGATTCCTCTCCCCGTTGCCATGGGGAGACAGACGCACCCTCCGCGAGCAGCACAGCGGGAGCTGCTGCTGGGCTCGGCCGAGTTCGGAGTTTGAAGGCGTGTGCTGCAGGTGGAGCTTGTTTTTGGGGCAGGGCAGGAGGTCAGCACTGTGCTGAGCAGCGCTGACCACGCTCCTGCTGGGGCAGGAGCTGCTGTGGCATTCCAGCTCTGCACCTGGACGCCGCCGTTGGCTGGCAAAGACATCCCTCACCTGCTGTGCACCTGCTGGCAAGGTGGTTCTTCTGCTTAACTCTGGAGGATACACAAATGCTATTATTATTTCACATTTTTATTCCTATTCGCTGTTCCTTTTCCCAAGACAAATTCTTTTTTTTTTCTTTTTTTTTTTTTTTTAATTTTTATTCTAAACTTTGAGCAAAATCCATCCTGCCATTTTGAAGTCAGATGGGTGAAAATGAGCCAGCTTTAAATCAGAGTTGCCAACTGGTTTAATTTAATTTGGTGAATTAATCATGAGCCTAGTTCTAAGTCCTTCAAAAAAAAAAAAAACAAAAAACCCCACAACAACATGTTCTTAGATTCATGGGAATATATCCAGGGATGTGTTTGCATTTAAAAACAAAAAGTAAGTTTCTGTCATGGAGACAAACTCTCATAAATGTGACTGCTGGAGCCTGCTACCAGAAGATAAATTAAAGGCATCTGTCATTAAATGATTATTACTGAGGTAATAGGTTTCAACTCAAAAAATAAGATTTTGGAGAAGCAGAAAGGCAAATAACTCATGGTTACTGAGTATTTGTGTCTAACAGTTTTCTGTACCCAGTCCAAAACCTCCTGAGGTCCCTTTCCCTGCAACATAAATATAAGTGTCCACCCCCAAATCCCCACAGGAGAATAGAACTGTTTCCTCTGGGACTCTCTCACCACAGTGTTCCTGACCAGCTTTGCTGGACAAAGGGAAAAGTGTAATTAATGCAGTGTAAGCAAGGGTGGCACAGAAGCACAGGGCTGCTCATTTTTACATTTTTTGTTGGGTAAAGTTTCCACCTGGCTTCATGTTATGAAACAGCGACGATGATTCACACTCCTGGTGCACGCGAATGCCCCAGGACAGGCGTGAGCAGAGCAAGAGTGACCACCCAAGGATGGAATAAACAGGAAAAACAGAAATGTGGAGCTCTGCTCAGTCTGCAGATCTCCTGGTGCAGATCCAATTCCACTGGAGCGCGGCAGCATCATTTGTGGTCTTGGTGGGGAATGTACCAGGATTCCTGCTGCAAGGAAGAATTTGCTCCTGCTCTGGTAATGGTTCCAAAAGAGAAGCTAGGATTGTCATCACAATGAGATAACATTGTTTACTGTCCAGATGGAGAAAGCACTGGAATCCTTGGAGGCAGGAGAAGGTTTCTGCCGTGCAAATTAGGGAGAAACTCCCACAGCCCATGATGACAGTGTGAGTGCTGCACTGGCAGAAGCTGTTGTGCACCTTAGGTCACCCTAATTGTATGAAAAGGGTGTCCACGGGAGGGTGTCAGGAAGGATAATGGATTTAAACTTTAAACTTTTAAGAATCCTTCCCTGTGAGGGTGGGGAGGCCCTGGCACAGGGTGCCCAGAGAAGCTGTGGCTGCCCCTGGATCCCTGGAAGTGTCCAAGGCCAGGCTGGACAGGGCTTGGAGCAACCTGGGATAGCGGAAGGTGTCTCTGCCCATGGCAGGGGGTGGAACAAGATGGGCCCTTCCAACACAAACCATTCTGGGAATCTATGGTCAAACAGAAGAGAATGTTTCACCATCGCCTCACCACCCTGCATATTTACACACACATTGTCCTACTCACCACTACACAAAGTTCCCAGTTCATGTTGAGGTGCTGGGACAGTGAAAATCATCTTCACAGACCTTAGAGGTGAGTGGACAGTGTCTTATAGAAGAGGATCCTTTCCCTGAAAGTGTCTTCAGACCAGCACTTCATTCTCATTCCTTATGTCAAGCATGGGATGTGCAGACAGGCAAAAAGGAAGATGAAATTCTCACCACTGAGGGAGCCTTTTGCAATTTCCCCTCAAACCTGTGCCTGGCACCTTTTCTTAAAGAAGGTCATTCACAAGAAAAATCCCCTTCCGTATGCAGCTCCCTCCAGAGCTAACTAGATGTTCTTGCACGGCTTATAAATCATGGAGGCAGCTGTTCCCATCAGCATTTTCCTTCTCCCTTGAAGTACTAACCGCCCCAGCAGCTGCTGAGTCTGAAGGTAATTTCACAAATTAACCTGAGAGCAGCCCACAGTCCCAGGACAGCAACCCCACCTGCTCCATGCATCTTCCTGGGAGCTTGCAGGCTCAGCACTTCTGTAAGCTTTCCAGGAGGATGGGGAAGTCTTAGGAGGGGGAAACCTCAGCTGGATAAGTGTTTCAGCCAGAAGGCAAACAGACAAGACAGGATGGATGCATTGTACAAAGGAAAAGTACAGAGCAGAAATGAAAATGAGAGGGGAAAAAAGGCTCCTGAGAGCATGGATGGAATGAAGGACATGCACAGTTATCAGCTATAGTGAGAAAATAAATAAATAGGAGTAAGCCTGGAGCTGGGAGAGCTTGGTACCAGTGGCAGCCAAGCAGGTCACAGGAACCAGAGTCCTTGGTAGGTTGAACACCTTGGTTTTGTTTAATGCTCTGTCAATTTTTTCGATACCACGGTGCACTCACACCCCAGATCTGCCCATGGAGATTTGCCTTGGCTCTTTTGTGTCTCTGGGGTGTGAAGGCTTCTTGTGAACTCAGCCCCAGCTCTCCCCATTTCAGCTGTCAGGGGCTGAGCCATGAGCTCATTCCTGTGCTGCTGAGGTGAGGCAAATGCGCTCCGTGGTACCCAGAACTTTGGAGTTTGGGTTTGCACAGGGTCATATGGAAACTGGTGGGCTCTGGTGCCTTCTTGCTCAGGACATGGTGGAAAATGGGGCTTTGTTAAATGCCCTGCATGACTCCTGCAGGCACTGCAGCTGGGGGCCAGGGCCTGGAAGGGCAGGCAAAGGTGTTTGCTGATGGAGATGAATGAGTGGTGAGCTCCAGTAATGGATTTGGGTTTCTGTCCCTGGAAATCCATTGCCTACATTGGGTTTCTATTTCCCCTTTCAGGCTGATTAATTAAATGATTTATTGCTGTAAATACAGAGCAAGGGAGAAGGAAGGTGACTGAAGCAAGGAGAGCGGGTTCCCTTCGATGGCCAGAGGATGCCTGATTTCCTCACCCCAGCTGTGCCCAGGGGAGTCCCATCCTCCTGCCTGATCAGCAGCTGAGGGATCAATATTGCCAAGTGCCTGGGGTGTTCCTCAGCTCTTTGTAGATAAGAGCTCTTGCTGGGGACCTTGGCAGAGAGGCTTGAGGAGCTGTCCCCTGGATGTGGTGAGTTCGTGGTGAACATGGTGAAAGTGTGCATGGCTGCATGAGCTGTGCTGGTCTGGCTCCAGCTGGGCTGGGGAGGGAGAAATCTGGGCAGGAAATTTCCCGAGCGCCCAGGTCCCTCACTGCACTCAGCAGGGAGAAGGGGAGAGCTCTGCAGGTGCTCTCCTCTCCTCCTTGATCAGCAAGTTCCTTTGGCCAGGACCTTTCCCCTATGGTGCACGGGGCTATCTCATGATGCTCCCACAGGTGAGGAATTGCCCTGAACACAGCCAAAAAGGCCCTAAGGGCAGCCAGTGGAATAGCAGAGGGGGTATGGAGCCTGTCTGCCTCCTACCATTTCCCAATCCTTTCCTAGGCACAGGGTCAAACCCACTCCCTACCTGCTGTTGGAGAACGTGCTCTGGGGATGCAGCTCCTGCCTCCTGTGACCATTCTGTCACTCATGGAGACTGGAGAGCCATGGAAATGGGAGGGGTGGAGCAGCCTGCTGTGCCCTGCCCACCCCAGAGACGTGGGACCTGCTGCTTCCAAGCCCTTTGGGCAGAGGAGGGAGCTGGGTGTGACTGACTGCAGAGCCTGTGTTGGGATCAGGATTTTTCCTTCCGCCCCAGTTCTGTGAGACTGCTTAGTTTCTTCGTTTCTTTTCTTCCTGTGGGGCTAAAAAAAGAATTAAGCCTTCTGTATGAAATATCTGATTCAGTGTAAAGCCATACACTCCTCATCTCCCACCCTTCTGTGAGAATTGCTTCTTCACTTTGACTAACAAAAAATAGTGTGTTTGCGTGAGCACAGCCCTACTTACAGGAGGAAATGAAAGTCGAGCACTGCCCACAGTTTGGGGCTTTGATATCCTCGAACACATTGTCCTAAACAAAAAGAGTTCCAGCTATCCCACGTCCAGAAGGGGGATGTGTTTGGAGTGTGATTGACTATCCCAGGCCTGCTCCTGAGGGTGCTGAGCACCTCCAGGGTGGGAAGTGGCAGACCCGAGGTGACATCGGGCATCCCTTGTCCTCCTGAGGAGCAAGGACCAGGAAGCTGCTTCTCCCTCAGCTGCAGCACCAGACAGGGACGTGTGCCGGGGGAGAGCACAGCCCTCACATCCACTTGTACTTTTGCTTCCAAGAATTGTTCTTTGCTAAGGAGCGCTTTGATTAAAGGAACTAATTTACAGAGCAACAATAAGCAAAGAAAATCCTTGTGTGAGCTCTCTGCAGCACTCACAGCACCTCGTTGCTTCCAAGCTCTGAAGACCAACTTGACATTTCATTCCAGCTCCTGTGTGGAAGCAGCAGGGACAATGGGCACCAGAGAGGTCATCAAACCCTCGATCCTCTGGCTCCTTCAATATCCAGCTCCTCCTGTGCAGGGCTGTGATTACCCCAAAGCAAGATTTTGTCAGGAAGCAGTGGGGTCCCAGGCATTCTGCCCCTCAGACTCCACTTCAGGAGGAGTCTCCTGTGTAATGTCACGTTAGACCTACACCTCCTGCCTGCTTCTCTGCTGCTTCCATCAAAAAACCTGTTCCAGGGCTCTGTGCTGGCCTCACACAGTTTTCACAGCTCTTTTTGTTCCCAGTGCCTGTCCCAGCTTTCTCAGTCAGGACCTTCAAAAAGAGCTGCCAGCCTCACAATCAGAGGTTCACACCTTGTTCCTGCTCTTACATGTGATGTCCCCTGACAGCTTGTTGGCCAGGGAGTTGTGGGTTTCACATCCCTGGAAGTGTTCAAGGCCAGGGTGGATGGGGCTCTGAGCACTCTGATCTGGTGAAAGAGTCGCTGTTTTTACAGGGGTTTAAAGGTGGCATTGTATTGTGTAGGGGGTGGGAAGAGCAGATTGACCATCTCAGGAGATCCAACACTGTGTCCACACTGAATACTGGAAAGAGAAGCCTCTTTTGGGGGCAGCTGCTTCCTGAGAACCTTCCCTCTTGGTGTGTGCAGCTCCACACATCTGGATCTGAAGCTCAGTCCCCAGGAAGTTTGGTTTTGTGGTTTGGTTTGGGTCTGTTGTGCTCCAAGCTGAGGTTCTGCAGCGTGTCCTGCTTTTCACAGAGGACTGAGGGCTCTTCTTGGGTCCCTTTCTTGTTTAATTTGGTCCCAATTAATTTTCACAGTAAGAGGATGGGAGGCAGAATTGCAACAGAAGAAGTTCTATTAGAGAAAAGGAAAAAATTTCCATGGTGAAGGCAGTTAGCCAGCAAATCTCAGGCCCAGGTCAGCAGTGGGATCTCTCTAATTGGAGATACTCATTATTTGACAAAACAGACGTGAAGACCCGAGTTAACTTCAAAGATGGTCAGAGGTTCAGTGTTGGGGATGCCCCTGGCACCACAGGACCCCCAAGGACATGGTCCAGACCAGGGGAAAGAGCTCAGTCATGTGCAGACGTGACTCTGAAATAGGATTCAGTGAAGCAAACTGATTTGGGTGGAGGAGAGTAAAAATAAAGCACTGCCTTTATCAGTGGGGCTGTGTCCAGAGGCCAAGAATTAAACCAGACACACACACAAGCGTTGGCATGGGGAGTTATCCAATCAGCTGGAATTAGCTGTGGGGTTTGTCACTTCAGCTTTTCGTGTTTGGACCGATTACAATTAAAATGCAAAGCTCTGACTGTTTAAGTGCTCCGTGCTAATTGGGGGATCAGTGGGCTGTCTCTTCCCTTTCTCTTCCAATTTCTTTTATGGTTTTGTTTCCAGCACAGAAGGTGTGGCAATCCCAGGGATTTGAAAATAAGGAGAGAGGTGGGAAATGCCAAATAAAACCTGTGTGGGCCATTCCTCCAGAGCTGGAGAGGGAGGGAAGCAGGGGTCTTTCCTGCATAGGGAACAAACCTTTGCAAGGGGATATGATAATCCTGCTTTCCTCTCCCCTGGTTGCTTTAGGTCCAACAGCTGTGGGGATCGATTGAATGAGATGCTTGTTCAAGAGTTTGCTTGTTTTTGCGAGTTGTTTTTGTGTGGTGAAAGGATTGCCACTCAGAGCAGCCCTGTTCTTCACCAGTGGGTGTTTCCCCAGAGAGAGGCCTGGTTTTTGGAGAGGGCAGCTGGAGGACTATCACAGCAGCCTTCTCCACACCCCCATCCAAGCAACTGCGTGGTTTGCAGTCCTGAGGCAGATGTGGGCAGCAATTATCACACCCACGCAGCTGCCCCCATCAGCAAGATGCTTCTTGTGCCTGGAAAAGGGAAAATCCCGCTTGGATCACTCGAGTGAACAGTGACAGGGAACAATCTGAGGCCTCCAACAAGCGAAACGTCAGAATGGAGATTTCTTCATGCACAAATAGTGTCTGGGGAAGAGTCTAGAGCGTGGTGGTGGGGCCAGGCTGCAATTGCAGCCAGAGGATTCCTGCTCCTGGTGCCAGCTCTGCTTTGGGCCATGTTCCAGCACCCAGCCCAGAGCAGCACAGTGCTGGGGTCAGCATTCGGGGGCATCGAGGCACCAGCACCTCAAAAAGAAAAGCATCACAACTGCCACGCCGAGCAAACGCTGCTGTTCCCACCCAAAACTTACACTGTCAGCTCTGCCTCACAGAGAGCTGTGGTCAGCAGTGATGGGCAGCTGGGCAGAATCGCTTCCATCTGCTGAAGTCATCTTTTAAGCAGCTGAATGTTCCTGGTGCTTGTGCCTACCCCGGGCTGTTGACAAGGTGATGTGTTACCCCTTCCTTTCTGATGGAGAGCTGAGGCCCGGAGCGCAGCTGAAATCCATCCAGGTGATGCCAGCAGGGAGCAGAGCTGGCAAAAACCTGGATAATAGTGTCAGGGGGGGTTTGCAGAGAGCAGGGAGGAGCAGCCAAGTGAGAGCCAGGGGTGCAGCGAGTCACAGGAGGGCAAATGGACCTGGAAAGCCCCTCCTGAGGGAAGTGTTAGAGCAATTCCCCACAAACTCCATGGCAGGAGCTGGGGGAGGGCAGGCATTCCACAGCTCCTTACTGCAGGAAGCAGCTGCAGCACTGAAATGGAATAAAAACTCAGGCTCTGCATCCTGAATCCCCCTTCCCAGGAGGTGGCCAGGGTGCTGCAGGGCTGGGGTGGGTGACAGGGAAGTGCCCACCTCCATCTGGGGACCAGGGATGGCTCTGGAAGGGTTGAGAGGAGGTGAACCCCTCCTCAGAGACACAGAGGAGAGCGAGGGAAGGGTGAGCTGCCTCCACCACGGCCAGGGCCTGCAGGAGGCCTCTGATGAACCTTCTCATGCCCAGCCAAGCACGTCAGCAGAGCAGCCCCGTCCCCAGGGAAGGGCAGGAGGGGTCCCAGGGGCTCTGCCATGGAGCACCCCGTGATGCAGCTCCTGCTCTCGCTCCAGTGGGCCTCAGAGATGGGCAGCTATGTGTGAAATGCGCTCAGCTTTTGTGGGTTTTTTTCTTTTTTCATGAATTCAGCAAGATTTACCACCAGAAAGAGGGGAAGGAGAAAGGAAAATATCTTCTGGTCCTAGTGGGGGGTGCAGGGATGTGGAGTTGAGGAGGGAGAGGGGGGCAGTTGGGGAAGGCTGTAGGTGTGGGAGCAGAGGTCCTGGGAATGCACTGCCGCTGTTGGGATGGTTTATCCTCACCCATGCTTCTCCACAGGCAGAGCTTCCCTCCCACCTGGGATACAGGAGCTCATCCCCCCAAATCCTGAGCCCAGAGGGTGGCAGGGGGCGGCTCTGTGTGTGAGGCTCCCCTGGCTGAGCACAAGGACCATTTCCAGAACCAGGTCCGGGTGTGTCTCTCCCCATTCCCCCCTCCTTGGCTGGGTTCTGTCTGTCAGCACAGCCCAGGTGAGCTGGGGACAGTACTGGCTGTCCAAGTGCCTCGTACCGAACCCAGCCCCAGCTTCCCCCTTCCTGCAGACCCCAATTCAGGCTCGGGGGCAGGCTGGGTGAGGCCAGAGCTTCCCAAAGAGCTGGGAATTCGGCTTGAAACAAGAGCAAGAGTTTCAGACCCGAGTCCTTGAAGCAGGTTGCCCTCACTGAGAAGCCCACAAGCCACCTCCTGTGCTTCTGAAGGCGTGACCTGAGCTGCAGGGTTGGCTGCTGGTCCCCAGCTCCTCCTGGGGACAGCTGCCCAGTCACACAGCATGCAGCAATTGTGAGCAGCATTTTCCACTGGGGTGGGTGTCCCAGCTGGAGGTTCCCTGGCCTGGCTCCCTTTGGGGGTGCAGGTGTGTGTCGGGGTGTTGCTGCCAAAAAAAAACCACAGTGGGAAGAACTGGAGCGAGAAACCACGTCGGGTGTGGTGTGGGGGAGGGATTACGATACACACAGCTCTCATTTTCCTGTACTCACCAGAGCAGGAGGGAGATATTTAATGGAAATGTGCTTGGACTGGCAGGGAAGGGATTTTTTTTTAACATCTCAATTCGAAGTGCTGCAAAACGAGGTGTTGCTGAGGCAAACTCTAAACTGAAGGGCATGAGGGCTTCCAACCTGTCTTCCTGAAGGAAAACTCAGAGGCAGAGAGAAGCAAACCATGCTTGCCTAAGAGCCCTGGATTTTTTTTTTTCCTCGCTTCCAGCACCCAAATGGAAGCAGAGAGGGAAGGATCAGCAGCATTTATCAAGTCACCTGCTTGAAAACAGCAGTGAGTGGCAAAGGGACTTCCCAGAAACCACAGGGAGAGGAGGGACCAAAGCCAGTGCTAGGATCACCCTGGGCTCTGTGGGAATGTGATGTGTGTAATGGGGGGAGGCAGGAGGGCAGAGCTGGGATGAGGAGGAGACACTGGGGTCGTTCTCACGGTCTAGAGCAACGTACAGCCGGGGTGTTCTCCTGGATGTGCCCCAGCTCTGGAGCACCAAGCACCTGAATGTGCTTGTAAGGGAAAACCTCCTGTGCCAGCTCCTAAGGGCCAGGCTGGTAAGATCCCATCTTGCATAAAAGTGGAGAAAATTGCATTCAGAAATGACACTTTTTGCAAAGTAGGAAGGACCATTTATGGCTGTTTTCCTAAGTGAGGGGAGGAGAAGAGAGAGGGAGCCACTGGCCCCAAAAAGAAGGTGAAACTGAGACTCAGAGACTGTCTTCTGACCACAGCAGGCCAGTGAGACTTCTCCTTGTGTGGGCTGGTCCTCACCCCAAAAATAACTGGGGCAGAAGGATGGGGTTGGCCTCTTTTATCCCACTGCTGCCCAGTGAAACCTTCAAATCGAGCCACCAGCGCTGGGTTGTGCTTGGAAAGAATTCGGGAGCATCCCCTGGAGCCAAAGAGCGCCTCTGTTGTGAAGCCTTGGACTCAGTTATTCCTGGCACCGAGATGTTTGTGCAGCCAGGAGGCACCAGAGCTGCTCACAGCCAAAGCCCCTGCCCTTGTTCTCCCGACAAAAGGCGTTTAAATGGAACCAGGATTCCGAGCGGAGCTGATAACAGCCGTGCTATTTCCATCCCTCCGTGTCTCCCTCGCCTGGGCATCAGCATCAAAGGCAGCCCAGCCGGGAAAGGCCCTGGGAAGGGCTCTGGAAGCTGGCAGGGCCACGGGAGGGTTGCAGAGCACGGGAGGGGACAGCCCTGTCACTGCTCGTTGGCTCCGAGCCCCTGGATGGGGCAGGGGGGCCTCCCCAGCCGAGCACAAACCACGGGCAGGAAGTTTCCTCCTGCAGGAGCAAATCCCAAACCCGCAGAAGCCTCGATAAATAAATAAATGAGGCTCCGTGCTCCGCTCCCAGATGCCGCTGCGGAAATCCAGAATAAGTTCAGTGGATGAATTCCAAATGGACCGGTGTCAGGGAGAGACGGATTTAGCCTGAATGGCAGAGCAGGGAAATGAGATGCTTTTTGCTCACTGCATTGAAGCATAAACATCATTTCCCTTGGGAAGTTTTCGAGTGATCCTCTGGAATGCAACAAAAGGGAGCTGTGGCTCCTCAGCGTTGCTTCTTTCTTTAGCTGCCCTTGGCTGGTTGTCCCAGCAGCAGCATCACCTGTGTGTCTGAGGGGCAGAGGAGCACATCTTTGGGATTTTTGGAGCCCAGGGTGTCCCAGGTGGGCTCTCTGACCTCAGGGATGCCTGTCATGGCACAGGGAACAGCAACCCCAGAGACCTACCCTGACCCACTCCCTTCTGCCCAAATTTGAACCCCATCTCTGGGGCTACTGGAGCAAAATCTCTTCTTTGGCACGAATCAGGGCAAAGCTCTCCTTGATCTTTGCATGAAGCACATGAAAATTGTAAGAAGGGCAGAGGTAACGTGGTAGTTTTTCTTCTTCAGCTTTTTTTTCCTTGTAACACACCTCATTCCGTTTCCAAGTTGATTTTTTTGAGCTCAGCTATATTTTCCCTCGTCCCCCACCAAGATTTAGCAGAAGGTAGTGTAAAAGAATAAACAAATAGCCCTAAATGAAAGCCTGCAAGCAACACAAAGCAGAACAAAAGCAAAAAAGCAAAAGAGCGTCTTTGTAACCAAATTGATGTCAGCATCTGTGGAAATGAAATATTTAGCCCAGGATTCAGTGCTTATCCTCCCGGTGTCAGCTCCAATCCGAGCTGCCACTGCAGAAAATGAGCAAAAAACAAACAAAAACCAGCCCAACCTTCTCCCTGACGGTGCTGGTTTCAAAGCTGTGGGTCCGGTGCTCGGAGTTCGTGCCAGTGAGTTTCCGTGCACACACCGGATTGTTGGGGGGAACTCGCCGTGTCCTGTGGAAGCTGAAAAGCTTCCAGCAGAGAAACTTTCCAGCTCTCTGCAGCATTTTGTGAGGCTGCAGCATTTCGTGAGAGCTCTGTCTTTCCCATGCAAGCCATTCAAAACAATATTGCGGTTTTTGTAAACTATTCTTTCTATCTTGCACCTGTGGATTGGTACGATACTGACTGGGGAAATATTTTGAAATGGCTGTTGTAGAATTTAACCAGTCACCCTGGGAGGTGGATGACCAGAGGTCCAATGACCTTACACCATGCCAGAGCACTAAAGTATAAAAAGGGCTGTATATAATTAAATAAAAAGCTTCTTCTCCCTGCTTCCTGGACAGAATCAGTGTTCGTTCCCTCTCCCTCCCCGCGCTAACAGCGGCAGTGTCCCACCACGGCTCCTGCAGCGTTTCCTCTCCTCCCTCCCTGTCCCCAGCTCCCTCTCCATGTGCCCATCCTGATCCCGAATGCCAGTGCTGACAGCACCCCAGAGGGACACCAGCAGCTCTGGGGGGCACTGAGGTTTTTTAAATTTTTTGTTATTTTCTCTCGCTGCTCTGCTGGGCACTTGTGCCTCTCCAAACCCATGCCAAGCTCCAGGTGTCCTTAACACAATAATCCACCTCGTAAGGACTCTTTAAACTGACCTTTAAACAGCCCCTAACGAGATTCTGTTTGGGGATTTGGGTTTGGTTTATTTTTGGAAGCAGGAACAACAAAAACTCAAATAATATTTTTAGCTTTGGGCACCCCAGGAGCACCAACAAATCCAAAAATATTCCTGAAAAGCAAGACAGCAGTGGTCTGCTTTAACTGTAAATGCCACAAAAATAGTAACCCCAGGAGAAGCTGCTTTTTTTCCCCCCAATGCCAAAAGCAAATACTCTTTCAGCCAAAATAGAAGTTGATGTAACAGATTTGACCTTTCTTGCTGTCAGCTGTCAGCCCAGCACCACCACCATATTCACCATGTCCTCAAGTGCCACGTCCACGTATTTTTTGAACCCTCCCAAGGGTGGTGACTCCACCACTGCCCTGGGCAGCCTGTTCCAGTGCTTTACAACCCTTTCAGTTGAAGAATTTTCCCTGCTCTCCAATCTAAACCTGCCCTGGCACAACCTGAGGCCGTTTTCTCTTACCCTATCATTTCTTACCTGGGAGAAGAGACTGACACCCCCCTACTGCAATCTCCTTTCAGGGAGTTCTAGAGAGCAATAATGTGCTTTTCCTCCAGCTCAGGGTCTTGCACTGATTATTGAAGTTTCAGGGACTGGTGGTTTGATCTTTCCCATGTCTCCAGACTATGCTGGACTCCTCACCTGGAGTCTGGTCTGGAGAATGTCTTCACCTCGGTCCAAACAGGCCAATTGTCCCCACTTCAGGAAAGTTTTGGACTCCCTGGAGGGCTGCCAGCTGTCCCCTTATCCCTCTGCATGAGGGAGCCAGTGCTGTGTTGGCTTTTCATGACCACAGCAATGTTCTCAGAGCAGAGCAGCCTGCATGTGTTCAAAGCAGCAAAATTAAGCTCCCCCTGGCCCCCATCCCCAGCCAAAAATGAAAAGTACAGCAAGGCTGGAGGGGAAATGGCCCATCTGGGTGTCCTGCCTGCCTGCCTTCAGCAGAGCCATGAGCTGGCTGCCTCTCGAGGAGTTTCCTTCCCCGTCAGCCCAGTCCTGTCCCTCAGGGATGGGGAAGGAAGGGGTGCAAGGAGGCAGGGAGCACTGGCAGCAATCAGTCAGCCTTGATCAATCTTTTTTCCATAAATTTATGTCTTCCCGTAGATCAAAATCCAGGTAGCTCAAATCCCATTTAAATGATCAACAGTGAAATGAAACACACAAATTAGCAGGGCAAGGTTTCTGCAGCTCAGATGTTCTTATTTGTTCTGTTTCAGGACTTATTTTTCCATTTGAAAATTTCCTCCTCTTTTGGCCTGAAAAAAAATTGCGTATGAAACGTGGAAACCACACCTGAACTGGAAAAAATATTTCCCTCTGCTTTTGGATGGCTCCTTTCCCAGGCTGCCAGCTCTTTGCAAAGTCCCTTTGGGCACGAGCAGCCTGCCAGCAGCTCATTCCTGCGTCCCCAGCCCTGCAAAATGCTGCTGCTGTTCCCACAAAGGCCTGATCTCACAGTGGGATGCCCCAAGAAGCTCCTGTGTGATAAAGCACTGTTGGCTGGACAGCAGGAAGGCTCTGCAGAGGGATCTGGACTGGCTGGGTCCATGAGCTCAGGCCAATTGTATGAGGGTCAACCCGGCCAAGTGCTGAGTCCTGCCCCTGGGTCACAACAACCCCTGCAGCTCCAGGCTGGGGCAGAGGGGCTGGAAAGTGTCCGGTGGGAAAGGCCCTGGGGGTGCTGGTCAACAGCAGCTGAACATGAGCCAGGTGTGCCCAGGGGGGCAAGAGGCCAATGGCACCTGGCCTGTCCCAGCCATGGTGTGGCCAGCAGGACCAGGGCAGTGACTGACCCCTGAGTGGGCACTGGTGAGGCCACTCCTCAAATGCTGGGGTCAGTTTTGGGCAAGAAAGACATTGAGGGGCTGGAGCATCACTTCAGCCACCCAGCAGAGCACAGCAGGGAAAGCTCCTGGAGCGCTTCCCCTGAGTCTGAAAGGAGAAAGATTCAGTCAGGACCTGTGTCCTGCTGACCAAGGAGTGTAAAGGAGACACAGAGCAGCCATTCCCTGTCCTGGGGCTGGTTGTGAAGCCCTGAGACTGCCAATGCTGTCACCCAGGAGCTGGAGGAGGTGCTTTAGATGCTGAAAGCTGGCACAAGGGGTGCACCAGAAGAGGGTTTGTGCAGGTGCCTGTCTTGGCTGCAACTCCGTGTTACATAAAAGTGATGCAGTTTTCTGTGCAGACAAAGCCTTTCCTGGCTAGGAAGGGGATGTGAGAGATGCAGGTTTGGGAGAGCCCCAGGGACAGGAAGGGGAGGGTTGGGATCTCTGATTCAGCCCTCGTCACTCCGGGAATTTCAGCAGCTGCAAAAACCTCCCGAATCTTGTGGAGCAGCGACTTCAAACTCCCCACAGCCACTGTGACAATTCCCAGCTGCAGCTGCAGCGAGTGAATGTGCTGTTCTGAGCCCTGGACATCTCTCTCTCTCCTGTGGGATGTGTTACTCTTCATGCCAACCTCAGCTGCTCCTTCCCAGGCTCCTTGAGGAAAGCAAAGCATTTCCTCACCCCCTGCTTTCCTTACAGAGTGAAGCCCGCCTTAGACTGAGCTCTGTTCAAGCTGGGCACCAGGCAGGCAGTCCTGGACAAAGCCTGTCCCTGTATTTCTGCTTCCTGTAGTCAGCTGATAAGCAGGATTGTGACAGATTTTGGGCCAGATGAAACAGCTGAATGGGAGAACAAAGCACCTCCCTCCACATGGCTGCACCAGTTACCTGAACTGGCAGCTTGTTCAGGTGAACACTGCCAGTGTGGGAGCTCTCAGTTTGGGTTAAGAAGTGTTTGTTTTGGAGTTATGGCAGTTAATGATGATGTTTTCCTCAGACTAATTCCAATAAGGGAATTACAGCATCCTCGTGGTATTTGCCTGTGTCTAATGAAATGCACTTAAAAGCCTGGGTTTACATCAGTTGTTGATTTGTTGGGGGGGTTTGGTTTAATTATACTGGTTTAGAAAACAAGGTCTTCAGCAAGTTGGATGCTGCTGTGAAAAAGTTACTCTTTGTCTAGTTATTTCACTAGAGTTATGCTGGTACAAACACTCCACTAAAAATAGGGGAAAAAAGAACCAAGAGAAGTAACCTAGACCAAATCAAGCAATCATCTACTCAAACTCCTCCAGAATTTATGAATGTATTTTTATTATTTATATTATTTATATTGTTTATATGAATGCACTTGTCCTGCTGGTCAAGGGTGATGAGGCCCTGGCACAGGGTGCCCAGAGAAGCTGTGGCTGCCCCTGGATCCCTGGCAGTGCCCAAGGCCAGGTTGGACAGGGCTTGGAGCACCCTGGGACAGTGGAAGGTGTCCCTGCCCATGGCAGGGGGGTGGAACGAGGTCCTTTCCAACCCAAACCTTTCTGTGCTTGTCTGATTGCCTGAAGTCAGCCCAGAGCAGCACAGGGGTGCCCAAGCTGTGTTGGGAAACTGCAGTGTGATCCTCACCTGGTCTCCCCAGATGGAGTGCAACCTCCAGAGAACTCCATGAGCAAGTTCCAGGGGTCTTTTTAGACCCTGGCTTCAGCACTGACCAAACCTCAGACATCCATGAATGTATTAAGCAGTGGGCATGTGAAGACAGCAAGTTAATTCAGCTGTATTACAGCTGAGGTAGATTTAGATCTCTACAAAGTCTGGCACTGGTTCCTATTTTTCACCCAAAGTGTTCTCTTCAATCTTAAAAATGGCTTTGACATGTGCTGAGTACCAGAGAGGCTGTGATCAATTTGTTAGAATGAGTTTATTAAAGAAGAGAGTCCTCAGAAGAAGAAATTGGGAACATGGCACCTGTAATTATCTCTGTCAATTGAGATGGATTCTGAAAACCTGAGCTTCCCCTCTCCAGCTTTGCTGCAGCTCTGATCTTTCACACACACACACTGCAGCTCTGAGCTGTGCTGCCTGATCTGCTTCTCTCCCCTGAGCATGGGGAGATTCCTTCCTCTCCCTCCCCACTGTGCTATAAATAATCAAAATAAATATGCCTAATTGATGAAAATTGTCCTTTTTTTCAAGTAGACCCAACCTGTGTGCAAGTTTGGGTCTAATTTCACAATCAGCTTCAGCCAAAAGTATGCAGGACTGGTTTTGACATCAAGTGAAATGTTTTGAAATGGCCTTTTCTAAACTTTCAACACTGAGGCCAATTTAGTTTAGCCTAACTTTAAAAACCAGAGTAGAGGATAAAGGATGTTTTTCTCTTCATGTTGGAGGAACCACTTAGGCCTGACTAAGTGTTGCCAAAGTGGTTGACCCAAATTCCCTCTGCTTCCTTTGGGTTCAGCCACTCACATGAAAAATAGTCTGCCCAGCCAGCTGTAACTCACACATCTCTGCTGGTTTCTTGCCTTCTGCCCTGGCTTTCCTCCTGCAGGGTCTGTTGCCTCCTTTCCCCACCCAGTTTGGTGCCAGCCCCCACTAAATCCCCCCTTGTTTGTGTCACAGCCCCTTCTCTCGTGGCTGCTCCTCTGTGCGGGGCCATTTAATTGTTTGGCGTAATTCCCTTATTATTCAGCACTGCAAATGTATGTACCCATCTCAGGAATGAATAATAGATGCTAATAATGCACAATTAATTCACGATAAGTGTGTGTTACAAAGTCAGCATCAGAAGCGGGATCAGCACAGGGAATTCCTCATCCCCCTCTTGCGCTTCTGAGGAGGGGTTTGACGAGACCTGAGCACGATGTGAGCCAAGGTGCCTCCCACAGCACCCAGGGAGGGTCTGGGGGCAGGAGGAGACACTGTCCCTGTGCTCCCAGAGCGGAGGGAAGGGCTGGAGACTGCAGAGCCGGGAGCTGAGTCACTCCCCCACGGCACTGTGTGACACTGGGCAGGGGATCAGTTCCTCCCCTACCTCCTCCTCATCCTCCCCCGACCCAGGACAGGACATCAGACCAACACCAGCTGCTCTCCAGACTCCTGCTGCTGCCAGGGAAGGTCCTGGGCAGAGCCTTATCCCTCCTGCCTAATCGCATTTGCTCCCCGTGTCCCCACCAGTCAGGCTGGCACTCACACATGACAGCTTTGATCTTCCCAGCCATGCTGTGGGAAGCCTGGCAGGGCCAGGGCTGCCTGCTGGGGACCATTAAAGCCCACTTGTTAATGTACCCGATGTCTGAGGCTCTTTGCACTGTGTCCAAGAGGCAGGATTAGCCTCGGCCATGAGCAGGAGGGGGTTCCCAGAGCCCCCAGTGCCTGTGCTGCTGTCCAGGGAGAACCCACGCCTCCTCCACCTCTTCCCTTTTCCACTGAGCTTTAGCAAAGCCACAGATGGACTCTGGCTGGGACCAGCCAGAAGGATGTGGTGGGAAAGGAGTATCCAGAACAAAGCTATTTCATCTTCCTGGGTGCCACTGCCTGTCCCCAGCTAACAATTCCTGCCCGTGGGAACAGGGGGAATGTCCCTCTGAGCTTCACAGGCTCTGCTGGTGTGGTGGGGATGGACCCCACGTGTGTCCAGCAGGGTCCTCCTGAGTTCCCTGACAAGCAGGCAGAGCACTGTTCTGTTCCAGGTGGGCTCTAGGCATGGCTGAGACCCCAATTCCATGCTGTAGGTGTGGCTGAGACCCCAATTCCATGCTCTAGGCGTGGCTGAGACCCCAGTTCCATGCTCAGCCCTTGCATCCTTGTCACATCTGTGAGAATGACAGATGTGATGAGACACAGATTGTCTGAGTTATGGCACCTAAAGGGTCTTGGCCAGGCTCTGACCTCAGCCCCAGGCACGGGGGACCCAGCACCAACAACTCCTGAGAACAACCATCACAATCTATGCCCCACATCTTGGAAAACCCTGCTCCCAGCCCATTTCCACTGCTGCAGCCAGACTTACAAGGGTCAGAGACTAATAACAGCTTGAAATATCCTCACAACAGCACCAGAAGTGCAGGTGCTGAGCAACCAGACAGAGCTGAGTTGTTCAGCAGCTTCTCTGCTCTTGACTTTCCCCTGACCCTGCTTTTCACATGTCCCTGTTTGCAGTTTGGCTGATGCCAAAGCTTACAAGCCCCTGCAAAGCTGCTGCTCTCCATTGCTGTTCCTTCTGCTCCTCCTTCACGTTTGGCTCCGCACTCCTTTCCACTTGTCATCACTGACAGGGGAGCAGCTGCTGTCAGCCAAACCCTTACTGAAGGGGAAAAAAAGTTTAAATTGCTCCAAGAGGGACTCTTCTGAAGATGGGCTGGAAGAAAGTGAGCTTCTTAAACCAAGTCTTCAAACCAGGGAGCCCTTGCGTGCTGTGAAGGGAGAAAGCACAAGAAATTCCCTGTAAGAGGGACCTGACCCCGAGTTGAGCTGAGGATCCCACACTTTTCCATCTGCAAAACCCACTGTGAGGGAGCACTGCTGGCCCCAGAGATGCTGGCAGTGCCACCAGCACAGCTTGCCCCACACTTCCCCCAGCCAGGACTCACAGCACAGCCCCACCACGGCAAACTGCTCCCTTCCCAACCTTGGCACGTGCTGCCTGCACAATTCCTGCCTCGCCCTGACGTGGAACGGCACCAGCACACGAAAGGTCAGCTTTCCATTCTAAGCAGCTTGAGTTCTGTCAAACTCAGGAAAAGCTCATGGCTCTGCATCACAGAAAAACATGGTAAAATTGCAGAAATGTGTTTGACAAATCCATCAAGTTACATCAACAGAGAGCCTGGTGTTTCTGGATCTCTCCGTGCGTGCTGTGGAAAGCGGTGGGAGTTTGCCAGAGGCTTTCACCAGAGCTGAGCTGCACCTTGGAAATGCAGCTCTCCACAAGATCATCCTTTGCTCACAGCCAAGCACAGGAGCTGTGGGCTCTCATCCTCTCCATCTTTCTGAAGGGCTGTGCAAGGGACAGGAGAAACTGTGGTTCATTGCATTCCCCTCCTGCAAGGTGACTTATTTCTTTAATTTCTGGGTTTGCCTGCTGCAAGCTGCCACCAGCCTTTGCTGTTTATCCAGTGACAGTCTGGGCTCGGGGGCAGGTTTTTCTCCTCTCACCCTCCCTTTCCCATCTTGTCTACCCATGAAAACTGTCAGGAGAGGAAAGCCAAGGAGAGGAAAACCAAGCTGGGAACAGAGGGTGACCAGTGACAGCAGTACCCTGACCAGCCAGGGTGCAACCTCACCACATCGAGAAAGGTGAGCGTGTGTCACCACCAGGAAAAGGAAGATGTTGCCAGTCAGGTCAGGAATAGTTGAGTACAAAGCCAGGAACTGTGTCAGAGCTGAAATGTAGCTCTTAAATGATGGTTGGCACTGGGGGGGTCCCAGATGAGGCTGATCCAGGCAAGTAAAGCCTATTAATGCACACAGAGGCATGGAGAAAGCCCTTTCATTTCCCTTTCTGGCGTAGCATGTGTCATTTTTCCTTTATCAGACTGCCTGATCATCACACACATTAGGTGTTCTCCCAAGAGAGAGAAATGCTACAGAAAAAGACACAGCACCAAGGGAAAAGCAAGGATGCTGACAGTGCTCCAGGTGGGGAAACCACGCAGGTATTTGGGTGAAGCAACTCCCACCCCCACCCACAAAACACACCAGGAACCACTCAGTGAGGGGAAGGCTTGGAGAAAAATCTGGGAAGGAGGAAAATTGAGGTGTCAGGGACAGCCCTGAGCCAGAACATGACCATTAAGCCAAGGAAGAAAGGGGCTAAAGTCACCAGTGGTCACCTGGCTGCCACCATGCCATCGTTCCCCTCTGCAGGGGGATTACAGCAGCCCCAGCCCTGCAGTTTGTGCAGCCCTTTCCTTGCTCTGCCAGGGAAATGGGACAGTGTAAAAAGGGTGAGAGGCTGGCATCCAAGGACAGGCAGCTCTGCAAAGGTCTGCCTGGGGAGAGGGTGGATTCCTTCAGACAGCTGGGCTGGTGCAGCACAGGCAGCCTGGCCTGACACAGGAACCTCAGAGTTTATCTTTCAGCTTCCAGGATAAAGTCAGGAGCTGTTCCAACCAAATATTTAGGAAAAGGGCAGCCTAATTCATGGAGCTGAGTGAGAAGGCGTGAAGGCCTGACTGGGCATAAAATTAAGCCTCACTGTTTGCTGCTTCTCCTCCCTGCCAGGTGTCCAAATCTCTGCTTGGACAAAACTGGTTGTGCTGCCAGTCCTGAACTGGAATGAAGGAAATTCTCCACTGGAGTCTTTTCTGGAGCCTGTGTAATCCAGGGTGGGTGGAAATTATGCTGCTCACTTAGAGAAACCTGTGGCCATCTGGCCAGGGATGATAGCAGGGCATGTTTTTATGGGAAGTGTTTGCAGGGGGAGGGTCAGTGTCAGAACATCTTGACAAGAAAACACATTCTTTTTCTTCACGCAGGGCATTGCATGTGGTTCCCTTGCTTAAATCACTTGGGTATCACATTGGATTATGTTGTACCCAAACTAATCCACTGCATCTACCAATCCATCTGCTTGTGCTGAAGAATTCCAGGAATGTGAACATGTCTTCAAGTGTTTATTTAAAGTATTTGGCCTTGCTAAAGGCTTCATATGAGCGCTCTGGAAATGAAGAGTGTTGCCTTTGGTGCAGTTGCGCTGCAGTTTGTGGAGGGATGTGTGATTTTCTGAGCCATGGAACGGGCAGATTGGGTGGGGGAAATGGAGGGTGGATTAAGGATAGGATGGCAAACAGCTTTGACATCTCACAAATTAGGAACTGTTGTTGCTAGGACTGTGTCCCAGACCCCTCATGATTTTAATCCTGGGAGCAAGCAGCAGGAGGAGCTTTGGTTTTCTGTTACCTGCAGATCACAGAATAATGGTGGAATTGTTAAGGTTGGAAAAAGCCTTTAAGATCATCAAGTCCAACTTGGCACCACCACCATGCTCACCACTAAACCCTGTCCCCAAGTGCCACATCCACACATCTTCTGAACACTTCCAGGGATGGTGACTCCACCACTTCACTGTTCTGATGCTTGACAATCCTTTCTGTGAATAAATTTTTCCTAATATTGAATCCAATCCTCCCCTGGCGTGACTTGAGGCCATTTTCTCTGGCCCTGAACACTTTGCAGAGGAGCACCAAGTCCTGTAGTGCTGCTGTATGAACAATGCTTTCTAAACAGGCAGTAACTTCTCCCTGACTTCCTGAAATCTTAAATTTGGAGGGGGGGAAAAAGAGGTGGTGTTTGATTGCCCACCCTCCATGCTCATGGAGTGCTTTATCTCAGAAGAACTGGTGTTCACACAGAGAAGAGCTGCCCAGCCCAGCCAGCCCTGCCTGCCACAGGTGTTTTGAGTGAGAGCTAAAAGGGGCAAAGCCCAGCAGGAGAGGGCTGGTTTGGGATGAGGGTTGGGCTGCTGGTGGAGCTGGGAGAGAAGTTTGTTGTTGTATGCTTGGAGGGGTGCTGTGTGGTGTTACTGGTTAGGGGCTGGGTGGAGCAGGAGGATTCTGCAGAACGGTCTGGAGATGTGGATCTGCTGCTGAAGATTTGCCTGAGGCTTTAGTGGTGGGGAGGGGCAAGAAAATTCAGGTGAGGAAAGCCAAAATGATGAGGGAATTCTGAAACAGAAAAGTTGTCTTTGGCTCTATCTTAGATCTGGAGCTCTGAGCTTGGGCTGGTTTAATTTTCCCCTCTGGTGCCCAGGATGTGCTGCTGAGGGGACACTGAGGGGACACAGGGTGGGACAGCAGTGATGTCCAGCAGGGCAGATGGCAGAGGGTTTGCTGCATGCCTGGGTACAGCTTTTGACCCATCAGGTTTTGAGCTCTGCAGGAACAGCTCAGGCTCAGAGCTGTGTCTTGTGTGTGCCTGTGCCCTCCCAGGTCGTGCTGCAGCCCTGTGGGCCCACAGTGCCTCTTTCCTCAGAGGAAAAACCACATTTCCATGGCTGTGTGGGGCCAGAAGTGGGAGGATTGTCTGGTTTTTGCTGTGTACATGGAGCACCAGCCCTGCCCAAGCCTGACCTGACATTGCCCATGGAGCTCGTGGTGCTCTCCCTCCCACAGAGTGATCTCTGCTGCTGCTGCAGTTGGATTTGTCTGATGCTCTGTTGACAGTTAATGATTGTTACAATTTTTTTTTTTTTTAAAAAAGAAGTTATTTACCAATTTTCTTTCCCGTGGAGCTGAAAATAATAGCAAAATCAATCTATACTACCTAACACTAAGAAAACAAATAGATTATCCAGATGACCAAATTAAGCTGCTCACAGAACTCATGGTGGTTCTGCTCAGCTGCAGCTGTGGGACTCCAAAATAATTATTGCCAGCAGCCAAATGTGTGATGGGTTGGGTGTTTGTGGTGGGGGAGAGTTGGGTTTTCAGTGGGGGTTGTGAGAAGGGAAGCACAAACACCCCACAGAGTGGAAAACATGAAGGTAACTGCTGGTATCCCATAGGTTTAATAACATTTGGAATTGGCTTTTCTTACTACTCAAAAGAAGCACATGGATAATAGCCATGATGAGAATCTGCATTTCACCTTGGGAAGAAGCAAAGCAAATTCAGTTTGTGGATAAGGTTGTCTGGCAACAATGTGGAGAGTCTCTTTTCCCTGGCTGTGTGGGGCAGCGGGGAACCTGTGGAAACCTAGGAAAAACCCAGCATCTTTTAGGAAGGAAAACAAAGGAAAGGTGAGAAAAAGAATCAGAGTGGCAGAGTTGTTGTGGTGGGGGGGTGCTTTTGGTGTTCTTTTTTTGCTGGCTGTGTCCCTGGTTCTAGCCATGACACAGTCAGGGTGCTGATAGGATTTTCCTCAATGTTTCTGCCTTTAATGAGGTATTTCTGGTTTATGGTGTTAAAGACCCAGCTGAGGTGCAGCAGGAGGTTGCATGCAGCGTGGTGGGCAGTGGATTAGCAGGAGAGAGGATCCAAATCCCAGAAAAAATGTTCCCTTTCTTTGGAGAGTGACATATCTGGTATAGCTGCAGTATTGGACTGTCACCTGTGAAGGAAGGCCCCTGGAAAGGAAGAAGCGAAGGTAAAGAGAAGGGAGGAGAGGGGCAGAGCAAATGTTCTGAGCAGAGAGCTGCAGACAGAGCAAGAACCAAGGGTGCAGTCCCGAGGGGGGACCATTTGTGCCTGTGCTGAGCCTGGGGAGAGGAGTTCTGTGGATGTCAACAGACAAAAAGGTTTGGAGCACAGGCTGTACTTTCCTGCCCAAACACAGCAGCAATCAGCACTTTGACTTCAATTTGCTCAGGGCTTTTTTGGGTGTGTTTTTTTTTGTTTTGTTTTGGGGTTTTTTGTTGGTTTTTTTTTTTTTTTTTTTTTTTTTTTTTTTTTTTTTTTTTTTTTTTTTTTTTTTTTNTAAAATTTTTTTTTTTTTTTGCTTTATCTTTACAAATACTTGCATGACTTCTTGGTGAGGTTGCACCTCCCCTGGTCTGTGTGCTCAGTGCAGGCTGAGAGCCATGTCCCCATTCCCAAAAAATGCTGGGTGCCCATCTCTGCTGTACAGCAGCAGCTTTGCCAGATGTGCAGGCACAGCCTCCTGGTTGGATGGCCAGTCCAGATGTTGGCTGCCTTTGCATCTCTTGTGATGCAGCTGGCTGAAAGCCCACCTCCTGCTGGGGAATATTCGTTTTTTGTGAGCAGTTTGAGGCCTCCTATCAGCCTTAACCCAGCTGTGGGGGTCCTTCAGGTTGGCAAAACAGCTGGGATTGAAGGTGGGAATAGCTGCTGGTCCCGTTCCACATCTGGGGTCGCTGGAGGACACTGACACCACGGGGGATGATGGTAAGAGTAGGAGGTTGAAGCTCATCTTCAAGGAAAAATTACAGGGAAAGCTGCATAAACTGATTTATGGAGGTTTTATTTGCTCACCAACAATTATTCCTAAGCTTATACAGCTTTCTCCTCCAGTGGAAACTAAGACACATCTCTCTTTTCCCTGTACCTCTGTCTAAATCTAATGTGGTCCCACCTATGCTTAATTTGGCTTTTTATTACCCATGTCCTTCTTTAAAAAAGAAAGAAATACCTAAATTTAGTAACATCAGGGATTTCTTTGTCTAAAGACACAGCCTGAGGAATTGATGCAAATTTGCTGATTAACTTCAGCTGAGGAAGGGAAAGAAAAAGTTGAAAGGCTTCCCTTGGAAAACAGCAGATGTGAACACCTGGACACTTCAGTGTGAAAGGCCTTTATTTTTTATTTTTTATTTTTAAATTGGCTTTTTTTTCTTTTTTACGTGTTTAAGAAACTCAGAGAAAAATTGAGTTACCGGGTTGGAATATTACTGACACTGCAAACTACTCATCCTGATCATGGGAAGCTGCCCAGCTTTCTCCCTTTGTAATTAATGCAGGTGCCTCCTGCTTTTAATTTTTATAGACTTCAGAGTGCAGAGGAAACTGCTTTTGGGAATCACCTGTCTTGTGACAACGAGGCTCCTGCAGTTTGAGGCTGGGTTTAGTGTTATTCTCAGCAATTAAGTGGAGCAAGAGGGGCTTCTGCAACCGGTGATGCTCCCTCAGATGTGGAGTACACTTAAAACAGGATTAGCCAACAAGCTGATTTAGGGGATGGAGTTAGACAATGCAATCCTCCCAAATCTGGCTTTGCATATGGAAAAGGAGCTTGAGGAAGGTCTGCTGAGGGCAGACCTGCTGCCTGGCTGGCAACACCACCCCTCCTCTGCTGTCCCAGGCTCACCTGGAGGAAAAGCACGGGCGTTGACTGGGGAGGAGTTCTGTGACTCAAGGAAAAGGTGTGTTTATCCACAGCTCAGATTATAATTCCAGGAGGCTAGAAGGAAGGAAAATTAAAATGAGATTTAAAGGACTGGTTAAGGGTTCTGCCACTGAACAACGCCGATGAACTGGCTGGGAATAAACCAGATTTCACTTTTGAAGGAAGTGACCTGGAAATAGATTATTGCCTGTTTCTCATCCAAACTTCCTCACCATGGGGTGTTATTGAATGGAGCACGAGGTCACCCTGGTTGGAGCTGGGGAGGGCTCATCTGGGGAGTGAAACCTCCTGGGCAGAGGCTTGGTAGCCTCTAAGGTGGCTTTTGTTCCAGACCATGGAAATCTCATCTGTGAGTAGACCAGCCCTCATCGGTACAATTTTGCCTCTTGAAAATGCACACAAAATCTTTTATTAAAAACCCTGCAGATGAGTTAACAGCTGGGAGAAGCTGGAATATGATTAATGTCTCGTGAATTAGCCCTGGAGGTACTTTATGGAAATAAGATTTACAACACTATTACACGCAGTCCTGAATGTGCTTTACATTTTTAAATGAGGGGAATGAATGTTTCTCTCTTTGCTCCACTCCCTTCTCCCTTGGGCCCTTGCAGAGGTGCAGGAAGAGGATCCCAGCTGATCTGGGATGGGAGGGTTTGGTGCTCGGGGAGGTATTGGGCTGTGCAGTTAATTGAATGATCTCACTGGCCCCAGTGCGGTATCAAGCAAGGAACCAAAATGTGTCCTGACACGTAGGATGCAATTACAAGTCATTAACAGAGAAATTAGGGATGCCAGGATGGAAAGAAGGGATCTATCAGGCTGTTTTGTCCATCCTCTCTGCCAGAGCAGCATTGCTGCTGACAGCACATGCTTGGGTGCTGCTGGAATAATTAACTCCTGACACCTTCGCAGCGCTGTGGTGCTCCAGTGTTATTCCAGTGGTTCAAATGTTCTACTTGAGATTCTCCTCCCAGACCACACAGGCCTTGCTGGAGGGAGATGGCAATCCCTGGGGAAGTGGCAGGAGGTGAAGGCCCTGCCTGGGCACGTGAGGGGATGCTCTATGGAGAGGAAAGGTGACTGTCCCCTCACGGGAGCCCTCTGCAGCTGGCACCAGGTTACCCTGGCTTTGCCTCACTGCAAGAAATGCTATTAATGACCCTGTTTGGCCATGGGAAAACTCTCCCATTCCTTATGCCTGTCACAGAGGTCTTTTCCAACCATAATGATTCCGTAATCAACCCAGCACCACCACAGTGGTCACCTCTAAACCCCGTCCTCGAGTGCCACATGCACAGGTTTGAACACTCTCAGGGATGGTGGCTCCACCACTGCCCTGGGCAGCCTGTTCCAATGTCTGACAGCCCTTCACATGGAGAAATTTTTCCTGCTATCTCATCTAAATATCACCTTGCATCTGTAGAGAAGCTGAGCTCCTGGAGCTGTGTGACCACCTTGTACACCACAGAGCAAGGGTGCCCTCTCCCAGAGGGAGCAGGGAGGGTTAGAAATGGGCAGCTGAGTGTCTCAGCCTGGTGGTGCTGCTGAAGGAAGGCCAGAAGGAATGTGAAGGAAAGAGAAATCCCAGGAATGGACAGAAAAGGAAGGAAAAATCCCAGGAATGGACAGAAAAGGAAGGAAAAAATCCCAAGAATGGTTAGAAAAGCAGTGAACTCCACACTCCCATCACCAGAAGTGACCACAGGAGATGAGGCTGAATTCATATAATTCAGGGTAATTAACCTGGTGCAAAGATGATCTTTGGGGGAAGGTGACGAAGCAGGTTCATCCACTTGGTTGTCTCTACTAAAGCACTGGTTTTCTTGGGGGCTAAATGATGAAAGAAGAGCTCTGAGCTGGCTTTGAGCTCATGCTGGTTTTTTTTACCCCAAATCCAGTACTTTTCCATGAATACCTGGTGTTTTTAAAAGCTCTGCTTAGGAGGAGACTGTTTTGCTGGAACACCCTTGCCATCCATAGGCATCCTCAGGCTTAGCAGTGAGCCTTTGTGCTGAAACCTCTGTCCCAGGTGATCTTGGACCCCAAAAATGATGCCAGTCAGACCTGCCTGGATGTCTGGTACGATGTCTGCTCCAGACCAGCTGAAGGCTACAATTATTCACCGCTTTACTGAATATTTTTCAGAAGATTCGAGCAATCTGAGATAACTTGGGATCAGCAAGTGAAGGTGGCTTATCTCCCCTTTACCCTACATGCAGTGATGGAGTGGGATATCTGGTCCACGGGCAGGCTTGTAAGGGACTGACGTGACACAAAGCTTTTCTGTGACACGTCCGGGGAAAAAACTTGTTTTTCTCTCTGAGCTGCACTCAGGGAAGCCCAGCTCCACTGGGAGAGCACGGATAGCTCCTGGGAAGGTGGATGCCTGCAAGAATGTGGAGCAGAGATGCCTAAAGCTCCTGTGTGGCTGGTGGCCAGGGCCCTGAGGGGACTGTACCTGGGGCTGGCTCTGTCCTGTGCCCACAGCAGCCGCTCTGAAATGGGCATTTCTGGCGCAGCCTGTGAGCCCGGCTGCTGCTGGATGCTGTGCTCACACCGCGTCCTTCTGCTGGGCTTTCAAGGGACCGGTGCCTTTCTGCTGGGCTCACAGGCTGCGGTGTGCAGCTGGGAAACTCCTGCGGCTACGCTTGGCAGCGATGCTAAAGCCGAGCATCTCTCGACTCTTATTTTGGGTTTTGTTCCCATCTAGCGGCAGGCGTCGGGAACGGAACGTTTAAATCAAAACGAGCGCTGCCCCAAAGGTTGCGTGATGTAATCTCACAGCCCCTTGCTCTCCCTTTAATGTTTTGCCCTCGCCAGCTTTGTCTTCCAGTCGGGATTGTATTTCACGTTAATTGGTGCCTTCCCACAAATTCAGCCCTGAATCTCCATGTGAAAAATATTCTTGTTTTGCAGCCCGTGTCTCCCTCAGTGTCTCACTCTCCTGTGAAGTGTGGCTTTAGGGCAGCAAAATCCTGGCAGTGACAGGAGCTGCACAGGAATCTTCCTTTGTCCCTGCTGAAGGCTCTGTACTGGTTTGAGTGAATCTGCAATTAGGAAAACCAATATTGAAGTGTAACAGATACACACCTGTACTGAACTTTGTTTTTAACTCAATTGCCAATCTGGGCAGGTATCCAAGCATCTCTAAGGTGCAAGTTTTCTCTGTCTGTTCTCCTAAGACAAGCTAAACCCCAAAAGAAACTCTTTTGGATTAAAATAGTGCTGTCCTCAAATACCAGATGCCTTTGGACAGATCACCTGCAGGCTTGCTATGCTGTCACTAACATGAAGTTCATAAATCTTTAATCTGAAATTGAAATCTTCCAAGAATCCCTATCTGAAACAACATGAAAGTCACCAGGCAGAGACCTGAACTTCTACCACAGAGATAAATAATCCTGGAGTTGTGCTTTTATGAACTCTGCATGATCTTCTGTCTGTCACTGCAGTTCTCTTGGAGAAATTATTCGAGGCAGAAGGGCTGTGTTCCTGCTGTGTTCCTACAGTAATGGAAAAGAGTGGTTATGGCTGTATTCTCAAAAATAATTATAAGCCCATTATTTCATGCTTTGGGATCAAAGACTGGGGATCTTTTTCTCATGGTTATGTAGATGCTGTTTAGGGGTTCCTGGTTTACAAGCAAAGGACATTCTGGGGCTGAACACTCTTCTCCTGTGGCTGGCTCAGTTGTCCACCAGAAAAGGTGCTGATTGGTGCAATGCAGCTTGATTTATCTGTTAGATGGTTTTGTTGATGGTTAATTCCTTTGTAACAAGGAGATGCAAGTAACTGTGCAGTAGGTGGCTGGTCCATGGCTGCTCTTACAAAAGGCTCCCAGGTAAAGGAGACAGAGATGCCTTGGCAACTCCAATGAGTAAAAAAAGGGGAAGAAACAAAAAAAGGAGGAGGAGGGAATGTGATCAGATGGTGAAAGATGCAGTCTTGCTGCTAAAGGTGCAGTGGCAGAATAGTAAAATCTGAGATACAAGACCAGAAATACAAAAATATGACGATTCCAACTCAAGCAGAAAAAAAAAAAAAGAAAATGGAAATTATCTCAGCTGTTGACAAACTGTTTTTAAAAGAAAATAAAATCCTGCCTTAGATACCAGCCCCTTCTGTCTGTGACCTTTGCTTTTCCTTGTGCTGCAGCAGGGCTCTGTTGCTCCGTGCTGAAGGGATGTGTGTGCCACGTGCGGGAGCTTTCCCATGGGCTGCATCAAGGTTTGCTCCTTGGCTCCGTTTTTTTTCCCGTGTTTCTGTCATGCTCCACTTGGCTCAGGGTTGCCAGGGTGTAATGAATGATCTGGGATTGCATAACTCGGCTTTCAGAAAAAGGAAGGAGATGAATGAAGTGTGGCTGAGGCTGGAGTGGAGTGGGGGGGGTGGCAGAGTCCTGGCACATCTGTTCAAGGAGAGAATTCAGGGAAGGAAATGGAGGAAGCCTGTCCTGCATCATTTGAGATTTGTAAGGCAGACTGTGCTCTCCAAAGAAGCAGTCTCCCTGCTTCCCAAAATCCACCATTTAATGGTTTCTTTCTGAGTATCTGAGCATAGCTGCCCTCTCTGAACTGGGGAAACAGGAGGGAGTGAATGGAGATATGAAAAATAAGGTGCTCCTCTGTTGGTTTGGAGGGGAGAAGGTTTTGTCATGTTTCACTCCTCCCCTAAAGTTTTGGTCCTTCTCTTCCCCAGGATCTGACACTGCAAAGCAAGGTTTTATCAGCTGCCAGAGCCCTGGCTGAGCTCACGAACTCCTCATGGAGTGGATGCACGTGAGGGAGTTGCCATTGCACAGTCCTGCTCTGTGGTAAACAACCAGGAACAAAGAACAGCAAATGCTTCTGGTTTAAATGTCCACATCTAGCAGCTTTTCAGCTACATTCATGTTGCTGTTTGGACTCTGTGATGTTGCTGATTCTCTGGCTGTGGCAGAGATTTTCAATGCTTTGGCTGCAGCGATGTTTAGAGCTGAGGTGGGGTTTGGTCCGCCTGGGATGAATAATGGTCATTGCCCTGCCAAACTGGCACAACCTCAGAAGGTCCCAGAGGGTTTTAGGAGTGAGGAGGGAGAAGTCTGGGTTCTCCTTGCTGGGTCTCCACCAGTTTTCAGCTTGTGCTGGGTGTCCCAGTTGCTGGGGAGCTGCACTGGTGGAGCTGCAGGCACCCACACGTGGGCAGGCTCCGACTCCTTGTTTCACTTCTGACGTGTGTTCAGATGCCTCCACAGAAAACTTTCACCCAAATCTGCATTTAGAGCCCACTTGTAGAAGATAATTCCTTCAGTCACTGCAGGGAGAGATGAATTGAGTTCTGGAAGCTGAGCACAAGTCCTTCTGTCTGTCCCCCCCCTTCTCAACCTTTGACTTTTTTAGGTCAAACAAAGCCTTTTATCTGCCTGGTGCCTTAAGTCTTTCATGATGATAATACAAAATATGTTGAAAAAGCTTTCCTGCATTCCAATAAGGTATTGCACATTTTCATGCCATTTTCATGCCTCTCATCCTGCCATAAGGTTAAAGCAATAAATACCCTGTAGGAGATTCTGGCTCTCTCCTAATGATCTTTAACTCCTTGAAATGATTTTGTGAACCTTAGCCTACATTAACTGCCAGCCTCTATTTATGGCTCAGCAACCACGAGCAAGTTACAGCTGATAGATGAGGCAAAAGCTAAAAAGGGAAGTTTTCTGACATCACAACAGATTTAAAAAAAGTCCTGTGCAGCTATTCTGGGAACTCAGCTGCCAGGTTGGCACTACATGGGGTGTCACTGTGGCTCGAAAAGCAGTCGTAACAGCACGTGGAGCATTCAGACAAGCAGGTTTCAGTCCTGTCTCGGCTTTTCCTGCAGTGAAACACACCTGAAAATTGGAAAGAAGCAAAATCCAGCTGAAAGTCTGTGATGAGGGAGCTCATTCCTGGCAGGCTTGGCAGTTTTGTGCTGGCGTACCCACCACAGCTTAAGGCAGCATCTCCATCGTGGAATCACTCAGGCTGGAAAAGACCTCTGAGATCAACAAGTGCAGCCATCAACCCAGCACCATTACCATGATCACCACTAAACCATGTCCTCAGGTGCCACATCCACGTGGTTTTTGAACATTTCCAGGGATGGTGACTTCACCATTTCCCTGTGCCAGTGCTGCACAACCCTTTCCATGAGGAAATTTTTCCTAATCTCCACATCCCATCCACATCCTGGCCTCGCAGGGCAGTGCTGGTTGATGGCAGTGATGCACCAAGAATCATGACAAAGCTGTGGCCACCCCTTTTTTGGCTCCTTTGGCAGCAGGACTGGACCACTGGGTCACGTGGAGGCCGTCCTGTGTCTCTGGGCTGGTTCTGGAGGTGTGGGCTTGGCACAGACAGTCTCACCTCATGCACACCCGAGTGGAAAATGCCACTCTGGCACCACCAGTGACCAATGGCCAGTGGCAGCCAGCAGTGACAGATCATGATGTGGTGAGCAAAGGAAAAAAAAAAAAAAAAATGCAGAATTGCCTTTTAAAAACGAGATGTGAAAAATGACCATCGAGCTCCTCTTTCAACAGCTTGCATGCTGCACACACGATGATGAGAAAAACATCTCCCTGCTGCCCGGTGCTGAGCAGAAATGAGGCATTTCAGGGCTTGCAGGAGCTTCAGATGCTTACAGTTTGCTGGTTATCCTAATGTTTTGCCTTGCCTGACCTATCTCCTCGGGGCAGCAATAAAAATAACCAGCTCCAGTCCACTACTTGGCTGCTAATTGTCCACTTGTAGATCTTAGTCCCAGCTGGGCCTGCTCCTGCCCAAAGGCAGTTGTGTTCAGTAAAGTGGCTGTTCCCATTTGCAGCAGCTTCACAATAGGAGCAGGTGGCTGCCATTTTCCATGCAAGAAAGCTCTTTGGAGAAAAGGAAAAAGGGGCAAACGAGGAGAGGAAAAGGGGAAAAAAAATCCAAACAAAAACAAACAATACAAAGCATCGGAGAGAGGAGAGCCTCTGCACTGCTCTGGTTAAAATGGATAGAGACCAGGAGTGCAGAGAAATTAAAAAAGAAGCAATATTTCGGGGCAGAGGAGGGAGAAGGGAGATGCTGCTCCTGTCGTTTCCCTGCATCCAGGGCTGCTCTCCCTGTTTTCCATCTCGATCAGTATGCAACATCCAAGTGTTTCCCAGTGAAGATGCAGCCTGCTCTACAGCTAATTTTAGCCTCCTGATTATGACTTCCTTCAGTGAGCTACCTTGCCTTGACAGCTTACAAGTAGTATGTATTTTCCCTGGGGTGCTGCAGACCAGAGGTGGAAACCTGCAGCGAAGCACAAAGAGAGGAAATGGCAAGAAATCACTCCACGGCTGCGAGCTTCAGAGCTCTCCTCCCCTGAACAGGTGAAAAAGGAAACTTCTGAAGCGCCTGTCGCACCCTCTCACCGCTAACAGGCGTCACCTGCAATGGGGACAGCTCGGAGCTTGTCTCTGGGAAGAAACAATAGAGGAGAAGTGCCACAGAAGCTGCTTGTTCAACAGCACAGCTTAGCAGAAGCCAGGTTTTTCGTATCAAAGGGAATTCTGCTATTTTTGAATTGTTTATTCATGCAGAAAGGTTGACAATGAAGCCTTTGAATTTTTTTTTTTTTTTTTTGCCTTGTGACAGCTTGGGAGGGAACCTATCAGTCTCTCAAAAGGCTTTATGTTATTGCACTCAGTTCCAGTACCTGTTCTGCTGCTCTCTGCAGCATCTACTCCAAAACCCCATCTCTCTGCCCACAGCGTGTGCACACAACACGAGCAGGGTGGAGGCAGTGGCTGGGCACTCTCTGCTGACCTCCTTTCCACTGCAAGCACCTGGAGCCGCCAAGTAAAACTGGTAGGAGATGTTTGGAGGCGAGGAAAAGGCTGTGGTTGTTCACTCAGCCTGTGGCTGAGCTGGAGATCTTCCTGCACAGGCACACCACGGGGAGCAAAGGTTTATGTGGAAGCCAGGGGGAAATGGTCAGTTTGTGAAAGACATCCCTAAAATGATCACTTTATGAAAGACATCCCTGTAGGGCTGCTAAAGATGGAGGAATTGTCTCTGCTCAGAGTCCCAGGAGCTGAAAGGGTTTGAGGTGTTAGAGAGAATCAGTATCTCACAGTCTTGTCTTGCTCTTTACCTTCCTTCCCTTTGCTTTCAGCTTCTGTTAGAAGTGACACAGGAACTGATGGACAGGAATGTGACTCATGATCTCTCAAACTCAGAATTTTATGCCCTCTTTTTTTTTTTTTTTATTCTATACAAGCTTTTTTTTAACTGTAAAAGCTATTTCTATTTGGAAAATAAAAGGCAAATTCTTATAAAAGTCTTAAACTGTATATAAGAGTATTAGTAACTGGTTTTCATTCATCTTTTAGGCTAAAATGTCAGGTTTGCATCTTGATATTGTTCTGTATTTTCACAAGATGTTCTGCCCTCAGGCATACATCATTTTTGAAGCACAATCATCTCGAGCTCATGAATTTCCCAGAACAATGTTTAACAATGTGAAAAACTGTCCTGGATGCAGGTAAGGCGTTAATGAATTGTGAGAGCTTGTTGTTCTGATGTCCAGGTCATCTCCTTCCAAAAGAACTCCAAGAAGGGAATTTTTCAGAGAGGTCTGGGCTGGGAGGCTCAGTGCTCAGGCTGTCATAGAAGGGATTTCTCTTTTTAGTTATGGATATCTTGTGACTCTGGTAGCCTGAGGCTGTAGAGGGTTTCCCATCTTCAAAGGGCTGAATCTGTGGCTGATGTTTGGGTGTTCTTGCTGTGGGTTTCAAAGCTGGAAGAGGTGTTCCAGCTTTTTCACTGTCTCTGGGCAGAGGTGCTCAACACCACAGAGAGCTGCTCCTTATTTCTGAGGAAGAATTGGCTGGGGTGAGCATTGAGGGCTACAGCTCCAAACTTGGATGTGCACTGAGCAAACGAGGGTCTCTGTGCAAACTCCCCAGTGATTCCATCTTTATGGAGAGGTTTGCTTTGCCAGGAGTCCAAAAAATTCATGGAGAAGTCAGAAACTGGCTGGAGAACACATGAAACAGTGGGAAAAGAGGTTGGAAACCAAGCCCTGGGGTCTGAGAGGTCTCTAAGTCACAGAAGATGAGTTTGTAATTATTGGTGCAGATTCATCTGGAGATATCCAAGCAGTTGATGCCTTAGATTTTGACTTTTATATTTTTCAAATCCAGTGCTGCCTAGTGTGTAACTCTGAGGTTTCTTGTGCCCTGTTAGCTGCTGCTCTCTCATGCTGGTTAGACACAACAAACCCTCTCTAGGTTTGCACCTCAAGGACACCAGGCCCCAAAATGTGTGAGCTAAAAGCCTCTGAGAGGAAGGCAAACTTGGGGTAGTTACATCATTAACTGAAGCTTTAATTGGAGAATTAACCCTGATATGCAAATGAACCAATCTTATAGAAGTGTGAGGAACTCGTGACCCAGGGTCCCTCTTTGGTGTCACCTTTGGCCTGCCCAGGGTGTACCTTTGATAGCCCTTCAAATAAATACCTACCTTTATTCCCTTAGTCTCTGGTTTTTTAGGTGGCCATCTCAAGCATCACAGTAAGTCCCTCCTTTACTATTTTTACTTGGGATGAGGAAAGGATGGGTTTTACTTTGCTTGGATCCAGTGATGGTTGCAGGGACGAGGCAGTGCCTGGCCTTGGGTCACGCCTTGATAAAGATCCTCCTCACTTCTGGGGCATCAGCAACCTCCTGCCTGCGCTGGGCTGAGCTGTGAAACTCCCCAGGAATGAGATTTCACTGTGCTGGCAGCCAGAGCACGAGCACAGGGCAGTGACAGCCCCTTCAGACCTTCCCTTCTCAGTGAATCTCGAGCAGATTGGTGTGTGACAGGCTGGGACAGCACAGCAGGCGGTGCTGGCAATGCCACATTCTGAGAGCTGGAGAACAGCGTTCCTCAATAGCCTGATGAAACTCAGTAGCACCTCTGCCATGCTGTTTGCTTACACAGTAGGAAAAGAAGTGTTTCCTTGGTTTATTAGGTTTTTCTCTCTTTTTCTAAATTTTTTCTCTCCCAGCTCTGATCTGCTGAAGGCAGGGGCAAGTTCCCATCCTTCAAAAAATTCGGTATAACTTGGAAACAATGAGGCTTGGGGATCAACAGTGATTGTATTAACATTTGCCTGGCAGATTAGCTCCGAGGAGCTGATAATTCACGAGCTCTTTGTTCACCGTGGTTCAGTGCCCGTGGATTCTCTCTCTGGAAGTGTCTTGCTGCAGCATTTCTGTCTTTTGAGGTCAGTGCAATGAGCTGCGTGGGTGTTTTTAGACATGAATCACATGCAAAGGCTGATTCTCTTTTTCTCTTCTACTTTTTTTTCCCCCTGACATACTAGGCAGCCTTAAAAAAAAAAAAGAAAAAAGAAGAAAAAAAACCCAAACCAGCCTTCCAAATTCCCAGACTGCTTTTTCAGCTGAAAAACAACGTGGAGTTCTATACCCATTAATTGTTCTCTCTCATCCCCTGTGGCTCTGTGCATGACAACTGAAGTGTGTTTTCTGCAGACACGTCCTGCAGGGCAGGTGTGGGCCCTGTGGAGCCCTGTTTTCGTGGCACTGCCGGTGTTGCTCAGCCTCCCAGGCCTGTGGTCAGCAGAGTGAGGTGTTCCTAAAGCCAGGTGTGGGCAGGAGCAGCAAGGAAAAGAGGAGATGATGAAAATTTCAGGAAGAAGGAAAGATCAGCTGCAAAGGACACGTGGAAATGGTTTGTTGAGATTTTCAGACACTCTTAGTTTGTAATTTTGGTGCTGAGCTGAGTAAGCCCAGACCAAAACCAAGCTTTGGTTCTCCATTCTGCTTGAATCTACACCCTCTGGTGGGAAGGGAATTGTTAGGAACTGCAGTGCCCTGAGGAACTCCCTGCTGCTCTCTGTTGCTCCCAGCTGCCCTGCCTGAGTGCTTCACCAACGCTGCTGAGGCTCAGCAACATTTCCTTTTGGTCCCCACTCAGACCCCAGGAGGGGCTTGGGAGTCTCTGGAAGGGTTTTCTTTGGTCCAGGGTACCTTCTCTGGCACAAACCACAGCTGGGTAACTGCTCAGGAAGCAGGGGAGAGGCACACACCCTTCTGTGTTGGACCTGGGAGCAGACACCCATCTGCTACGTGGCTTTGGGGATGCAGTGCTGGCCATGCCCTGAGGCAGCTGTGCATCTTGGAAAGAGCAGGTTTGCTCTCCTATTTTTATCATCCTCTGCAAGGATGTGCTGTTTGATCTGGAGCCCAGTGTCTCTTCCCCACTGATGAGCTGTCAGTCCCAGGGCTGGGAGCAGTGCTTGGATAAACCTCCTCTGCCATATCAGCTGCTTTTACAGCTGATAACCTCGGGCTGCTTTCAAAACCCGTGTCATGAAGTCTAATTCAGCAGCACAAGGCATCAGATGTGCTGGTGCAGGGCAAGGGCTTCTCTTGGCCGTGACAGAGGCAGGTATTCTGTTGATATCCAAAATGCAGAGGACATTCCTCTGCCTGTTTTAAGCCGTGTGACCCCCCTGGACAGGGTGTATTTTGATCTCTATCCATGGAGAAAGCTGCCAACTCTCTGGGAAACTTTTGAATCTAAGATGGTTTGAACTGAATGTTAGAGTAGTTTGTAGTGATGTTCCAGAGTGAAAAATCTAGAGATTTTAAGATTGTTTATGTAGTGAATAGACAGTAGCTAAAAAAGCCAAGATGGAGGACAGTTGTTGTTTTCCAGGCTTCCTTCTTCTTCTATACCTCCATATTCTGCAGCAAGGTGATTTAGACTGGACAGAAATATCTGCATTTCCCCCGGATATTCAAGCTGAGGTTATAGAGTATTAGTAGAGAAAAGAAAATGTGTTTCGTTTCAAACTTCTATTGGGGGATGTACCTTTAAAAAGGGCAAGAATTTGAGATAAGGGCTCTCTTTTTCTCCTCTCTTTTCCACGCCTTTCTTGAACTGCTAAGAGGGTGCCACGCTCGGCACTCTGTCTCTCTGTCTCTCTGATAATGCTAATTAAAACAACGATCTGGAGCAAGAGATTTGGAGACTCCGCTCGTCTTTTCACTTTCTGGCCAGGACTTTCGGCCTCCCCCAGGTTGGAGGAGGCCCTCTCTCATATTGCCACCAGCGATAGTATTCAGAAGCAAATCAGCCACTGGGGTCAGCAGAGCTGGGGTGGGAGGTGAGGGAATTTCGTGGGTGTGTGTCTGCTTGGCTTCCCATCAGGGTCAGCGGGGATTTTGGGGACACAGGGCCATGCAGCAGGGAGGAAAGGTGGCAGTGAGACTGCCAGGATACAAAAGTCATCTGGAATGATGGCCCCAATGGTTGTAGCTTTGGTGTCTTTTTCAACCTAGAAATGAAACAGCACACACTTTCGAGATAATATTAATATAGGAAGTAATATAAAAGTGGATCTTTATTGAAGGCCTCCAGGGGCAGGTGTGGAAAAATGTCAAAAAACCCCACCCACACAGGGGTGAACACAGTTTTATAGGTTTTAGGGATTTAGCATAATTGACAAAAATCACCAATCAGGAGGACAAGTGGTGATGCTTTTCCCCCCCGCCAGGTCAATCCCCTTCTCTGGGCCCCCCCTTGGTACAAGCTGTACTTTGTTTATGAAAATGAGTCTCAACGAGCTGTTTTCAACCTTGGTGGCCAGGGGAGAACCAAGATAGGAGGATAGGGACCCTTGGAATGTGTTTTGTGTTTCTGCCTAGGGAAAGGGCATGGAAAATTACTGGGAAAACCAGCCACCAATAGGCTACAAATATATGTATAAAGAATATAGAGAATATATAAAGGAGAAAAAGGTAAAAACCATAACAGCATCACCTTCTGCCCTCCGAAATGGGAGTGGGCTCAGCTCTCACAGAGCAGATGAAGAGCCCTCCCTGCTTTAGCCAAGCCTGTGGCCCTGCCCTGCCCTGCCCTGAGCAGCTGAATCACACAGTGCTTTGTGGAGTGTTGTGGGGCAGCTGCTGGGAAGCCCAGAGTGAACCCTCAGCTCTGCTCTGTGTCCCTCAGCAAGCCACAGGAGGGGATTATCGTGTCTCATTTTGAGAAACTGAATTCCTGAGCACTGTTGGGTGGGCAACAGCACTGGGTTTTTTTGCCTCAGGGGCCTGAACTTCAGCACTGACATTCAAAGGTTCTCAGTTTAATTCAAGTCAACACAGCATTTGGGATTTTATAGTGGGTACAGTGACAGCTCTAGGAATGGAAAACAAGGTGCTTGAAAAACAGCTCTCATCAAGTATCAAATTCTCATTTGAAAGGTAGGAGGCTTCGTGCAAATAACGTTTTTATTAGAGGAGCACTGTCAAGCATCGTTGTGATACTATATTTAGCTTTTAAATTAAGTGTTCTCTGAGATCTTCATTTGCTGAGTGCTCTGAGCCTTTTGTCTGCAGCACAGTGGAGCAAGTGGTCTGCCAAGAGCTCCAGGATGTGTGGACTGAGCTCAGTGTGATGCTGGGCAGAGGCTCTGGAGCTGCAGTGCCCTTGGAGCGAAATGTTCAGCTGCTTCTAAGCTAAAAGTCCTGGTCTGCAGCCTCCCTGTCCTTCACCTTCTGAAGTGGAAACGTTATGAAGCAGCTTTTAGTGCTTGGATGTGTAAATACTTAAATGTTTGGGCTTAGAAACTCACGGTTTGGGGTGTGGTTTGGAGCATTCCCTTTCTGTTTGAAGAGGGGGAGGCTGTCAGGAAAATGGACCTGTCCAGGAATGTCCTAGAGGTGAGATGACAGGTGAGAGTGTGAAGGATGGGATGTGCAGGATGTGAATCTTCTTCATACCTTGCAGTTGTGGCTCCCAGGAGGGGGAATGAGCTTTCCCAGACAGCTCTGCAGTGGCTGTTGATCTCTCAGAGTGGCTGTGACTGCACAGAACATTCACTGAGGGTGGCAGAGGGTTGGGAACAAGGTGAAAGCCTCGAGGTGTGGAAGGCACACACAGAATCATGGAATGTGCTGAGTTGGAGGGGACCCATCAGGATCACTGGGTCCAGCTCCTGGTCCTGCTCAGGACACCCCAAGAAGGCACAGGCAGGTGTGAATCCCTGAGCAGCAGCTGAGCTGTGCTCCTCCGTGCCCTGCATGGCCCTGGCAGCAGGGAAGGGTTGTCAGAAAATAAAGGAGGCACAAGTTAAACAGGCACATCCCTGAAACTGCAGGGGACAACGTCATGAGCTCCCTGTGTGTTGTACCTTGTGGTTTCAGGGCAGAACCTGGGCTCAGAGCTGCACCCCAGCTGTCCTGTCGTGCTGGGTGTGCTGCATCACTGCTGAAGGAAAGGAGATGGCTCTGAGGTTTTTCACCGTTTCCCTTTTCTAACAGGAAAGTGTCAAGGTAGGGAAAAGTGTGAAGAGGCAATTTCTGGACACCTTCTAACATACAGAGAACTTCTTCAGCTGCCATTGAGCCACGAGGTACAAATGCTTGTCTTCCTTAGGCTGCAGCTCAGTTCTGACTGTGGTGAAGGAAGCTGTCTGTGTGTTGTGCCAACCAAGGAGAGACTGTGAAGCTTTCTGCAGGACTGTCCTGTACCTTGAGTGTAAATACACATGGCAAGGTGCAGGAAGGACCAAAACACTGCACCAAGCCAGGCTCTGTCCTTAGGTGGATGCCATCTGTTTTGAGACTTGCCATGTTACTCAAACAGTGCTGTCCTGGAGGAAACTGGGTCTGGTGTTGTGAGCCATAAATTCCTGTGGATGGGCAAGGGAGCTTCTTTGGAAGATCTGGATCAAAGGTTGTGTTCTTCTGACTGCAGTTTTGCTCTGAGTTCCTCACAAGGGACCAACGTGGGCGCTGCTATGTCAATACAATAAAGAGAGAAGGAACTTTCAGCCTTGGTGAGAAGCACAAGACCACAAGGATGGTCAGAAGGTAGAGAAATGCTGCTTTTCACTCAAGTCCTCAGTGGGAGGATCCCTCTGCTGTGCTGCCAGTGCTGAGGGGCAGCAGCTGACTGTCACATTCATCTCCCAGCTGCATCACCCCTCTCCTTTCAGTGCATCACAGCTGGGAAAGGAAATGTCCTGCTGCCTGTTCCTTCCCTTCCTCCCTCCCTCCCTCTTTACAAATGGTCTTCTTGTACCACCTTGCTCTGTCCTTCTTTTCACAAAAGTGATGAAAGTGTAACTTCAGCTCCTTGCAGAAATACATTTTAGTTGCAAGACCATAAATCAGTCATAAATTAATGAGTTGCACTGCTTTAATGTAAATAAATATGGAAATTTTAAGGCTCTCTTCTTTCTGTTCCTTTGCAGGACTGAGGGGGTTTGCACAACTTGTGTTTATTTACAGATCTCTGGATAGCATGATTTAACCTACGTGGGTGCATTCTTAGACAGGTTTCATCCATTTACACCCCCTCACATGCCCAAGGGTTTGTTCCCTGTGCTTTCACACATGTTCCTGTTCACACTGCAGTCATTCCCACCCCAATATTGCTGGAAAGAACAGGAAGATTGGGAACAGCTTCTGCCTCTTTGCTCTGCATCTCCCAGTCACTTTACTTGATCTCAGTAACAATCCCTGGGGGGACTCAGCCTCGCCAGGCAGGGCACAGCTCAGTCATGGAATGGTTTGTGTTGGAACAGACCTTAAACAGACCCTGCCATGGGCAGGGACACCTTCCACTATATATCCAGGTTGCTCCAAATCCCATCCAACCTGGCCTTGGACACTTCCAGGGATCCAGGGGCAGCCACAGCTTCTCTGGGCACCCTGTGCCAGGGCCTCCTCACCCTCACAGGGGAGAATTTCTTCCCAATATCCAATTTAACCTGCCTCTTTCAGTTTAAGGCCATTCCCCCTTATCCTGACACTACAGGATCTTGTCAAAAGTCCCTTTCCAGCATTCTTAGAGCCCCTTTAGGCACCAGAAGGCTGCAATAAAGTCATCTTAGACCCTTCTTTCCTCCACGCTGAACACCCCCAACTCCCTCATCCTTTTCCCATAGGAGAGGTGCTCCCTCCATTCCCACCTTCGTGGCCTCCTTTGGATTTGCACCAACAGGTCCATGTCCTCCTTTTGCTGGGGGCCCCAGAGCTGGACATAGATTGGGGTGGTTGAAAACAGCACCTGCATTTCCCTGGTAGCCCCCTGCCCAGCTCAGCACCTGGAGGCTGTGCCCTGCACCCCAGACTCTGTGGGGACAAGGATCCCAAACTCCTCCACCCCAAGATGAGGGGTCCTTTCCATTATTCCTCTGTGCTGGTGAGCAGTGGCAGCTGCCCGAGTCCTGTAAATCCCTTTTCCTGGAGGAGGGCTGAGGCGAGGGAGGGAGCTCGCAGCCAATCCTCATTAGCAGACCATGAGTTCATTAAGCTGTCACTGCTGAGGGGACCAACCCCTGCCCCGCACAGAGGACACAGCCCAGCATCCCTCCGGCAGCCACACGATGGCAGAAGAACCAAGGATCACCGCACAGCTTCTAAAAACCTCTGCTGCAGGCAGCGCAGGCACCAGGCACCTGCCTCTGGATGTGCAGCATCTCCCATGGGCTAACGCAGAGCTCACCAGGAATTCAGAGCCCATTCAGGAATTCAGAGCCCATTCAGGAATCCTTCAGGGCCAGGACACAGCTGAGGGGGCTGTTCTTGCCAGCTCCTCTGTGGCTGCTCCACAGGGAGGTCGCAGCTTCCCCTCTCCGTGCAGGAGGTCCCACATCACACCATCGCACAGCCCACGGGACCCCTGCCATCTCCACACAGCCCACCACGGCCTGAGGAAAGAGTTCCAGCGTTTCAAAACGTGAGGCAGCTGTAAATTCAGCAGCACAGGGCCCTGAGCCGCCTGCCAGAACTGCACCTGCTTTGTGCAGGCAGTGCCAGAGGTGACATCCAGATGTCCCTGCCAAGCTGAATCACTCCCTGGAGCAGCCCATCCCAGCTCAGCCTCCGCAGGCAGTTCTGCCCCAGCACCTCTGCACATTTCCCTCTGGCAACAGGGCCCCAGACAAGCTGCTCTGGAGCTAGAATTGTCATAAAGGTCTCGGAGTTACCTCCTCACCACACAGGAACTGCTCTGAACGCCCAAGAGCTGTGCTCACAGCCTGCAGGGGAGGTGTTTTCCCCCTCAGCCAGCTCCTGTTCTCTGTAAGAGATTCCAGGAGCACTAAACCAGCTTCTGGTGATGTCTTTACAAGAGAGAAGCTTCCACAGCAGGGCCCTAAGTGCCCAGAGGAACCAGCCAGACTTCCAGCTGTCAGGACATGGACAAACAATCCTTACAGCCCAGTATCAGGTGGGAGAAACCCAAAGGAGTGCAGGAGAATACAACCCCGTGTTGGGTTCCTGACCAGGGGAAGCTCTTTTTCAGGACAAGGTGCTTTAAGGCTGAAGATTCCTTCCCAAAAGATGCATGAGCTAATTCAGCTACCACCAAACCCAGACTCAAAACCTTCAAGTTCTTTCACAGTGTAGGGAATTCCAGAGCAGTTTATTTTCCCTGCTCTTTTGCAGCTGGCTCCTGGCTGAGACAGGGGTCCTGCTGCCTTGCCAGGGCACCGTGTCAGCTCTAGAAATAAGGGTGGGTCACAACTGCCTCGATTTCTTAGGTGAAAATAATGGGTAAAATAAAGCAGATACACCAATGCAAACACTCCCTCACATGATGGTACACTCACATTTGCACTGTGATTAAAGGTGTGGAGCCAAATACTCTTCATCCTGTGCATCCTCTCTGGTTTGTTTTTTTTTTTAAATCTCTTCTTCTCTGAGCTGTGGAAAAGAACGAAGAGGTGCCAGCATTTATATTAAAACTGCATCATGTCAGCCTGGTCTGTACTGAGGTTTGCTAGCACACAGCAGCTCTAAATTAATGTGGTTTAGCTCCTCATTTTCAGGCTGCAGCAAAGGGATGGGATAACCCCGGGGACAGGGATAGGACCCATTAGTGCCCTCAGAGCTCTGACAGTCATTGATTGACTTGGTCTACAAGAGGGAGGGAGGGTCCTGACTCACAGACAGATCATTTTAAATTATTTTTTTTTCCTATTCACCATTTAAAAAAATATTAATACCCTCAATTGGTATAAATTAAGATTTTCTTCTGATTAATAGTGGTGATAAGCTGCTGGTATGATCCACTAAAGGCTAAGGTGAAAAAATATCATTTTGGGACACATTTTAGAATTAAGGAACTGGAACACAGTTTTGAATTTTGTCAGTATTACAGACATCTGAAAGTGTGCTGCTTCTCAGAAGTTAAAATATAAAGTAAAACTTGCTCTAAGTTTGAAAAGTCAAAACAGGAGAGGACTCACGTGCAGTGAATTCCTTTTCCTACAGCAATTTTCCTACAAACTGCAGCAATCCCATCAGTGCTTCTCCTCCTACAGCACCCTGAACACCAGTGGCAGCTGAGGAGGGCATTACCTGAGCACTAGCCTGGAAAAATCAGAATATGGGGGTGAATTAAAGTGTTACAGGTGGTTACTGCCTGCTCCTAAAGCATCGTGCTCAGTGTGGAACCTGCTCCCAAACACCCAGCTCGGTGTGGAACCTGCTCCTAAATCACTCAGCTCAGTGTGGAACCTGCTCCCACACACCCAGCTCTGGGTGGTGCCTGCTCCCAGAGCATTCTGCTCGGTGTGGAACCTGCTCCTAAAGCATTGTGCTCAGTGTGGAACCTCCTCCCAAACACCCAGCTCTGGGGGGTACCTGCTCCCAGAGCATCCTCCTCCGTGTGGTACCTGCTCCCAGAGCATCCTCCTCCGTGTGGTACCTGCTCCCAGAGCATCCTCCTCCGTGTGGTACCTGCTCCCAGAGCATCCTCCTCCGTGTGGTACCTGCTCCCAGAGCATCCTCCTCCGTGTGGTACCTGCTCCCAGAGCATCCTCCTCCGTGTGGTACCTGCTCCCAGAGCATCCTCCTCAGTGTGGTACCTGCTCCCAAACACCCAGCTCTGGGTGGTACCTGCTCCCAGAGCATTCTGCTCGGTGTGGAACCTGCTCCCAAAGCATCCTTCTCAGTGTGGAACCTGTTCCCAAACACCCAGCTCTGGGTGGTACCTGCTCCCAGAGCATCCTGCTCGCTGTGGCACCCTCAGCAGGTGGCACTCCCTGTCCGCAGGTCCAGGGGCTGCTCCGTGGGTGTCCCCAGGGCCGGCTCTGGGCAGCAGTGCCTCCCCCGCCGCAGGGAAGAAGGGAAGAGCCCCGCACTGTTCAGCCGTTCCCGCGGGAGCTACAAAGCCCATCCAGCTCGCAGCTGGGAGGAATAAAGGCAGGATTAGCCGTGGGCATTGGACACCTAGAGCCTCTCGCTGAGCCAAGTGAGGAGGGTAACTCGAGGCATTTGTGCTCTGAAAAGCCCGGAGGTTTGGCAAAGGCAGCCACTCACTCAGCTGTGCAGCCTCCTGTAAACTGAAATGCCCTCTTAGCGCTGCTGAAAAGGGAAAATAATGATTGCGCTGGAGAACAAATAAAAACCGAGGCTAAACATGAGATCATTGTGCTGACATTAGCAATTATCACCCCAAACACCTCTGCAGACATTCAGCACGGGCAAAAGGTGATCTCTGACAGCAGAAGCCTTTAGCTGACTTTCTCAGGTGTGGGGTGGAGTAATTCCTTTAGTTGACTCACATCCCAGATAACAAACAAACAAAAAAATAGTAGGAGAAATTTGTGTTCCTTTGGTGAGGGACAGGCAATTCACACATAAAACTTATCCACAGAAATCACAGGTCATTTCATTCAAATACATCCAGCTGATGTTTTAGCACTTTCCCAGCTTTCACAGAAGTTTGGGTCCTGAGGGCTGTTATGGGCAGCATTAGGATCTTCTAGTCTGACCTACTGCATAAACAGGTTAAAATATTTTTCACAGAAGTTGAGCAGATTTTATCTTGGAGATGTATTCCAAACAAGGATACTCGATGAGCTCACCCAAGCAAGACCTTTCACTGTACAATCCTCTTGTTATTAAGAAATCACACCTTCACTGGAAATAGGAAATTCCTCCTTGTAGCTGGGCTGGGTGTGTTTATAAACTCCTCTCCAGACCTCCTGATTTATAAGTAACTCAACAGTCATACTACCTCTCTACTATTTTTTTTTTTTTAAATAAACTGAAAAAAAGCAATTTCTTAAATTTAATCTTAAGTATTTTAAGTTTCTTTTTCAAGTTCCTTTGAACTCTCTCGAGATATTCCAGATCTTACTACAAAATTCTACAGCTGGCCCTGGAGCAGGAGCCCCACTGCAGGACTGAAGCTGCTGCTTTGCCTTTACATCACCCACACCATGTTTGTTCCTCAGATCACACAGCCTGCAGCACTGTGGGTCTCCTGCATCATAAAGAAGAAGACACTCAAAGCAGAGTTACGAAGAGAAATGGGCATTTTCTGGCACTCAGGAAGAAGGGGAGAAGAAATGGTGTGTGAGGAGGGAGCAGGCAACACTTCTGAGTGTGAAGAGATTATTTGTGCCACTGGTGCTGTTCATGTTCATCCCCCTGGTGCTGAGCCATTTGTGGGGTCTCCCCAATATCAATTAAGAACAAACTAAGTAATAAACTGCCCTCAGTCAGTCACATCTGGAGAAATCCCAGCATGTATTCACTTACAAAAAACAAGAGGGCTTCCTGGGCCAGAAAATGGAACTGAAGCTGAGAAGTGTCTACATTTGAAAATAATTAATTTGGCAACACTGGGCCAGACTTACACTGAATCAGTATGAATTCTCCCAAAGTAGACATGCTTCCCTCAGACCCAAACCAGGCCTTATCCACCCTGTAGGACTGAAACTGCTGGAGACCAGCAGGGCAGCACTCAGTGTGTGTCCTTTTCAAGCATGCACTTTTCATTAAGTAACTTTTTTTTAGACAAAGAACTTTTCACAGGAGGATGAGAGGATCTGCCTGATGAAATATTGACTCTCCCAATTCATATTAGATTCTCAAGCATCATTCAACAGCTCTGAATTGACTAATGGCCATCACAGCAAATGGATTTCCACCTTAATCTTTAGTTCTTGTCTGAATGATATTAATACACATTGTTTATCACTAATGAGCTCTAGAATATGATGTTAACAGAAGCAATTAAGGCCCAGAATAACTGTCTGCAACACTGTGCTGGAGCTGAATGCAGGGGTAATGAATCACTTCCATAGCTCAGCTCCACTTTCCTCACTGCAAATCGTCCATCAGATCTCACTGAGCTCAGCTTAGTGGCCAGGCTGTGCCTTTATTTTTAACCTGTGTGTGTGCAAGAGGTTGATTATATCAGAAAGAAGAAGATGAGTCTTTTGAACACCCAGCCTTGTGGGTTTTATTTATTGCTGGGTGATAGCAGCTACCTCTAAAGAGAGATATCATATTTATACTACTTTATTCCTGTATCTGTAGATTTAAACTTCTTTTCAGGTGTTTAAGTTCAGGAGAATAAATCTGGATTCAAAGCACTGTGCAGCCAGGACTGCCAGGCCCTGACTTCTTGTGCAGACAATCACAACAAAGTGGTCAGGAACATCAGGGGCTTTTTTTTTCCTGCTCGAGGCAAGTGTCTCTCTCAAAGACCTTTGGTGAGCTGCTGCCTTCAGGGAAACATTTCCATGCCACTTGTGGCCACAACCATTTAAAAGCTGAGGTCCAGAAGAAAGGCAAAGTGTGATGCTACCCAGCTAATTTTCATTTTGCCCTTTTGCTGAACACTCCTGTCTTTAGTGAACTGTATTAAACACTGAACCTTTGAGGGGTTTTTGGAGTCAACCCAGTCCTGAAGAGGAAACTACTCTAAAGGACTGATACAAGACTTGGTCCTACACTCGAAGCTAGAGCAATGTTACTACTGACATCAGTAGGAACATGTTCTAAGTAAAGCTCAACTTGGATCAACTAAGCTTTTCTGTGTTCTGACACACTGAAGAATACACTCATCTAGTCTTGAAGGAGAATTAAGAAAACCAGAAGTATCAGGCAACAGGATCATTTGTCTTCACACAATAAGAAGTTGTTGAAACAAGCCAACACCAGTGTGAATTTACTTTTGCCATGTATTTTGGCAGGAGGCTCAAAGTCTGCCTGAAGGTGTTCTGTCAGTCCAAACTGAGAAAACGTCAACAGCCATGAAACCACTTCTCTTCAGACACTCAGCTCCTTGCTTCACTGCAACAGAGCATCCTACATCTGGGATATTTTCCTTAAAAAAGCTCAAAGCAAACAGTTTTGTCCATAGGCTCACCTGGATCGTGCTGCACTGTTGTTTCTCTCAGCCCCAGCTCTGGCTGATGTTTATAAAGCATCCAAATAAAATGAAAGTTGAAATGTAGATGTTCAGCCAGCAAAGTGGAACACACTTAACTGCTGCAGGTGAACCAGATGATTTTTACCTGTCTTCACCTACAGATGTTATCACCACCCCTACAAAGCAGGCTCTGCACGTGGACATTTTTGATCCCTGGCTGATGCTTCATACCAAATTAGTCAGCAGTTCCTCTTTTTTTCTTATTTTTGAGGAGTTATCTATCTAAGGACCAAGATCAAAGCAGCAGGAGCATCATTGCATTGTGCTGGCTTGAATTGCAGTGTCACTTTAATTTGCAGCCACTGAAGCAGAACCTCACCAAGAGCAAAGGAAATCCTTGAGCAATTAGCCTGCACTCAGCTCAGGGCTGCAGGAGCCACACCACAGAGCTCTGGCATGTCCTCAGCACCCAACAAAACCTGCAGCTGAGGGTGCAGCTCTGGAACATGGAGCTGTTCATGCATGAGGAGAAACTGAGTCTCCCTGGGACACCCTGGAATGAAATAATCTGGGAAGGAGCTTTAAGGAGTCAAGCCTGTGCTGTTATTTTTTGTTTGCGTGCTTGTTTGTTTTTGATATATGTTAAGGGGAATTGAAAGAAGCTTATTTCATGCAAATTTTAACTTCAGTAAAGGCAAGGGTATTAAGCAACTTTTAGGGTTACAATTCTTCTTGAGAAGACTGGGTATTTCCACTGGAAGAGATTAGAAGTCCTGTGCTCTAAAGAATTGGGGAAAAAGCCAGCAGTAACAGCCATTTACACACCTCTTGTGCCAGCATGTGAGGGATGAGCTCCCTCTTCTCCATGCTCAGTCTCCTTGTGCAGTTCCCCATCACACCAGGCTCCATGGCTGTCCTCTGGATTCTCCTGATGCCTGAAGGGGCCACCTGAAAAACCAGAGACTAGACAGGAACAAGGGAATAAAGGTAGGCATTTATTTGAAGGGCTTTCAAAGGTACACCCTGGGCAGGCCAGAGGCTACACCCAAGATGGACCCCGGGTCACGAGTTCTTCACACTTTTATAAGTTTGGTTCATTTGCATATCAGGGTTAATTCTCCAATTAAAGCTTCAGCTAAAGATGTAATTTCCCCAAGCCTGCCCCACTTTAGAGGCTTTTGGTTTATACTTTTTGGGCCTGGGACGGTCTGGGTGTCCTTGAAGAGCAAGGCTGGAGAGGCTTTGTTGTGTCTAACCAGCATGGGAGAGCAGCATCTAGCAGGCCACAAGAAACTTCAGAGTTACACAGTAGGCAGTACACAATTTGAAAAACATATAAGTTAAAATCCAAGGCATCACTCCAAAGGTTAAAAGTTGAAATCCAAGGCATCACTGATTCAGTACTGGAGGTCTAAAGGGGAACAGGGCAAGGCAGAACATGGCACATTCACAGCTCAGACGTGGACAGCAGCAGCACATGAACCAGTGTCACCTTTATCACTGTGCATCAGCAGGTCTTCTGTGTCACCCACGTTATTGTTGTCACTAATTTAGGGCAGGAATGTCCTGTACAATCACACAGACACATCCCTATCTCCCCAGATTTATAGTTCCCATCAACAAGGAAAGAAGAGAAAAAACTGACACTCCATTTCACACGGAGGCCAGCTGAGACACCGAGGGACAAAGCAGTTTATTCAAGGGCTGCAGACAACCTGGAAAGCTGTTCCAGGGCAGACCTTCACTGCCCAAGACCAAGTGGCCATTCAGGTCCTTTCAGGGCCACCAGGACTGGACAGCTGGGTGCCCACCTGCCCTTGTGCCAGACAGACACAGGTAATTCAGAGCAGACAGGTCCTCAGGGCTTGTTTGCCCATTAAGATGTTGGGAAGAGAGTTTGAGCTCCTTCCCAGCTCCTTGGGCAGGAGCAGCTGCTGCCTTTGTGCTTCCTGACCCCTCAGAAACACCATCATCCATCCCAAAACCCACTTTTCATGGTGCCAGAAACCGAGCACCAAACCCCCTCACTGCTGGGTGACCAGGTTTGCCAAGGGGGATGGAAGACACCAATCTGCAGCAGGGACACCCCCAAAAAAAGCCAAAAAAGCCAAACCCCGAGTAGCCAAGGGCTGCCCCATTCCCCCCAGCCCATCTGCCCGGCCACAGCCGCCCGGCCGGGCCCTTTGTCCGGCCGTTCCCAGGGGCCGGGGGCGGCCATGGGTGCTGTATGAGGCACCTGCGGGCCGGACAATGGGCTGTGGGTGCTCGGGGGAGAGACAGATTGATGTATTGTGTGTGGGGGAGGAGGGCTGTCACTGGAATCCATGTGAACCCAGGCTTTCGGGGCAGGGGAGATTGACAGCTTTTGTAGGGCGCAGCTCTCTTTCAAAGCTCTGCTTTACAGACAGTAGGTTAGGGGGGCCCGGGCTTTCACTCCCATAATTCGAACAGGGCAATCATCAGCATTGAGAATCTCTTCCCTCTCTCTCTCTCTCTCTCTCTCTTTTTTCCTCTCTCTCTCTCCCTTTTTTTTTTTTTCCACCCCCTTGTTATGCATTAAATGATTTCAGTGGAGGAATGTGCAGCATTAATTAGAATTGGTTAGCAGATACCGAGGGGAAAAGTTTCTTCACAACAACCGAAGGAGGTGTCAGTGCCACAAAGGCTGTTTTGTTTTCGCTCTCCCCCGCATTATCAGTGCAATATGTAAGGTAGCGATTCTTTTCATTTAAATTAAGTGGAAAGCTACTAAATCTTGTTTTATTCTCCCCCCCCCAAAAAAAAAGAAAAAAAAAAAAAAGGAAAAGGTCCTTAACACTTATCTTTTAACTTCTTTTATTTTGCAAGGTTAGTGTTTACTTTTGCTTTCAGTCCTCCCCATTAATCGGCCTGCAAAGATGTGTATCCAGTTTTGTGTATCATTTAGCTCTTACAATTATAAGCCAGCACAACTAATATATAAGGATTGTCTCCTGATTAAAGCAACAACTTCACCATTTAAAATAAAAGGCGCTCGTCTAGAAGGACACATTGAAATTCAGAAGTGTGGCTGGCTGTTCTCTGCAGGGATTTCCTCGTTTCTTTCAACTTTTTAAATAGAAGTTAAGCTAAAAGATGGGCTTGAGCATATCAAGTAAGAGCTTAGAAGAAACGCTCATTAATATATCTATGTACTCTTTTTATTTCATTCCTTAAAAACTTTTCCCATCGACAACACGCAAACAAATATTAGCCCTGATAGTGTTTCAGTATTTTCTTCCGTCAAAAGTACTCAACCAGTTTATAAAAAGCCAGTGGAAAAATAAAAACTAAAAAAAAAAATCTTAACAAAAGACACAGCTCTAAGTGCTATGCCACCGGGTCGTATCACATTCCTTGTTTTCTGGTAAGGGTTTAAAAATTACCAAATTATTACCACCATAAAGCAGCATCTCTTAAGACATGTAAAGCCAACTGCTGTCTCTAGGAGTGAATTACCAAGGCTCCGTGCCATGCAGGGTCCCTTCCCACAAACTCCTCTGGAATGGAAAGATATTTACACTTTGCCCACTGCGCCAGTCAGCAAACGCCTCTTGTGTTGCTTTTTACCAGGAAAAGTATCATTCCTGCTTGTTCCCTCTGAGGGAGGGCTGGAAAGTGCAGCCCCGGGCAGGGCTGGCAGGAGAGAGCAGCTATTCCTGGAGAGGGAATGGTCCTTCTCCTGCAGGGCACAAACCAGACCCTCATTTTTTGTCTGACACACCCAGGCAGTCTGGCTCATGCATTATACAGCCAAAATCACAGCTTAAAAAATAAGCTCTGCTATTCAGTGTCTAGATCTCAACAAACTAGAGTTTATCTCCACCTCATTGATAAATCAGGAGTTGCCAGTGGGAGATATGAGGTTAGAGCTTTTTTTAAACAGAGTTCAGCATTGCCACAGCAACTTTAAGGGCTGAGCAAAGATAAGCAACACAGAGCCTGTGCAGAGAAAGAGAGGAGCAGTTCCTGCTAAGAGCAGGATGCATTTTTCTACGTAGAAATTTAGCAATATAAAAACACCAGCTGAATATTTCATCCTCTGGCTGGAGACTTTTCCCCACCATGAACAAGCTTCCTAAAACTCTGACATTGTCTTGCAAGAAAAAAAAAAATCCATTGGGTGTGAAAAGTTATTTTCCACAGTGCAAAGGAAGGGAGGAACGGGATGGGAGGTGGACGGAGGTGGAAGGGAATTCTTCCCTTCCACCACCCCGAAACTGCCAGTTCAGCTTCAGCAGGTGGGGTGTGAGCTCTGGATTCTGCACCACCGTCCCGAACGCTCTATCAGCAATTAATTAATTATTAATCAATCAGTCAATCGGGTGCCTCTGTGCGGAGGCTGTTCGCTGCCTCGGACACGGAGCAGCCCTTCTCCGGGGAGCCGGGGTCACTGCACAGATTGGTTTGAAGTCAGGGCCAGCCCCGGGGTCAGGCGAGGCAGCCCGGAGCTCCTCCAGCATCCTCCCGAGCCCTGGCACCCGGGACCGGCTCCTTCCACACACCCAAACCCTCCTCTCGGGGCTCCCTCGCCAGCTTTTCCCGTGTCTCCTTCACCCCGGCCCAAGGGCCGGCTCCTCTCTTTTCTCATTTTTTATTTTATTTCCCCCCCTGACCACAGCACCTCTCCCAGAGTTATGCATCTCCCCATGCATGTAAATGAGAGGGGTCCAATTACACGCGAGGGAGAAAGGGTTTAATGAATCGTGAAAAAGCAAGGGTTGCTTAGGGGAAAAAAAAGCTCAGTCCCAGCGCCCCCTCATCCCCCCGCTTGGAAACGTGCGTTCCTCGGCTTGGAGAGGGACGAGAGAAGGCGGAGGGGTGACTGGGAGAAACCCCCAGCTGAATGAATAATACGACGTTTGTTTGTGTTTATTCCAGCCCGCACTTGAAACCCGCGATGGGCGCTTTTAAAGGGAAATAGCGGAGCGCAGGAGTTGTTCTCCTCTGCGCAGCATAAACACATGCAGTTCGTGATTGCAGAACGCTCCGTGCTCGAGTTCTCCCACAGGCAGACGTCTCTCTTCTTGTTCTCCTTTCCTCTGTGGGTTCTGAGTTTAAAGGACACAGAACAGGCAGGAGCAAACTGTTATTTACGAGGTCCTGTACAGCACAGCCACAGGTTACACAGCCCAAGCTCTGGGACCAGCTCCCACACCTGGCTGACCCCGAAATTGTTCGGTTGTCACTGCCTATCCCAGCTGAATGTGAGCTGGACAGCTCAGGATATGATGAGCATTTTAAGGCAAACCACTCCAAAGCAATGTTATTAATGCCAAGTATGATTTCATTATGGTTACATTTAAAATAGACATTAAGGCAAATGATTTGTAAATATTCTGGGACTCTTCAGAGGTCTTTTCCTTCTGTTGTTCTTTTTTTCTATTTTGTTTTGTTTTTCCATTAATTATTAGTCACTAATTGTTGCTAAAATGATTTTAATATCTTAAATTATGGTGTTCAAAAAACTCCCAGTGCACTCAGTGGGAATTACACAGCACTGAGCCGTGAAAAGGTAAATAAACAGACATAAACACTTGAGTTTGGGGATGGTTTCCCTTTTCCACATCAATGAGAGAATCACAAATACTGGGCTATTGCATCTCCAACCGAAATGTAGCAGAGGTATTGTCTGTTCAACATCTTTAAAATTTGGCCTCAAACTTTCCTTCTTTATTTGGGCACAGAAATACCTGCAAAATTGCACATGGAAGTGGTTTCTCATTAAGGTGGGATGCAGCTGGGAAGAAGAATGGCTTCCACAATTCCATGTGTGCACAAATTTCCACAGGATCATGAGTAACTTGTGCCCCAAGCTTGCCCCAATTTTTACTGACTTCATCCAGAACCCTGCAGGCAAAATGCATCACTTTTTGCAGTTATGAATTAATATTTCTCAATAGAAGCATGTGGAATAAAAGGAGACACCTGCTGCTTTGGTGTTGCACATTCTTAGTCCTGAATTATTGGCCAGACACAAAGGTGAGTGATGGAATTCCCTGATCTGACTGAAAATGAGTGAAGATTTACAGGAAGTCAGATAGAAAACCTAAATTGCTACTTCTGCATTTAACAAAGTAAATTTTTTCAGTCTATTCAGTTAATTCCATCCAAAGATGGTACAGAAAGTATCTTAAAGAATACACAGGTAGACAAAATTTTCATGTCAATCACTTTCCCTTTAAATTTGGCCAACAGATTCACTCAGCCACATAAATTAAACCTTGTTCAGAAAATAACATTTAGAGAAGCACAGAGGGGAAAAAACACCATCTGAGTTAAATACAATATCTTACACAATGTTGTTAAGGGAAAGACACATTCTGGAGCTCAGAATTTTCATGCATTTCATCATGGAAGCTGGATAAACAAAATGCTTTCAGCTACAAATGTCACCACTAGGCAGCTGACACGCTATTAGCACGTTTTCATGAAGGACCAAACACCACTTGGGTTGAAGGACATGTTTTTTAGATTTGGTTTCCAATTAGCATTTTAAGTTATTTAAGGGTGATGCTTTCTTAATGCACCTTGGGGTCTTCTTTTTCTGAAATGCAGTGCAGAAGAACAATTCTTTAATCCCATAGAAAAGAGAAATAAGAATATAAAATACCAAGCCACTCATGAGATATCTTTCTTCATATTTAACTTACCAAACCAAGAATAGTGAAGAGCACAAAGCCACTTAAATCTCTATTCCCGTATCGATGGGACACACCACCACCCAAAGGACCATTTTCTGCATCCAATCCTAAACCTGAAACTTTTCTTTCCCCTCAGTTTCCTCTGTGTGACTGCTTCTCTGGTGCTTTTACCACATCACTTTTCCTCCCCTTCCCACGCATGGCAGATATTTGGGGTGGTGGATATTCGGTGATATTTGGATTGGGACACCTTTCATGGGTCAGCAATTCCAGTTCCTCCTCCTGGAAAAGTGGTGGGACTTTTGCAAGGTCTCCCCTCAGCAGTGAGGCAGGAGGAGATCCACGGGGCCGAGTTCTTGGTGCTGAAGTGCACATGAACATTTTGCACGCTCCCAGACTCTGTAACCCAGCCTTTTCTGCCCCATTTATGTGCTGACTCAGCAGTAAAGACATGCACACCTCGCCTTGCTCCTCAAACCTCCTGCTTTTTTCCACTCTTGGCTGCCACCACCCAGGGCACAGGTGAACCTGAGGTGGATGGCACAAGGGACAGACACCAACCAGGGAAATAGCAAAGATCTGCCTGTCTTGGTCCACCAGCTCTGGCATATCTGCCTTTAAGATTTAACTGCAGGCAAGTTATGTTTTCATTAACCAGTTCTGATTTTCACAAGCCAGGATCTGACTGTCTGCACAAAAGCCTTTGCTTTTCTTTCAACAGAAAAACATACTAAAATACACTTTCAAGTGGTTGCAGATTTTTTTTNTGCCCTTGCCTATTCATCTGTAAGTCTGGGTGTTTTTCTCTGTATCACCTTTTTTTTTTTTTTTTTTTTTTTTTGAAATGGGGAAACATTAGGTAATTAAGGAAATCATGCACCATGCCATGTGGAGGCCTCCTAACAAATGCAACTTTGGTGGCCATGACCCTGGCCAGAGGAAGAAGGCTGTGATGTCACCTCATCCCCAAGTCCCAGTTTCACGGGTAGTATCTCTGAAAGGAATTGTCTAAAGGAGATTGTTCCTTATGAAAAGTTCACATGATGGAGTCTGAAGGGCTCGTTTCACTTGAAGCCCAGCAGGACAGAGCTGTTTGGAAAGAAGCATTCAGTGTGTTCTGTTTTGCTGAAAGCTGTCACAGTGAACAAGTACTTAGCAAACAGCATGAACAAGGATATGAACTAGAAAACTAGCAGGGCCCTGACAACATTGTAATAGTGGGCTCGTCTGTTCAGGGCCTCTGCAGTGATGCATGGGGGCAGGAGAAGGGAAACAGGAGGACTGGACTCCTGTATTTTTCATTTTTTTATAAAGGTGACAGTATATATCATTGCCCCCAGCTTGTTTGTGTTATCGTGGTCACTCCTGGCAGCAGTGGGAGGGAGCAGCCTCCTGGCCAGAAGGGCTGCAGGGCAGAGGCACAGCACATCCCAAGGCTGAACGGCTAAAAAGCAATCAGTTCTCTTCCTCTTGTCCTGCTCTGCAATGGCTTTGCAGTTGTTATGATGGGCTGCCCAAGCTGTCACTCCTTACGTGTCCAATCCATGTTTAGCAGTGAAGAAAAGCTGCCTGAACCCCAGTCCAGAACTGGGAGAGGATCTGCCATCCCACACCTTTGGAAACAGGCCACCTTCACTCCAAGTGAGTTGATGACACCATGTAGGTATAAACCAGCACCCATTAAAGACCCCCACTCCCTCCACCCCATCAGAACACTGAGGGCAGTACAGCATTAAGAGACATCAAAGGAATAGAGAACGAGAATATGATAAACAAAAGTACTCCTTTGGCTTTTACACACTGCATCCAGGTCCTTGTTTCTCTAGCAAACCTCAAAACCACACCAACCACACCTTTCCACCATCATTCTGACAGTTGTCTGCTCAGGACAAGCAGAGTTTCAAAAGCTGTGAGAAATCATTTTTATTTATCACTTCTACCAGGCTGTGCATTCTCCTAGATAGATGAAGTCCTTAACTGGTGTCCTCTGCTGCAGAGGACTCACTGTGCCTTCTCCAGATCATCTTCTCCTAAGCAATTCACACAAAACCCCTTTTCCCTCACTCCCTTTGCAAGGAGAGAAGGTTTGGAATGTTTAAGTGCCAGCACAGCATCCACCTCTTGGCTTACAGACCTCCACTGGCTCAGGATGGAAAGAGCTGCTTTAGCCTATAGGAAATCCTGATTTTATCAGGGCCTGGGATGTGCTCCTGGACCTGTCACCTATTCCCTTCATGCTCTGCCATGGCTGGAAACCTCTGGCAATGGTTTGTGGAAGGAGCACAGGTGAAGGAGGGAGGAATGAAGAAGCAGCAGCTCCTGCACTGAGATGGATCAGAGGCACTGCTGCACTCCTGACCCTCTGCCTGCACTTCCCTTCTCCCTTCAGGGCCAGGAACAGAGTTGTTGCTTCTGCCTGGAAATTTGGATCTTCATTTATAAGGCAACTATACATCAGTTTAAAAAGGTTATAAACTGAATTTTGTCTGGCCTCATGTCTCAATGCAGATCATCTTGGCATCTGAGGAATATCTGTCTCTAATCTGAGGCTCCTAAACCATTTAGCATTAAAGGCAGGAATGTTTTTTAGCAATCCACAACGTTTCTGGGTAAATTCTCCACCAAGTCCCTCCACAACACTGATAGATATCCAGCTTTAGGATGAGCTGTATTCCAGGGAAATCTAGAGCTGTGACCACCAAAGTGACAGGCTTTGTCTGGATCTGAGGAACATTTTTTATCACTTTTATGATAACTCAAATGTATTATTCTCTAGTTCACATGTAAACTGGGTATCAGGTGTTCTCAGACTCAAAAATACCTCGTGGGATTGAACTTACTTCAAAGATAGGCAAAGCTACTCTCTCCCTCTGATAACCACATCCCTCAGATCCTGGGAATTCTATTACAAATTTCTTATCACTATGAGTATAACACAGTTTTTTCAGGAAAGTAAGTGTCTTTTGCAAGGAGACCAATTATGATAAGGCTTCTCTTCCACTGATTTTTTCAGCTGCTCCCTGAAACAGATAGCATGTTTTCATTAGGAAAAAAGGGAGATTTTCCCCTCTTTTTCTCTGCTTTTTTACAGCCCAAATCTCCTTTCATTCCAAGTGCAGAAGTTTGAAAGAGAAAGGACTAACTAGGCTTTATCAAAAATGCCAGCACTGTTTATTATATAGGGACCTGTATCATAAACATTTTTAACAAGATAGTTTGGATTAGTCAGGAAAATCTGGTCTGTAGCAAGAAAACATTTACATTATGCCCTCACCACAGGGCTGAGAGTGAGCACCCACTCAGAGGTGACCTCCAGGTAGAAACAGGGACATTTCCAGCTGGCATTGATGGCTGCAGAAGATGCCACCACTGATTCTGGACAGCTGCAGAGGAGGAAGATGCAATTCTCTGCCCCACCTCTGTCTCTCAACCTCTATAAAATACCCACTGACATTTTTATGACTTATACCTCTGCCTTTTGGCTCTAAATGTGCAAAACTGCTTTGCCCCAGCTGCGCTGCCCCCTGCAGCATCTGGAGCACCACAAACAGGATGGCAGACACAGATCTGGTGCTGAAACTGTCACTGCCTCATCTGCCTGCCTAGAAAACAGCACCCAGCAGCAGCAGGGGGTTTTTCTGTCCCTCCATAGCAAGGGAAAAAGACATTCTTTCTGCCATTTCCCTCGCCACAGATATCCCATATTCCTGGTCTTTAAGCTGTTCTATTCCCAGGCTGGCCTATCCTTAACCCATGGGCTGTTTGAAACTGTGAAACACAGAGCCCCTTTCATGCAGGGAGGGATGTGTTCCTGCCAGGCCCCAGTGTTCTAGGGAATTTGCCAGATCCCTCAATAATCCGATCCTCTGCCTTTTGGCTCCAGCGTTCAGAGCTGGCTCTTTGGTCTGAGCTCTCCCAGAACAGGATCTCCATCCCCTCCTGCATCGTGCTTTCCCTACTGCCTGGTAACGGTGTGCAGGCTCCAGCCCAGCTCAGCATTCCCTTCCCAGCAGAGCAGCCTGAGGAAGCAGCAGCTCCAGACAGCGCAGACATGTGCAAGAATGGAGGATTTCTAACTGCAGTGTCCCATCTAAGCTTTCTGGCGCAATAAATGCGCTGGGTTTGATTCCTGCAGCACAAAACACAGGGCTGCAGGAATCCAGCAGAGTGCCGGGAACAAGGAGAAGGAAAGTGGTGTAAAAGATGGTCCAGACAGGGCCTGAAAAAGGGACCAAGTGATGTAAAAGATGGTCCAGACAGGGCCTGAAAAGGGACCAAGTGATGTAAAAGATGGTCCAGACAGGGCCTGAAAAGGGACCAAGTGATGTAAAAGATGGTCCAGACAGGGCTTGAAAAGGGACCAAGGACAGCTGAAGTGTTTTACTCTCCATACTGAGCCCCCAGTACTGTTAGGAACCCTGGCTGGGGAACTCAGCTGTGCACACCAGGCCAAAGATAAGAGATGTCCCCCCACCCTCTGGGGCTGCCAATTAATCGCTGTGCACATGCTGAGCAAAAAACCCGTGCCAGCAAGCCTGCAGCAGTGCCAGCCTGAGAAAAAAGGGAGGTGTCACCCTGTGTAGCTGTTCTCTCATCACCCAGAGCCGGGGCTGGGGGATATTGCTGCTCCAGACATCCCCTGTCTGACTGACTTCCCTCTTGTTCCCTCTCCTACCCAAAATGAGCAGATCTTAAAAAGGAATGTAATTTTGAAAGTCCCGAGTTAATCAAATGCTTTAAAAACACAGTGCCTGTGGTACAATGGATCAGCTCTGTCCTGGGTGTCAGTCCATTCACTCCAGCCAGCTTGCACCAGAGATGAATTTGCTCTGGTGCCTTTGTCAATAAAATTCTAGATTAAAAGAGACCCTATATAGAGCTGGTCCCAGAGGTAATTGCTAGTTAATCAGCCAATTAACTGACCCAACGAGTAGGAAAAGGGGGAGGGGGAGGAAGGGGGGGAAACAAATCAGTCAAGGTACGGCAGAACGTAATTCCTTGGGAGTTAATGTTAGAAACCTTTTCAAAGGGATTGCAGCCTACCTTGACTCACTCCCCTTCTTCTCTTCTTGTTCTCCTCTTCCCAATTTGTAATTGTTGGTTCCCCTAATTGGCTGATTAACTACTTATTACAGACAGAGCTGGAGGTATGTGGGATCCCCTTAGCCACGTTGATTGCATCGAGGGAAGTAAGGCTGAATGCAGCAGAGCATCTCTGTGGGCTGGCTTTTCCCTACCCAGCCTGATGGCTTCGAGTCAAGCAGCATTTCATTTGAGAAGACCCTTTTCTAAACTAGCTTCTATTTTATTTATATAATACTACAAAGAAAGGGAAGGATTTTTTTTTTTAAACACTCTGTTATGCAAACAGAATTATTTTCAGCAGTGAAGTTTGTACACCCCAAATCAACCCATTTCCTATTCACTGATACACCATCAGTGCAGGGATACAGCTAGAAAGCAGAAGTGAGAGCACTATCAGGATATTTTAGTGAATGAGCTGTTACAGCTGCCTGATGTTACAATAATAAGTAACGACAATAGAATTAACCTCTATTTTCCTTTGATAATGTTACCAGGCTGTTTGCTGGGAGATGAGTCCTAAAGGTGAAAAGGGCAAGCTGAGAGAGCTCCCCTCATTTCCACTCCTTGGATTTCTGTGGGGGGAGAGAGCAGAGCTCACCCTTGCATTTGTTGGCCTCACACGAGATTTATGGTGGGTCAGAAGGGAGGTACCGGTGAGTTCTGGTGCATCCTGAAACCACACATCTGAGGAGGAGCCCAGAGCTGCTCTCTGGAGCTTCAAAGAGGAGTTTTGCTGTTGTTCAGCATGAAGGAAATCTTCCAGCACTGCTTTAACACACCTTGTCCAGCAAAGTGGGGGCAGAGATGGAGCTGCCACACGTAAAACTGTGACTTCAGGGCTCCGAGGATGCTGGGTTTGACCTTTCTGAAATAATACCTGTCAGTGCACACAGGCAGGTTATTTCCTAAAGCTGGGGGATTGTTTTGGTCTCTCACCCTCCTCTGTAGATAATAAATAACATTCTTTTTTCTCTCCTCATTTCTCGAGCTGAAAAGCAGCAACTTCTCCAGGGAGACGGGCAGAGAGTGGGGTTCTCCTGACAGAGCCCCTATTGCATAAACCTCTTCTTCAAATTCCACTTTTCTCCTTCACCTTCAGAAGAGAATTTGGTATTTTAGTTCTATTTAATATTTGTGATGATTTAGTCCTCCTCTCCCTCTTTTCTCCCTCAGCAAAAGGGCAGGCTGAGCCCGGGCAGCCCATCCTCAACTGCATGTAAATCACAATCTGATTAGGCAGTGATATATTCATCTCTAGCTCCTGTATAAAAGTTATTCAAGTATTTTGACAAAATAAGTGCTGTTTACTTTATACATTTTCTGCTAATTCTAAAGATTTCTGCAAACCTAAAGGATCTCATGGAATTTACAGGCTTGTGGCTTTGCTATTGAAAGTATAAAAGCATGCTAAATTAAGTTGATTTGCCTGTGAAAGAAACACGTCCATTATTCATGTCAGGGCCCTGTCACATCAAATTGAGGGAGCGAAGAAAACCCTTTTTTATCAGCGTTTAGAAGCAAGGGAAAAACCGACCATTCAGGGACTGAATTTCAATTGGGAGAAAGTCAGCCTGAAAGCAAGGTTAAAAAAAAAAAAAAAGAGCTGGGGACATGTCTAATGTTGGAAATCAGCAAAGGGTGGGTTGATTTAACTTTGGCTGGGATCTTTCAGACAGAAAGCCAGGACGAAACTCAAAGCAGCAAGTAGAACACACAGTCTCGATGTCTCTCATGTGTAAACTTGTCACAAGCAGTTAAGCTAATTCAGATTTAAAACTTTTCAGACCCCGTTCTTCTTGGATGCTTCAAAATAATGATAAAAATTGTTAAATAAAGCATTGCGTTTGTGCTCAGCTAATTTATCCACTGGCTGTTACATGATTTAATTCTTATTAGCAGACAGCACGTAGGGGGTTTGGAGTTTGATGAGCTGACAGAAATTGAGTAAAAAAAGGTTGGTTTAGATATGGTTTTTCTTCAGCTGGGGGCTGACAGGATCAAAAATAGTCAGGATTGTTTCATGTCTACTGTAAGACAGATATATAGATATATATAGATATAGATAGATATAGATATAGATATAGAGATAGAGATAGATATAGATATAATTTTTTTATATGTATAACTTCATGTAGCCAGAAAACCTCCCAATTTTTATGATACAGTGTGTGATAGGTACAGACAAAATAAATGGCACCTGCCATCTTTTAAATAAAAAATTGATTTGCAGTCTCCTAAGCTATCCCAATGCACAGAGTTAAATGAGAACCTGTAAGGGGAGTTTTGTACATTGAAATTCTTCTCATTGTCCGACGACAATTTCTCGTGTGTCCTGCTTATTTAGCAAACAAAAAGCTTACAGTTCCTTCTCCCTACAGTTGGTTTTTATAAGCTTAAAACAGCATGTTAAGTGGCATTTCACAGTCTTCTGCTTCAAGCCTAATTGGTTTAGACTGGACACTTTAAGATATTCTTTAAAAGCAGTCCAGTTTTTATGCTGCTGACATTATTCTACTGTACAAAGGCTAACTCAGCCACTTAAATCATGTTTCTGGGTACCAGGCCTGTACATCATTTCTGCATGAGATTTGTTCCCCTACCTTTTGTTTCTCCCCAGCCCCAGAGCCTGGGGGTTAACATGTTTTCTGCTTTAAAGCTCTTCTGTGAAAGACACTTCGCCACCTCACCCAGGCCCTCTCTCAAGCTTCCCAACTTCAAAGTCTCAAGCTGGGAAAGCAAATCTTAAGTCCCAAACGCTGGACTTCTATAGGACACCCTCCACTGAAGTTAAGTTCTTGTCTTTAATTGAAAATTGCAGCCAGGGTAAATAGGAGATAGTTTGCAGCAAGCTTGTCACAAAGGGAATTACCTCGTGGAGTGGCTGCACTGGGGTAAACAGAGGGGATAAAAAAGGGGAAGAAAAAGAGGGAGGAAAAAAAAGGCAGGAGTAAAAGAGAGAGGCATTGTGCTGTGGAGGTAGCATCAAGACAAGGATTAATGGCTGGAGGAATTGTATTTTCTGTGCTTTCAGCAACGTTACAATCTCCCAAAAGTAAGTGTTACTAATAAGTGGGCCAGTAAAGAGAGGTCAGGGCATTAAGGGAAATGGAAAAATCAGGCTCTGAAAATAACAGGAGCCTTTTATTCTGTAAAAACCAAGCAAAGTGGTGCTGATCTGTTTACGTTTAGTACTTAATATTTGGGTCAACTAGTGAAGTTTGTTATTTCAAAGAGTTGACAAACGATAGGAAGTGATACAAACACACCATAAATGCCATTTTCTGCCAACTTAACTTGCTTCCATGTACCCACAGTTTATTTATTTCATTGTACCTAGCTGGTGAGGAGAAACTGATTGCACTGTTGATATTTTATACAGATCTAAGAGTGAAATCCAATCAGCTGTGCTGGAAGAGTGCCAAGCCCTGACAGACCAGGGATTGGTGGTGGTGGGAAGCAGGGCAGGATCCTTTCCATCCTCAAACCTCTGCTGCCCTGGGACTGTGGTGTTGGGACAGGCTCACAGAGCATCCTCAGAGCTCTGCAACCACCCAAAAAACCACAGCAGGAGAAAGTGAGGGGAGCCCTGTGGCCTCCTCCTTTCTCCCACTCCCAGGAGTAGGGGTGAGTTGGGATTTTGGCTTGTTGGATCCCCTGCCCTGGCTCAGTGAATCTCCTTTTTCAGTGAATCTCCTTTTTCAGTGAATCTCCTTTTCCAGCAGGACCTGCAGCTTCTGCAGCTCAGCTGCATCATGGAACAGCACCCTGAGACTCGCAAATTTTAGGCTCAGTTTAAGTCTTTTACCAACTCCCTGAATCAGCCTGGATTTGTCTCTTGATCTCTCAGTGATAGAATTTTCTGCCTGCAGAATGGGAGGCAGAACTCTTCCTTCTTTTCCAGCTTCCTGGCCTTTTCCACACAACCCCGAGCACAGAATGGACACTGGGATCCTGGGAATCCACTGAGCAGCTGGGATACATTTTTTTTTGCATTAAAATTATTACTACTGAAATGATTGTTTAAGCAAACACACTGACCTCTGTTCTGCGTTGAACAGCTCACTTCTGCCAGGTCACATCGCTCCACAAGAGCAGGAGCAGTCGGAATCTGGATATTCTGAGAAGTAACAGGATGGATATTACCAGGCAAAAAGACTGTTCCACTGCTGTCAGTGCACCTACTGCTGGTTTTGTTTGGGTTTGGTTTCTTAATTCATAGCTCAGCATATTCAAAATGCAGGTTTGAATGGAAGCCAGTGGAGCCAGAGCCTGAAAATCTCGTGGAAGTGTAATTGAGTCTGTTCATGCATAATGCAGAATTACAGGGAACTGTGATGGGATTCAGCAAAATATACTCCACGGCATTTTTTCATGTTACATAACCTATTTTTAATAAAATATAGAATCTGTGAGTTTGATCTGACACAAAACAGAATCCTGCCATTATGGAGCAGGGAATTGCATTTGTTTGCACTCACTTTTCAGTGGCTTACAGGTTGCATTAATTCAAAACTCCCTCAGAAGTTCCTGCAGCGTGAATCCATCGGATTGCATCTGTGAGAAACAGAACTGATTAAAAATTCAGAATATAGCCTAACTATCCGAATAAACTAACTTAAAATTGGCGTTGATTTTGAGAGCTCTAGAAATTACTCAGCCAAGAATTCATAAAGTCCTCTTTCAGCTTCTCCTCTTCCACTTGAATATTTTTATACTTTTTAGATTCTTGGTTTTCATAGAATTTTCCTTTTTTTTTTTCTGTCATGGGCAATAATTTAATTGTGCACGGTGCGAGACTCTCCCCGTGTGTACACAAAAACAAACTCCATGCCTTTTACACTGGGATCTAAATGAAGCCAGAGGAAGAGAACCCTCAGCTTGAGCCATTGCCCGTTATTATTCTGCTTGCAGTGCACACTTGGGAAGTTTTCCTGTTCATAACTCAGTGTCTGCAGAGCGCTGCACCTCTCAAAGACAAGTTCATTCCAGCGTTTATCTGCTCGTTTCTCCTCAGGAGTTCAACTGTTTTTCCGCCTGATGGTTAGAATGAATTGGAGATTCTGAACCCATCCATCAGATTTGGAAATGATCCCTGAATTGATGAGAGCGTTTAACAGTTAATTGAACATTTCTGTTGTGAACTTTCATCGTTTCAAAGTGCAAAAATGCCTCACCCAGGGACGTGGGAGAAGAAAAGAGGATCCAAGGCACATCTTTGCCCCACAGATATTTTCATCCTCTAGAGTGCAGCAGACTTTTAAATAAGAGGGGCACCACTCTGGTCTCACTCTTGGATATCACAAGTAAAGAATGATCTTGAAAGGTCTTTCATTGATCCTGAGACCTCCCATGTCCTGCTGCAGGAAATAAATTGTCATTTTTCCAAAAAGTTACAAATAAACATGCACATTCTGCAGCCAACAAGGCTTTCCAAAGGGGCCTGATGATGCCTGTAAGTATTTAGCTGGTTTTTAATCTTAATGTAATCTTTGTACCCCACTGTCTCAGTTGACTTTGAAAATCCACACCTGTAACCAAGGGAAAAAAAATGAACTTGGATTTTTTCTTATGCCTTGACAGTCGTGGAGAAAAAAATCTTCCAGACTTTCTGCTCCCTTGTAGCACTTCAGCTAAGGAGGAATTATTGTTCTCCATTCTAAAACGTCACCAAATTGCTTACTTGTAGTTCACTTTTCTCCTTCTCACTGAGGTTTGTACAGTTCTTTAAGAACACAACCTGAATTTCTTCGCTGTAGTCTTGTGGAAGGTGTCCCTGCCCAGGGCAGGGGTTGGAACGAGATGATCTTTAGGGTCCCTTCCAACCCAACCCACCCTGTGACTGATCCATGGCAAGGCCTTAACTCAGTGTCACTGCTTCCTGTCACCTCTGGCACCCAGCAGAACATCGGTGACGTGTCCCAGGTGCTGGAACACCTCCACCAAACTCAACTCCTCTTCACAAGGACCTTGGGAAAATTCTCCCTGCCCCGAGCCCCTTGTGGTGCTTTTCCACTGCAGAGCTGCCTGCTCTGCTCCACCGGCGACCCTAATTCCCTAATTCCTCTGCACCAGCTCCCTTTATTTAGCAGCTTTCTTTCTCCAGCATCGAGATCATTCCTCTGTGCTGGATGCTTAATTAACTCTCCTCCCAGGTTTTCCAGGCTCCTGTGGAGCGAGAGGGCTCGGCCCTGCAGCTCTGGCTGAGTTATCACATCCCCCAGCCCTGTGAGGTGGAGGTCTGGGCTCAATTTCCCTCGGAAGATTTCAAAACAGAAATAGTTCTTTCTGGACTGTATTTCTCCCCCACTGTGGGAAAGTGCTGAACATGGATTTTGTACTTCCAGGGATGACAACCAATTTTTTTTTAGAATAAATTCTAATTCAGAGCAAGCTCTGCTCAGCACCAGCTTGGTAAAAGGCACTTGGCCCAGGGCTAGCAGTCCCATCGCCCTCTCCATCCTGGCTTTCTTGTTCCTCCTGTGCCTGTGCCACAAGAGCACAGGAGAGTGTGCAGCTCTGCGATGAGCCAAGCTGGGAGATTGCTCCAGCTGAAAGAGGATCATTTCCTTATCTTTGCCGGGCTACTTTTCAGCCAGCCGCCAGCTGATGATGTGTTTTACAAGCACCGCCGCCGGAGAGGAGCTGGAAATCAGCAGCAGGGACGAGGGGCTGCTTTTCTGCAAGGATCACCCCTGAGGCTCGGCGGAGGAGACGCTTCTGAAGGATCAGGGCATCCTCAGAGGGAGCCACACTTAGCACAGCCCTCATCTGCTCCCAGAGCAAACACCAATTACAACAGATACATCACAGGAACGCCGCTGGCCATCTGAAATTCACACGCGTGCACATCAAACCCTTCCCATCCCCTGGATTCCCTGCCGCTCCAGGCGGAGATGGGGCAATGGGAATTCATATCCCGGTGCAAGGCGCACACACGGGAGCTCACGGCACCTCACCGGGAGAAACGCAGCCCCGGGGAAACCCAGACCCGCTCACTGCGGTACCTCCCTGCTCATGCTCAGAACGGACAGTGCCAAAAATGATTCCCAATTCATTCCCAGTGACAACGGAGCCAAAAAGGCAGGGATGGTGTGGAGGGGATCAGGTTCTGGGGTACAGCGATTTTCTGGGAGTTTGAAACACGACCGCTCTTTTTGTCGTACTGCAGCCAGCTCTGTGTGGTTACCTGCCTTTCTCCCTATGTGTCAGGCGTTGTATAAAGCACATAAAAGCTTTAATTTCCTGATTTTGCCCGTTTTCCATCCCTTTTTCTTCGCCTCCGTCCTCCACCGGGCCGGGCCTTCCTGCGCCCTCTGCTGTTGTAGCGGGGGAATGGCACCCCCGAGCCCGGCTCCTGTCCCCGCTCCTGTCCCCATTCCTCCTGTCCCTATTCCTCCTGTCCCCGCTCCTCCTGTCCCTGCTCCTCCTGTCCCCTGCCCCTGTCCCCATTCCTCCGGTCCCCGCTCCTGTCCCTGCTCCTTTCCCCTTTCCTCCTGTCCCCTGCTCCTGTCCCTGTTCCTCCTGTCCCTACTGCTGTCCCCGCTCCTGTCCCTGCTCCTCCTGTCCCCACTCCTTTCCCC
>VZTH01000582.1:175996-247359 GCA_013397815.1 Aleadryas rufinucha
GCCTCCCGCTCCTGTCCCCCCTCCTGTCCCCTTTCTTCCTGTCCTCTGCCCCTGTCCCCACTCCTGTCCCCGTTCCTCCTGTCCTCTGCCCCTGTCCCTTCCATCCCCTGCTGTCCCATCTTTCCATGCCTGTGGTTCTCCACAGGAATATTGGGGGCATGTTCCTCCGGGGTTTTATAGAATCACTACAATTTTTTATCTCACATCAGGGCGTACATGAGTCCAGAGGAGGCCACCAAGGTGGTCAGAGGGATGGAGCAGCTCCAGTGCGAGGAAAGGCTGAGACAACTGGGATTGTTCAGCCTGGAAAAGAGAAGGCTTTGGAGTGGCTTAATTGTGGCCTTCCAGGACCTGAAGGATGCCTACAATAACTATGGAGAGGGACTTTTTACAAGAGCATGGAATAAAAAAGGGGAATGGATTTAAAATAAAAGAGAGAAGGTTTAGAGTAGATATCAGGAGGAAGTTCTTTGATGTGAGGGTGGGGAGGCCCTGGCACAGGGTGCCCAGAGAAGCTGTGACTGTCCCTGGATCCCTGGAAGTGTCCAAGGCCAGGCTGGACAGGGCTTGGAGCACCCTGGAACAGTGGAAGGTGTCCCTGCTCATGGCTCTCATCACTCCAGACCTTTAAATCAGAGTTGTGTCTTCTGTAGCACCAACAGCAAATAGAGTGAGTGAGCCCTAAGGCAGGAGCAAAGGCAGAGAGGGCAAGATCCTCAGATGGAAGAGAGAGAGAAAGGGAAAGAGAGGGTGGGAGGAAGTTTCTAATCCATGACAGGCCAACAATCAGTTTCATCTCTTTGTAACGAAACAAAAGCAAAAAGCAACAATCCCTTTCCACTTCCAGTTTCACAAATAATGACAAACAGGTGACATGACATGAATTTCTTCGCCGCAGTCTTGTGGGAGCTGTCCCTGCCCACGGCAGGGGGTTGGAATGAGATGATCTTTAGGGTCCCTTCCAACCCAAACCATCTTGTGACTGATCTATGGCAAGGCCTTAACTCAGTGTCACTGCTTCCTGTCACCTCTGGTAAAGCCCAAGATGATGTTTCACTTATGGCATCGGCAGTATTGACATTCAAATATAACCAATCCCAGCATGAGGCCAGCCTAAAATTCACCCTTTCAAAGACTATGTATAGAAATCAAAAAGTTTGTATTGGGTCTTTTTTTTTTTTACATCCTACTATTTAAAATACCAATGTGTATTTTGGTCTGCTTCTTTTTGAAGCTGTGAATTACTTTTTTAAAAAATCTCCATATTATAGAAACACAGGGTTCTTGGGAAATGCACTGATTCCATAATCCAGTTAGCTCCTCCAAATTAACAGTATTCCTCCCCAAATTAAAATTCAGTCCTTCATACTGTATTAGATCTGGATACAGTTTGTCAGCTACTGCTACCAAGAAGCACAGAATAAGAAAACCAGTGCAATAATTAAAATGATAGTGTCATATCCAGACAGAGTGAGGTTAGATGCTTTTAACTCCAACAGGGTTCCTGCCAGCAACTCTGGAGCTGAGCAGGGAGAGGAGGGGAGGTAATTTCACAAGTAATGACAGACAGGTAAAATCCAAGATGATGTTTCACTTATGGCATCGGCAGTATTGACATTCAAATATAACCAATCCCAGCCCGAGGCCAGCCTAAAATTAACCCTTTCAAGGTCTGGTTATAGAAATCATAAAGTTTATATTGTTTTTTAAAATTTTTTTAGCTGCTGCTGGCTGGTTATGACTCAGTGGATGTGGGAATAAAGGACATCCAGCAGCTCCTGTAATGATGCAGCTTCGAGCTGCAAATATTGGTCCAACCCCCAGCGTTTCACCGGGCTGCTAAAGGTGCTGGTTACACCCCAGAGCACTCCAGACACCCTTGAGATTCACATCCTGGCAAGGCAGGAGGTGCTGAGGGGCAGGTTTCAGGGTGATGCTCTGCCCTGTGGGGGCTTGGGGTGATACAGAGGCTGTGAGTGGCTTTACAGATGAGCCCCGACAGGTATTCTGCACCTTTCCGCACAGGCAAATATTTACAGATCTTGCCGTTATCAGTTTGTGTGGCAGATCTGGGCATTACCCAGCGTGACCCCGGGGGAGGCAGCCCTCAGGCAATGGTATGTTCAGCTCTGCTGGATCTCCATAGAGGGGGCCTGGAATGCACGGGGGAACAATGCCCAGGGCTGCACAGAGCAAAGGATGAAGGGCAGCAGAGTTTGATAACCACATTAAAGCACTACCAACATCTGTTCAAGCCAAAGACAACACTATCTCCAGGAATTAACCTCCTGAACCACTTAATCATTAACCTCAGCAGAGGGAAAGTTAGACAACAAGAGCCTATTTGTCAGCAGCCCCTCAGAGAGATGCGGGCGAGCAATATTTTACTGAGAACAGCGTGAGAAGGGCTTGCCCAGCTTTATAAATTTTAAACACAGAATATATTTGTGTGGGAAACAAGGGGACAATGGATGTAAATAAACAGATGATCCTACCTTGAAGCCTTCGTCCATTTATCCTGTTTAAAGTGGCTTGAACTGTTTTGTCCTGCATTGTGTAGCAGCATTTCCTCCAAACGAGCAGAGATACTTCGGTTCTCGCCCAGAAATATTCCTGGCTGTGGAAAGAGCTGCAAACGGATAGGATGTCACAATTTTAAACCTGCACCCGTATCCACAAGGTTTCTACTGAAAAACAAATCAGGGACTTTGCAGGAAGAAGAAGGGTTAGATAAGTGGTTTTGTTTAATAATTATTTGTTTATCTAGACTCTTCCCCATGTGAGGTCACCCATTAAGTTACTCTGCCGTAAGCCAGCCAAAGCCTTTCCTCCACGTGGTGACAGTGGGTAGAGGTTTTGTGTCTCTTGGGTTTGATTTTACTTTCCAGAGGAGGAAAGGATTTGATTCCTTCGAACTGCAGCGCTCCAAGTTTGTGGCAGAACTGCACCGTGGTGCGCTGAGGCTGACATTTTATTTCTCTGGACCTCAGGTAATCATTTACCAAGGGGGTGTAAAACGCTGCCACATAAGAATGATGCTGTTTAACACCCACTTCGCACCAGTGGCCACACAAGGTGTGCATAATCAGGGCCCACATGTCTGCTTAGATATTGCCACAGTTGGAGGGAGCAGAAAGAAGAAAGAAAACAACAAAAAAAAAAAGTTTGGGAAGGTGACTGACTGAAAGGCTGCAAAGAGAATCTGCTCCAACCCAAGAGCTGTGTAATAACAAAATTGGGTTATGCCAGAAATGGCCCAAGGTCTCAACCCAAAAGTACCACACTCTATTAAAAACTCTATTAAAATACATTTTCCAGCTGACAGGCTGTTCCCTACTGTCCACATGTGGGGCTCCTGTCTGCTACTACTTAAACTTTCCTACTTAAAAGAGAATTATGATGCCACTGGTGGAGGAAAAAGGGATGATATAACCTCAGGGGAGGAAGAAGGAAGATCTCAGCCATTCTTTTTTTTGGGTTAGTTTTCTGTTGGTCAGCAAGTTGAATGGACTCAGCACAGAGCCTCACGTGTGTCAAAGCCAGGCCCAGGGCAGCATCACACAGCCAGGGCCTGAGATTCTCTCTTTCACACAGCAGCCAGACCTTGAATCAGCTGAAACCACAGTGTGTAATTTGCCCTTTATAAATTTCATTACAAAGCAGATGGGTAACTTCAGCAAAAAGGAAAAATAATGGCTAATTTTTCAATAAATGGTACAACATTTACACCTTTGTTACAAAAATCATCGTTGAATGGACATAGAAACTGAGTTATCCATTCAGACGAGGGCTCAGACTGGGCAAAGTGTGGGTTTTACCTGGTCTGGAGGCACCATCCCTGTGTGTCCTCCCTCACCTGTGCCTGTCCAGACCTGAGGCAGAGACACTACAGCCCAACACCGATCTATGTTATTTTAGCCATGAATTATGCCCCCAGCTCACCTGACCTCAATGCTTGCAGTGTGATGAGCGGTGTGCTGACAAGAATTTTAAAAGAACCATAACAATTACCCATTTTTAAATCAGTGAAATGTAAACAGCATTGTCTCCCCAGAGATGGTCACATTTACCAACACGCTGGGAAGATGCTCCTCTGGTCAAGACATGCTGAAGAAACCCTCCTCAGACAATTAATTTCTCCAGCAGGACGATCCATCATAGTCTGCACTCCCACAAATCGATTTCTCGAGGTTTATCATGGTAATTTCCTCCTCGCTGCTGGCTCCTGGTGCTCTTCAGGGGCTGAGCTGCACAACCGGTTTTTAAACCACTGTTTTGTGGAGAAGACTAAATCGGAGCAGCAGACACGGCCCTCTCCTTTCACTTGGGTCGCCGAGCCCATTAACGTGGATAATTAATCGGAACCTTGCAGCCCTCCCTTTGTACAGCGAGTCAGGGGAGCCGCGGTGCCCCCCTCACCTGAGCACTCTCACACAGACACCTGCTGCTCATAATTAAGATCCATTGCCCGGATTTGCATACCCTGATTTCCATCACTCTGCTCCCGGAGACAAAGGAGAGCATTTACTGCGGGGAAATGGCAGCTTCGGTGCTGCTGCTCCTCCTCCAGCGTGGCTCTCCTGGGCAGCTGCTTCTGCTGAAGGGCCCTAACACGAAGCTCCAGAGTGTTCCTATTTTAAAACTACATGTTTGGGTTGAGTTTAAAGAAAAGCAAGTGGTGATTTCCCCCCTCAGGGGGGTAAAAGGCTTTTCATTAGATGACAAGTGTCAGAAGATGCCATAAACTTCAGGACAGGCTTTGTTTAAGGCTCCCAGAGCTCAGCAGTGAACCTGAGGTGTCCTCCCTTCCCTCCCCACCCTGCATGGGCTGGTCAAGGGTGGGCACCGGGTTTGGGGAGAGGAGACACCTCACAAACCAACAGGGAGCACCTCACCCTCAGCTCACCTGGGAAGGGGACCCTGGAATCCAGAGTTCAGAGAGGTTAATAAGGCACAGGAGGGAGAGCACTGGGAGTCAGCTGACAGCCTCTGGAATAGAGTCCCAAACGCCAGATACTCCTCTGCGGGGCAAATGGAGCAGGCAGCTCCCTCTGATCCTTCAGAGAGAGGGTTTTCCGCGTTCACACCTTTATTGCAGAGGTGACATCAGCTGCCAGCTGTTCCTCAGCTTTGGGGGGATGCTAAGAGCCAGCAGGGATCTCCTGGTGACAGCTCAACTTGTTCCTCGCTGCATTTTTCCTCCGGGTTGCTGTGATGCCCCAGGGCGAGACACAGCTTTTGCTGGAAGCCTTTTAGAGCCTTCACTGGGTTTAAATCAGCCATCCAGATGACTAAAATTATTCTGAGTCTGATTTAGTCACATACCAAATGGGGGCTAACCCAAAACAGCTGCCAGGGCAGAACCTCAGTGGTGGTGGGATTTGGATTTACAACTTGCTTCAGTTCATTTCCAGACGCAGAATTCACATTCAAACCTGTTTTCACCTCGTATTCAAGAAAAGGAATGAAAACAAAGCCGTGAATGGGAAACACAGTTGAGGGAACACAGGGTGAGCTCAGCACAAGTATCAATGTGTGATGGAAACCCCCAGGGATCTGCAGGAATTCCAAGGGGTGGCGGTGCACAACCAGACCAGCAGAGACCATAGCTGGGATGGGTGTCATGATGCCCCTGCTTTGCTCCTTAGCTGAAGCTCGAGAAGAAAAATTGACTTTCACACTCACTCCACTGCTTGCTCTGTGCTTTACTCACCCTTTTAAATGAGCCCATCTAAAATGTGAAGGCTGCTCTCTCCAAGCCCTCCCAGTTTTGCCCAGAACAATGAGGTGGCATTCAAGACAGAGAATCTTGAGAGTCTCTGAGGGTGCCTCTGAGATTCTTCCCATGTGTCCCTTTTGGAAGCATCTTTCCTTTCACTTTTTCCTTAATAAAAAAGACACCAGCTATACATAAGATGCATTTTTCTGCTTCTTGAGCGTCAAAACAGAGAACAGTTCTATTGTTGCAGCTGGGGTGATAAGGCAGATACACCTGAGGTCTGGTCCAGCTTGGAAGTTCCTCTTTTCAAGGGTGAAAGCAAATTTGCAGTTTGTGGCGTCTGTAGAGTGAAGTTACACAGTGAATAAAAATTATCTGATGGTAAAGTTACCTAAAATCATGACTGCACCTGAAAATAATAAGGTGATGGGTATTTGACTGCTTACATTTAAGAGAAAACAGAAAACAAACTGATTTCTGATGGAATTAACAGCTACTAAACTTAATTTTAAAAGAAATTAAGACACTTCAGAACTAGACACGAAAATGGTGCATAATTCCTTATCTGAGGCACAACTCCAGAATACATCCCTGGGAGTACCTGTTCAGCAGCCTGTGGCAAATGAAAAAGACAAAGGAAAACATTGCACTGGGAGTCATTAATTGAATTAATTAACCTAGTGACATTGTCATAGGAGGAATTTATCTGGCAACCAGCAGGAGCAGATCTCCCATCATTTCACCGTGGCTAACAGATTAACACTCACAGGAGCCCCTGGCAGCTGGCTGTGAACATTGCAAATTATCAGAAATTAATTAGCCAAATGCTGTGCACCCATGTGGATATTTTTGGGTTTAAGTAAAGATTATGAAGCCAATAGCTCATCTGATGATTTATTGAGAGGAAACATCTTTGTTTGAACAAATAGGTGGAAGCATGGCTTCCTAATGGGAAAAAGAGGGGAAAAAAAAAAGGGGGGGGGGGGAACTTACCGCAAAACCACAGTAACAAAAGCCAAACACTTGTAAACAGGAATTAAACAATCCCCTCTGAAAAAAGGGATATATACAAATTAATTCAGAAAGATCTATTATTTTTTGAGACTAGAAACAATTCTTTTTTGCGTACTTTACAGAATAATTAAGTTTCCTCCTTCAATCCATTAAGCTGGGATTCAAATATTCAGGAGTACTTCTGCAAGACAGCTCTGTTCATCCAGATGTTGATGACTGTATCACACATGAAAAACATTTTAAGGAATTTTAAAACTAATTTTAAGGAAGAATTTTAAGGAAACTGGGAGAGTGACATGAAGTTTAATCTTTTTTTTTTTCTGCAACCTCTTGTCAGAGTAACAGGCAACAAAACCACAGCACTTCGGAAAGACTCCTTTTGATACTACAGGGCTTCTTAGGACCAGCCAAGGACCTGTCTAAAATAAAGTCTTCATCTCCATGTGATTTAAACAAAAGTAAAACAGTTTCATCCTCACAGATGGGTTTCAACTGTTGTCTTCAAGAACTCTGTTACTTCCACCTTACAGTGTTTTATTTGTTTGGTTTTTATTTAAGTGGACTTGTAAAACTCCAGGAAGAAGTTTTTAAACGCACAAAATCGACCCTTAACCATCAACTGGGAAGTGCAATGCACCTGTATTTAACCTCAATAATCCATGGTTTTGGAAGGGTGGGGTTTACAGAATACAAACAATAACAAACTCAGCCCAAGAATGCAGAGATTCACCTGGACACAGAGCTGCTGTGAGGGGAAAAGAGGGGCAGGGGGGAAGGAAAAGGAGAACAGAAGGATTGGAGTGGAAGAGGTCTGCAAACACAGAGGGGACGTTGCTGACACTCAGTCCTGAGGCTCTGGGAAGGCGATCCCAGGTTTGAAATAATATCTTGTGAGAGACCCCAGGGAAATGCCACTGGCCAGGTCACCATTCCAGGCTAATGTGGAGCCCTTCCCCTGGGAGCTGCAGGCTCACAGGCTCAGGTTTCCAGTCCCCCAGGGGAGAGGAGGCTGAGAGGGTCTTTCTGAGGACAAGGCAAGCCTGGGAGCCGGGCAGGGGCAGCAGATGTGGATGTGGAGCTGTCCAAACACATCCGGGGCAGGGCAAGGGGGAGGACGAGTGAAGCTCTCCCCGCTCTCGGTGAGAGCAAAGTTATCCCAGAACTAAAGATCACCAGCCCCTCCTGGGCCAAGTCACCCCTAATCACAGGAATCTTGGAACTGCTCAGGTTGGAAAAGACCTCTGAGATCACCAACTCCAACCATCAGCCCAGCACCAGCACCGTGCTCACCACTAAACCTCGTCCTCAGGTGCCACATCCACACTTTCTTTGAACATTTCCACGGATGGTGACTCCACCACTTCCCTGGGCAGCCTGTTCTATGCTTGACAAGCCTTTCCATGAAGAAATTTCTCCTGATTTTCAACTTAAACCTCCCCTGGCACAACTTGAGGCTGTTTCCCCCTACCCTGTCACTCATTACCTGGGAGGAGAGACTGACACTCACAGGCAGTGTCACGAACTCAGCACACTCATTTATGCTTGGTTGAGAATAAGAACTTCTCTATATAGGAAACTGGAGGTTCCCAGTGTTACATTCTGCATGGGAACAATGCTCACATCACAGAAACTCCTCTAGAGCAGACTGCTCTATGCCAATACCTATCCAAAAAATAGGGATGTTCTGCCAATTTTACCCATTCCTTGTTTGCTCACCTCCCTGGCGGGTTACAGAAAATTTGCAGGCAGGTGAGGAGCCTTGAGTGGAAAATGTCACACCTGCAAACCTGAAGCTCTCAGACACCAACAGTTTCCAGTGCTGCTGAAGAAGCATTAAAAGCCTGTTATTTTGCAGTGTGTTTCCATGCTCCTGCTAGGGGATGTACAGGCTCTTGTTAACATGTGTACTGTTATAATTTTAAACAGCTGCTTCTCCTCCTGTGCTTGACAGGAGTCTTAGGGGATAAATACTGCAGAAGGAAAATAAAAGGCAGCTTCTTGAAAGCTGATCCCTCAGTTTCTTGCTTCTTGAGATGCCACTTTATCACAGCATGGATGTGACTGTCACATGGCACAAAACATCAGCTTGGATTTACAATTAAACTCCTAAACCCACATTTATGCAACAACAAAAAAAAACAAATGCCTTCATTATTTTGAATGTTTATTTCTCATTGTCTGGCAGTAGAAACTTGAACTTTATACCATTATATTTATATATACATTGCACCTTTATATTTTCCTGAATATAAGCTGTTGCCTGCTTAACTCTATTGGGAAAGAGTAAGAAAAGGCTACAAGGAATAAGATGGTTAAATGGAAAAACACAGAGAACTTAATTAAGGGATAATTTTCTTAGGACCTGAACATTCCTCAGTCAATTTTTACTGTTATATCTTATGCTGTTTGAATTCTCACAGACCTCTTCCAAACATTTCTCCTACAGGACTGTCCTAATGTAAAAACTACATGTATAAATCAATTTTTAGATAAAGCCATCAATTATTAAAAAAAGAAGAGAGAACACCATTGCATAAACAAGCTGCAGCTGAACTCTTCTTTGAGTAAACTTGTTGGACATTTCTAATCATGCAGAACACAAGAGAAGCGAAAAACAAAGTGAAAAACACCCCAGCAGGTGTATCAGGATTTACAAGGGGTTTTTTGGCTGCAATCCTTGTGTGTGGATGCTCAGGCAAAGCAGCAGTGGAAGAAGGCTGGGGTTCACCCTGAGAATAATTTTGGAAGCCCTGTGAAAATCTTGTGTCTCTTGTCCTGAGCACGGCACCGAGCCAGAGGTAAAGGGAACAACTCTGCTGTAAGAGGAGCCTTTCTCCTCAGGCCTGTGAAACCCAGGGGTTTGTCTTTTCCAGTGTTTTTTTTGCCAGAAATGTACTTTCAAATAGAAGAAATCTGCAGCATGTATGATATAAAGGTTCACAGGTGTCTGATTTCTTTTGTGGATCCTGTCTGAAGCCCTCCTGCCCGTGTGTGCAATGCGCTTTTTCCTACATCACAAACGCACTCCCTGCTATCCCTTCAGCTCCTCACACCCAAACAGAAATAAAGTTCCCAAGGGCTTCCCCTGTGAAAAGACTGCAAAAAAACCCCCTTTCTGCACAAGTTTTATTGTACCCACACGACAACAGCTTGTGGTTTTTCTACATCAGGAAACCTTTTCTTGTGTTTTCCCTCCCCCTGCCCATCACCAAACACGCGTTCTTCTGCGCGGTGTAAAACAAAACCTGGGGAAACAGCAGCAGCTTCTGAAATTTTCAGAAAAATATGGGTTTTTTTGTTTCCCTGCACTTTGCTGGGTGACTTGTCGTGTCAGATAGTGTCAGTCACACCCGACGGGGTGACTCTGGCCGCCGGACACGCGGCTCCGTGGCTGCGGCACCTCGGTGCGGAGCTGCCAGATGAGCCACCCGCTGGGGAACCCCAAACAATGCCCTTCCCAAAAAAGCTTAACCCTTCCTGCTCAGAGCCCTCTTGCACCCCTCTGCTGCCCCCAGAGCCACGGCAGAGAGGGTCAGCACCCGCTCCAAGGGGGAAAGGAGCAGCATTGGCGTTCCAGAAATGAGGTTTTGACTTGGTATTAACGCACCAGGCAGCGGCTCAGCACCCGTCATAAAAACTGTTTTCAGTAAATTCTTATTTTTTTAATAAATTTAGAATATTTTGCTCAAAATTCCCACGGAACAGGTAGGGCAGATTTTTTTATTTGTATCATTCATCCAGTTTTCCAGCTTGCAAAATTGAGTATACAGGTGATACATTGCATTTTCTGTTGAGGAGTTGTTGGCAGTGCTCATCTGCATCTGCAGCTACCGAGGCTCTGTGGCTGAAACAGCAGCAGGCAGTTCATGGAGAAACGATCAACAGCTCACCATGGTTTCACCAAGGCATTTTTTTCTGCCTAAATATGATGTTTTAGTAAAATATTAACTGGATTATGAAAAATTAGGGAGTGGGCAGAATTATGGTTGTTCCCTCCTTTTATTTAAACACACTGATGAGACAGAGCTGCTCTGAGATGTATTTTTTTTGAGGAGAAAACTTCTCCCATCAGATTTTGAAGGTAATTTACTGCTTATTATATCAAGGAAAAGAGGCACACAAAGCAATATACACATGGTATTATTCCTCACAGATTTCTGCTTTCTTGAACAAAGGCTACTCCAGACACCTACTTAGACACAATCTAACAACACAGAAATAATTGTGCTGCATTACACTAATGCAAGTGTTTTACCCACAGATATTAACACATTTCAACATTAGCTATTACCATATCACAAAGTAATTTTATTTTCTTGCTTTGCATGATGATTAGATCTCAAAAGAAAAACAAACCCCACACTGTTTATCTGTGCAATCTTCATTTTAGCTATTTTACCTATTTAAAAATAATCCATCAGTAAAAGAAATGGATATTTTCTTGGTTGTAATGGTATTATTTTTAGAGTTTACTAAAGAAGACTGGACCAGCAATAAAAAGTAAGGTGGATGCCTTGGTAAATTATGCACAAATATGAGCAAATACACATCTGAATAGAGCCAAATATAAGATCACAAGCCTGAGGTATACAGGCCACAGTAGCAGGCTGAGGAATCTGTCTGGGGGACTGGAAACTTTGACAAAAATCTGTGGGGTTGTGGATGAAAATTAATCTCTTGCATAATAAATGAGAAATGAGCCAGTGTAATCTTGGGGCACACAAGCAGCAGAATCTCCAAGAGCAGCCGGATTTTTACCCTCATACCCAGAATTGATGCCACTACTCCTGAGATCTGTGCACAGTTCTGGCCTTTGCAATACAAAAACAGTACTAGAGAATCCAAGGGTCAAATGAAAGGACACATGAATGAGTAAAAGGCATTTTTAAAGATGATATTCTACTGACATACTGATCTTGCAGCAACAACTCATAGGGGAGTGCACTGCTAAGGCAGTTCATGGAAAAACAATTGACAACTCACCATGGTTTTACCCAAGCACTTTTTCTGCCTAAATGTGATGTTTTAGCAAAATATTAATTGGATTATGAAAAATTTGGCAGCATTATGGTTATTTCCCCCTTTTATTTAAACTCAGTGATGAGACAGAGCTGCTCTGAGATGCATTTTTTGAGGAGAAACTTTTCCTATCACATTTTGAAGTTAAGTTAGATGACCACAGTCATTCCCACTGGCTTTCAAATCCATGGCACCCTCTGAAGAGTGGGCCCTAAGTCTGGGAGAAAAAAATAATGCTCACATTCAAGATAACTGGACACAAAAAACCACTCTAAGAACAATCTATGTGCAATGCTAATGATCCTGAACTTCAGTTCGTCCCTTACAGCCACGAGTTGGCAAAAAATCACAGAATAATTTGGGTTGGAAAAGACCTCCAGGATCATCGAGCCCAACCTGTGACCCATCCCCACCTTTGTCACCCAGCCCAGAGCACTGAGTGTCACATCCAGGTGTTCCTTGGACACCTCCAGGGATGGGGACTCCAAACCTCTCTGGGCAGCCCCTGCCAAAATTTAACAGCCCTTTCTGTGAGGAAATTCCTCCTGCTGTCCAAGAAATCCCAAGAAAAAGTCTAAGAGCTCATCTTCACCTCTACAAGAGCTGCACAAAAGGCTCAGAGCAGTTGCTCCCAGTGGGAAGGGGAATCCTGGATGAAGGGAATTTTAGGAGCCTTGTGCTGTTGACCAGCTGCACTCAGCAAGGACAGCAGTAAACACTGAGGGACTGCTGCCAGCACTGCCAGCCAAGGCTGCACTGGTGTAGAAGACTCTTCACTGAAGAGAGAAGAAGACTTATAAACCTCTTTGCTGGAAAGAAGTTGCATTCCATTGTTAAAACCCAATCCATTTTTTTAGAGCTGTGGAATTTACTCAGCTCTGCTGGGAGGACAGGATTGAAAACCACCCACTAGAAGCATTTACTTGCTTTTATTCTGCTATTCTGACATGAGAGGAGCCCGGGAGTTGTCCCAGCATCGAGCCATCTGAAATAGAACCTGCTGCAGCCTCATGAGATCTGAAAGGAGACACTGATGGAGCAGTTCATTCCTCCACTGGATCATTCCCTTATTTGCTTGCATTCCTCAGCCAGGGCTGAGGTGCTGTGGGCAGGCAGCCTCCTCTGCAACTGCAACCTGAGAGGAAAAAGGCGCTGCATGATAAATTCCCACCTGCATCAAACACTCTTATCTTCTTCCCATTTCTTGTGCCCTCTCCCACTCACCTGGAACTGAACACTTCCCCTTTGTTTTATCTTATCTTGGAAACAAGGAAATGCCACGAGTTACATGTCAATATGACCTCTGTGAACTAGGAAAAAGCTGTCTAATGTAATGCCTTGTGGCTCCATTAAACCAATTAAAGATGCATCTTGAATTCTAGCAGTGCTGGGGAAAAGAAAAATATGCTTTAGGCTGTGAGTTTAAAAAATGTAAGGAGACTGGGGATAAAGAGATCCCTCATAAGATGAGCTTAGAAGTTGCCAACAATTAGCTTCAAACTCTTTTTTTTCCTCATTTGTTGAATATTTTCACTTTGTATTTATTTCATGGATTAATTTGAAAATGTTAGCAATTTAGGCAATCTAAAGGTTAACTGGGGAAACTGGAGTGACCTCTAAGAAAATGGTTAGGAATTTTCTTTCCATAGTTTAGCAATCAGTGAAGCAATAAGCAAGATGAAACTTTTGTGGTTTTGAGATTTTCTTTGCTTTGTCAATGTACAAATTCCTTCCCCCACGGGGACTGAGATTTCCTTTCACCTCTCCTCTTATACTGCCACATCAGACTATACTTTTTGACCAGGAAAAGCTGAGGCACATTAAAGACAAGTAATTTGTGCCAGTTGTATACAAAAAAAAAATTGATGTGAAAGACCACATCCAGGGCAAAATACTGTGGGCAAGAAGGAATGAGCACATTAAGTCTTTCTGTACCCCCTCACTGTTTAAAGTTAAATTTAACTACTTTTTATGCTGCAGAGAGAGCTCTGATCAATCTTATTTCTGTCCTCTGAAACAAAACACATGAATTACTTTTTCTAAAACTGTATTCCGTAAAGCATCATTGGTCTGGGAAAACAGCTAAATGTTTTTGTAACATCAGTGGAAACAAAGCAAGACTAATTATTCTGTACTAAAACTTTCCATGTATTCCCAAAATCTTTTGAAATGGGAGAATACCTACCAGCCTCTATTTTAATAGGAAATTTTAGGGGACTATGAAAGGCATTTAGCTTCTCTGCAGAAGGAGTAATTTGAAAAGCATTTACTCAGAAGGAAAATGCAGGTATTCCTTCCTGCTTCTCCCCCACACCACACACACACACAAGGAAATGTTTTGAGAAAATGACTTTAATATTGCTGTTCTCCTTGTAACAGAGGCCTTGTTACCAAGGCAGGACTCAGAGCATGGTGGCACCTTTTCTGGGGCTGGGAGGTGAGGGCAGATTGATGTTTGACTTTGCAGGATGCTTTGTTAACTGGGAGAAGGGAAATGTGAACCAAAACAAGGAAAGGGTGTTACTGGTCACAGGGAAAAGTGCTGGGATGTGATGGGAACAGCCACCAGCAAGGGATGCTGCAGGAGCCTGGCAACCCAGGGCAGGTCTGGGGGAAAATGGGGCACAAAATTCCCTGACCTGCAGTGGGAAGAGGGGAGAGGAGATTCTGTGGCAGCAGTGGACAGCCAGGACAGCAGGGTTTTGGCACTGGTCAGTGAGGAAGGGTACAAGAGGAAGGAAGTGTTTGTCCAGCTGGGAGAAGAGTGAGGTGGCAGCTACAAGGAATTCTGCAAGTGTTGTTTGGGAGTGTTGTAACTCATCATCTCCACTACTTGTTCCAGGTGTGTCTGGGAGCTACAACCCCTGCATCTGCAGACTGACACTTGCCTCTATTTGGGTGTATTCCCTCATTATATTCACTTCAGGGGTGGTTCTTGCTCTGAATTTAAGGATAGGGGACAAACATAAAACCTGGGACATGTTGCTTATCAGATTATCCCATGGACAAGTGGCACGATTGTGCCACCAGAATGAAAACTGACTCGAGCTGACAGGCACATCACTCTGTAAGCCATGAATTTTAATGAATTTTAATGAATCTGGAGTGTGTGGCTGGTCTTAAAAGTGCTCAGTAAAACTGCACCAAAGCTTCCTTTGCTTATAAATTATTGGCATTTATTTCACCAAGGAAAGAAACTGAAACAGCATCATTCTGATCAAGACTTCATCTTGTTCTCTTACTACTTTCTGCCCATGCAATTAATTCAAGTAAGTATTGTAGGGTTATATTAATGTACAGCTATGAGGAGAAACAACCCTTCCTCTACTTCACAGCTTAAGAGGATCCTTTCTGCTTCACCCTGTGCAAAATTTCTACTGAAGTCACAGGGAAAGGAATGGAAGATTGGGCAATTTGAGCTTGTTATTGTTCAAAAAAAAAGATCTCTGAAGCAAATACAATGTGAAGTTCCAGTAAGTGATAAACTTGGGCTTTGGCTGAGGTCACTCAGCCTTTTCTCCTCGCTGCTTAGTCAGGATTCTCTCACCACATAATTTAAGTGTCTCCCCTCACATTTTCTGGATGTGGTTATTCCTGAGGACAGCATTCACAGGGACCAGCTCAAACCAGAGCCCAGAGATGTCAGGAAATCACACGACACAATTACTGTGCTTTGAGAAGCCTCTGATTTTCCATGGGGAATCTGTGAATTCCTCAGAGGTTAACCCTGACCACATCTGAGAGCAAAATCTGCCTTGATCCCTTAATCTGAAATAATTAATTAAGACAATAGCTGCCTATACCCAAATGAATCCAAATATGAATGAATGAAACCGTTTTTAAAGTCACTGAATTCTCATTACAATCAGCAGGAGGATCTGGCTTCTCTGAACATCAGAAAACCTGAGCATTTATTCATTTATCAGATGCAGACTTAGAACCTGATTTGAGGTGATTGTATTTTGTAATACCTCATGATACAGCTCACTGATTGAGGAATCCAACCACACTACAGGTGTTAAACATTCCTTGACTTCAAAAAGATGCAGCAAAATCCTTTTTTTCTGTTCTAGTTCTACCTTTGCTCTCATCACAATATCAGCCTAGAAGGCAATGAGGAGCCTGATTTCCTGTATCTATCCAGATGGAAAACATTGTAATAGTCTGGAAATACCCTGGGCAAATTTATGCCTTCATTTTGTCCTGCTTTTGGAGGCACTTTTGGCTGTGGATGACGATACTCAATATCAAAATATTAAGTCTTTTATTTTACAACGCACACTGTGAGTGCTAAAATGCAGTGTTTACATCAGCTAAGTGCTGAGACAGCTGCTTTTTGACAGACAAAATCATAAGAAGAGCTCATGAGGCCAAGAATCTTCATGTTTGCAATGTCATTCAAGCTGCAAAGATAAGGACAAACCAGTTCATTATTCCTGTGGGGAATCTGGATCCACAATTAGACCTGCCCAGACAAAAAATGTGTCCTTTCTGAAAAGCCCCTTCTTTCTCAGTTGAAACTTCTTAACATACTGTGATTCACATTGTGAACATGTTCTTGTATGCAGCCAGCAGAGAAAATCCTGAGTCATAAATAGGATTTCTGATAGCTAAAATAACAGTCATAAACTTGTGGCAATAAAGCCACATGAGAGCATCCTAATAACTGGGCCTAGAGCAAGACATCAGCATCTTACTGAATATTAATCACTGGGAAATGTGTGCTCATCTCTGCCTTAAACCTTTCCTTGTTTAAAATAATTAATCATCCCACTCTGCTCGTGTCAAGCATTGCTTCACTCTCTTATTTTTGTCACTTCTGAAAGCTCTGAAGAAACCCCTCTGCCTGAGGATGTGCCCTAAACCAAAACTGGCACTCAGAAGTGAATCCCGCTTGCATTGGAAAGGGCAGAGCTGTGATTTCAGGGATATCACACAAAGATATCCTCAAGGTATCTTCAAGATCAGTTTGGCCCACAAAAGGGAATATGTAACNTGTAGCTATACCTATGTAAATTTAAAAAAAAAAAAAAAAAAAAAAAGAGAAATCCACTAATCGAGGGAAAATATTTTTGTTAACGTCCACAAAGCTCGCTCGCATTTACATTTTACTTGTACTGAATCACTAAAAGGATTAGGAGGGCAGTCAATCAACGGGGAGGAAAAGCAAAGTTTATGCAGGGACTATTTTTAGATTTGCAAGCCCCATCACGAGGAAGCTCCCAGCTCCGGGCACAGCCAGGAAAGCACCGGGGCTTTGCGAACGAGCCACGATCCAGATCCGTTTTTTTTTATTTTTTTTGTTTTTCAGGATGGCCATTTCTGCCCAGCTTTGTGGGGGGAAAATCAATATCTTGTTTTCAGATGTGTAAATGCAGTCGTCTCTCCGAAGTGCCCCGGTCAGTTTACCACACGTTCAGCAGCTGCTTCTTTCCAGGCTATCCCACGATTCCCAGCCTATGAGGATTGACAAGGCAATGATAAACTAATGTGCCCCCTCAGCTCCGTGCTCAGCCCATTGTTCTGGCAGCTGAGACCCTCTGCTTCTATTTGCTTTCTCCCACATACATTATTCAACAGCCCAGGAAAAGGCCAAGAACCTCTTTCATTCAGGAATTCTGTATTAAAATAATCAATTTCAAACTGAAGCGGGGAAGGGAGGCTTGCTACAGGCTGGGCCTGTTAAATAAGCCACCAGCCCCTGCCATTTGCATGGGAATCATGCTATCATCAGGCAATATATTATTATATTTCTTATCCAGAAAGGGGAGAGGAAACCCCAGAATACTTTTCTCTCTTTCTCTGCAAGAGCACTAATTGAAGCAACACCTTCCTGATGGCCTATTTTGGCACTATTCCCATTTATGAGGCTCTATATAATAGGCTACATAGGCCACAACTTGATTTAGAAATTCTTAAGGAGGGAAGGGGATCTGTAGTTCCACAACAGACAGAGAAGTTGGATGTTAAAATTAAATTATAACACTTTGTTTTAATGTTTCAACAGAGGGTCGAAGGCCCGTTGTTCTGTGAAATGTTTTCCTGGCTTTAGAGTATATTTGGTTGTGCCAGAAGATGCCCAACTCTGTTAAGTCATCAACCACATGGCTTTCAAGTGGATTTCTCCTTACAGCACTACCAGAAAGGGAACACAGGGATAAAGGCAGGACAAGTCATCATGGTTGCATGTCATGAGTTTTTTTTGCTATGGCACATTTAGGGAAAGTGAGACCACCACCTTCAGAAAAAGGCAAATGTGTCACTTCTACAGCCAAAGAACAGCAACCTCCTGCAAAAAAATACCCTGAGCAGAGGCACTGCTTTTTGTGGTACTGATTTGATCTGGTTATCAGGGCCACTTCTGCACTGCTGAGCTCTCAGTTTAACTTTTCCCCTCCCATTTCTGGAGTCGTGCACATTATTGCCAATAGCACTTTTAATTTCCTCACACTTGACATCCTGCAGGTCAATAGCATAAAGGAAACACTGATGTCAAGAGATAAGAAAGTATGAAAACCCCAGGTCCATGGCTGGGGGAGTTGATGGGAGGCCTCTTACTGCCTACAAATGGTATTGATCACTGCTCCCTTCTGTGATCATGTTCTCCCTCCTATTTTACTTGAGATATCACGATAGCTCCTTGTTATGAACGTTCCACCCACTCTTTGACATTTCTGCTAACCAAGGATTGTCACTCTTGCTTAGAAATGATTGATGGCAAGAGTTTAGTGAGTAAAGAACTTTGGTGAGTGAATTTTATCTGTTTTACCAGTAGCATCATCAGCCTGGTAAGCACAGGGGTGGTGAACAATTAAAGCTGGTGGTGAACAAGCTCTGCTCAGCTTCATTAAAGAGGAAAAGCTGCACTAGAAGCCCCCAAAAGTTTCTGCCTGGTGTCTTGGCTGTGAAATCAAACAAAATGTAAAAGTTTAGATGCTGTTTTCAAAAGTCTGAACTTGCATCTCAGTGGGGGATAGAAAAGAAAGGTATTTGCCCCACTCTGACATCAGGCAGAGGATTTTTTACCAGTCTGTTCTGATGCTGGCACCGAATCTACACTTTAGAGGTTGCTGCTCTGACAGGAAAATCCAACGAATGTTTGACGCTGGAAGCACACAACCTAAAGTGGAAAAGGCTAAATGTGCTGGGATTTGTGCTCATGAGTCACTTCCACGGCTCAAAACGCTCAGTGAGTGAATAAAACATTCCAGAAAGTGCCGTGTACAGCATGAGGCACGCAGCCTCAATGAGCTGGCGGTTTTTTGCCAGCCGATGAGCAGGGCCACAGAACTATTCAGACTTTTGTTTTGCACTCTGGAGAGTTTGGTTTCGTAACCCTGCAAGAGACGTGCATGAGACTCACCTAGAGATGAGCCAGGAAAGCGTTTCATTGTGTCCAGATTTTCCATGGGCTGAGCGTGCCAAGCCCTCCCATTTCCACCGTGCAAAACAAATCAATCCCTCCCAGCACCGGCAGTTCTGGGGTAGGAAATCATTGATATGACAGTGGGGAGTAAGAGAGGAGAATTTAAATCTCACACCTCTGCACAGACTGTTCACTTGGTAGAGCTGAGAGCAGTTGGGAAGAACAGGGAAGAACCAATTTAGGACAAGACAAAGAATATTTCAGTCCTTTCTCCTACCAAGCCATGGTTTCTGTGGGAAGGAAATTTGGAAGCAGCAGCAGCAAGAATTGTGACAAACTGACCCAAACTGTGCAGGTCAAGAGCCTCAGTCCCGGGAATGTCACACTTTTGTTACAAAGCTCTACTCCTGGACATAGTGACCCATTAGCATTAAATCTCTAAAATTAATTCAGATTATCTAAAATATAAAAGCAATCCCAGAACATTTCTAACACAAACAGCAAAGCTGGTCCCAAGATACACAAGCAGTTTCTAGTAAAAGTAAGTATGCAATTCTTCCATACTGAATTTGCAGTCTAGAAAGCCTCCAAATTAAACCAACCAGGGTAATAATATAATTGGGGGTAGAAAAAAATGTTAGGAAGTGAGACTTTCTTGTACAACTCACTCAGTGTTTAAAAAAGTGAGATATCTCATAATGTGCCAAAATCTTGTGGCCACTGTAAACCAAACTCTATTTTTCATTCCCTTCTAATGAACTGATTCAAAATGCACATTGATACAAAAAAAAGAATGGAGTTCAAGGATCTATACAGGCAAACTACAGAGTTCTTTTTTGTGGTTATGTTTACCTTTTATAAGTGTCTCACTAAGCTAAATGCTTTAGCAACTGTGGGCAGCTTCAGTTGCTCATTATTAGATCTTTGAAGTAATTCTTCTCCAGTGTTCAGCACGTGAATTTATTCTGCAATTTGCACTCAATGCCTGCAGTAAGCCCAACTTGTACAAAGACAAAATGCTGTCAACATTTATCTGCTGCTTTACACATGCCTGGAGCAGAGCAAAGGGAAAGTGGCAAGCATTTCTATTCCTGGACTCAAAACAAGCTGCATTCACTTAGTGCAGGATAAAAGGCAGAGTAGAGGGATGAAAAAGGGGAAAGGAAAGAGTAAGGAATAAATAAGAGACAAAAAAAAGGGGGAAAAAAAACCTATTCAAAAGAGAAATAAGGATAAAATCAAATACATGATCAAAGAGAGAAAGAAATCTAAATCTTAAAAATAAACTCAGCCCTGTGATATGCTGAGCTCCCCCAGGAGCAAGCAGAGCTCCCCATCACTGCTCAGAGGAGCTCAGTGGCAGCAAGATCTGACCACTGCCAGCCTGGGTGACAACAACCAGCACCAGTGACACACCAGTGCCAGGCAGGAATCCACACCACATCCAGCACGAGCCTCAGCTCCCTCCCGAGCATCCAAGCAGGAGTGAGAAAGGATTGTCTGCAAATGGGCAGGAACAAACTTACACAGAGAAGGAGATTTCCTACTCAAACCTCTGAAAACTCAGCAAATTGCAGAGAAAATGTCTGGGTATCTCTACAGGATAATGAAAAACGTTATTCTGGTACAGTTAGGAGGGAGAACCTCACAGAATGAGTAATTCAAAGATAAGCCATATGGGTCCTGTGCAATTATGGCTACTTCAGAGCACAGTGGTTTTTTTTCTTGGAAATTGATGTCTATACTAAAAATCCTAATGGGGATGCACTGGTTCCTTTTGTTTCTCTGAAAAAAATTGTCAAAACATGTTATTTCTGCAAGGTAAAATCAAATAGGTATTTTTAGAAAATCTCATCATTCCAAATCCCAAGGCTGTAACTTTCTGTTATGTGCGGTGACAAAGGCTTTGGACTCTCAGAAATCTTGCACAAATTCCATTTTTATTGCTTATCCTATTCCCTCCTTCCTTCCTTAACAAACAGATTCTGAAGCAAGAGAGGAAGAGAAGTAAACCCCGCTATGCGCTGCGCTTGCAGATGAGTTGAATGGTTAATTACATCTCACAGGCCAATCCTGGGAGGTGCCAAATCCCGCAGGAGTTATCCAGCAGCGCTGGGACTGGATGGTGCCCAGCACTTTGTTGGGAAGATCCCTGCCAGGACTGCCACAAGCAGTGCTGTGATACCCCAGGGCTGCTCCAGAGAAGGGCTGAGCATCCTCAGCTCTGATCACCTCTCGTGGGGAATCGAGAGCTCTTGGCAGGACGCAACCCCAAAGGTCCTGGCACATTATCCCCTCTCATAGGGTGATTTATTTCAAACCAGAGCACGTGGGCAGCGGTGCTGGTGTGAGGGGATGCACCCCCAGAGCAGGGGCAGAGCTGTGGCCAGGGGAAAGCAGGGCGGTGCCGCTGTCCCCGAGATCCCACACGCGGCCCCCGTGGGCATCAGGGGGGAGGGGGATCAGTTTGAGCCCCCATTGCCATCAGGGGGGAGGGGGATGGGGTCTCGACGTGTTTTCTGTGCTAATCTCGAGAGCTGGCCCAAATCCCAGCGCTTGGGTCACTTGTGCACAGGGTTCTCATTGTGAACCGGGGGGGGAAATGGCAGCCTCGCAGTTGGGCTTTGAAACTATGCATTTTTTAAAACTTGTGTATGCATAAGCCTCTTATTTAATGAATGACTCCCTTTGTATTTACATGTTCCACCATCCACAGGACAAATAGGGTTTAGTGGCTCGAGAATGAAAACTTCTCATCCTCGGGGCGGGGGGAAATAGTCGCAGCTATTTTATGGAAGTGGTAAAAAATCAATTAGTCTCTTAGTTGTGGATCTTACCTGATCTCCAAGGAGCTCTGTGGACATAAACATATTCTTTCTTAAGTTACATGTTCCACAGCTTTGATCAGAAAAAAATTCTGGTATAAATCTAACTGAAACGCACTGGTTTCAATGCAGCTGAATTCAGATCAAAAAGTGGACAGAAAAGTTATTTTAGGCTGCTCCAGATCATTATCCTAAATTAGAAGGGTCTCACCAGACCTGAAGGCTTCTTAATCTTACACCTTTTTTTAGTCCTCCCTTTAAATTCAGCTGATAAATGGAATATGTGAAATAATAAATAAATATGAAATATATGGCAGAAATAATTTCAAAGGATTCAGCAGCCAAGATAGGAATGCACAGAAAGCAGCATTTTAAGTTGTCTTGATTTCCAAAAGGAAATAGTTATAAATTAGTTCTAGGGCACTCTGATTCATTTATAAGAGTGGTTCGAGAAACTCTTCAATATTAATTAGTAGCCTGTGAATTCAGCCTATGCAATTATGATGAGACAGTTCTTTGGGTATGAAAGAGCTAACTTATCATATTTTTGAATTCGCCATCTCTAAGCTTGAATATTTTTGTATTTCCATATTTCTCAAGTAGCACTTAATTTAATCTTATCCCCATTTCTTTCAATAAACCATTGTTGCGTCTCTTAAGCAGCACAGCTTCCTCCTCTAACTCATCTCCCCGTGAAATTGGTTTAATGAAGCAGAAAGGTATGAAGCATTAACAACACTGGAATTCATGTGGTAGCACTTCATTTTTCAGAGGCACTCACATTTCCTACCTAATTTATAAAATCAGCACACAAATGATTTTTATCACAGCCATTACATCAGTATAAATTACTGCCTTTTCTATAACACGGCAGTTCGTCAAACTGTTGAAATTATATCTATTAGTCATAGAGAGGAGGAGGGAGAAAGAAAAACTTGTAGGGAAAGATTTAGTGTAAAATAAGGAGTGATAGCAGCCTCATTGAAACGCTGGTATTAATTTACCAAATGAGCCCAAAGTGCGGCTGTTTTGCAAAGGAAAATTAAAAATACACAAAGTAAAGCAAATGGGTCAATTTGTAAGGAGCCAAAAAGGAAACTGGGCAAACAAACCAGGCTGAGAGGCACTGGGAAATGCAATTAGGGAGAAGTTCCTCACATCCAAGGAGGTAACACCTGCCTCACCTCCAGGCATTGCCCCACATTCCTGCCAAGCTTTCCCATTCACCCCCTCGCTCTGGCACTGGTGCTGTGCTTTTGTGCATGGCAGCTCCTCCAAAATCATCTTTATCCTCTTCACTTCTCCCGCTCTCACCTGCTTCTATCCTGGCTGCTCCTTTCCAGACTAGCGGCAATCAGCCCCTACCACTCAAATTTTGCCACGGAGCAAAAAATACAGTGATTCATGTTGGGAAAACCTTTGTGTCCTCTGCCTTCCCAGGGAGGATAACCTGCTTTTCCAGCACCTACATCCCAATTTCCAAAGTTCAGCCTGTAAGAAAACAACTGTTCAATCTGCAGAGGCATCACACACTTGAAAAGAGCTCAGTCTTGCCCTGCTCTGTAAACAACACCTGTCTCCACCAGATCTGCTGCTGGGATCTCAAGTGGGTCTTTCCCTTCCTGTTTGCTGTTCCCTGGGCACGACTCCTTCCAGAGCTGCTCTGTAAATCCACTGTCACCTGCCCTGTCACGCCTCTGCCTGTGTGAAGCATCCACCTGAGACAGACACAGCAAAAGCTCCCCGGGAAATACACTTTCACATTCGGGGAGATGCTCCAGGAAATCTTCTCTCCCCATAACTTTTATTCTGGCTCTCCCTTTTCCAATTATTTCCCCTTGATGTGCTTCCTGCCTTGGATGGGAGGCAGGGGCCACGCCTTCCGATTTGTCCTCTCACAGCAGCCAGCACAGTGGGACACAGGGCTGCACGGACACTGCTTGATGCCACTGTCATTAGGGGCAATAGGGATTAAAACCAGTTTATCAAAAAAAATCCCCAAAATCTGAACTGATGAGATTGTCAGTGCAGCAGCAAAAAAAAATCCTGCAAGGGACACACAGGTCCAGCTGCCTGTCCTTGGTGTGTTTTCCTCTGTGTTTTGATCTCCTCCTGCTTATGGTTTGTATTAATTAGCCTTTCCCTCTCCGCAGCATCAGGGTGTTTTTGCCTGGCTTTCTCAGTCTCCAGCCCCCGGAATACTGGTGTAGAAGTGTCTACTGATGGCACCTTGTGGCTAACCCAGAGAAGTGCTTGGGAATAGGAACGAGCCTGAAGTAAGCCAGGAAAATATCAAGAAAAGGCTCTAAGAGGAGAGCAAATCCCTCCTGCTGCAAAAAATGGTGCAGCTCTGCAGACCCCTCCTTGCCATGGAGGGCACAACCCCGGCTGCCTGCTCCCCCCGTGCCCCCCAGCCCCTCCCAGAGTCCTGGGATGCAAACAGGAGTCCTGGCCCTAAACCTCGTCCCAGCAGGAGGCAGGGGAAGGGGGCAGGGGCCTGGGGCTTGCCCTGGGCCAAGTGAAGCGGCAAATCCATCTAATCCCCTGTGCGAGGGGCAGGAAGGAGCCAGGCTTGACCTGCTACCAAGAGCCCCTGAGAACAGGGTCAGCTTTGCTGGGTGCCCTCCTTCTCTGCAGAGGAGAAGGTCAGCCTGTGCCCAGGGATCGGCTTCTGGTCTGCAGTGGTCAGTAAAGCACTGACCTCCACAGCAGACCTTTCAGAGACAAGCCCTGCTGGCGTGGGCTGGGATCAACCCGCTCTGGAGAGCTGATGGTGTTGGACAGACCCCAAATGGCTGCTGCCCACCCTTCCTGGAGACATGCTGGAGTCAATCCAAACTCTCCCCAAGCCCAAGTGTGGGTGACAGGTCCTAAATGGCCCCAGACTGTCAAGGCACCTGCTGGTTCGCAGTCGTGGCCAGGCCTTGGCGTGGTGTCACCGCAAGGAGGTGGCTGGGTCCTTGCTCCTTGCCCAGGACAGCCACAGCTCAGCAGGGACCAGCACTGTGGGAACTGATGAAATCATGTCCCCACACACACAGGAGTGGCTGACAGGATTCCCACAATGCTGGGATTAAGAGGCAACAAAGGGCACGGGCCCAACCTGCAGATAAAGGACATTTGGCACCAAAGCAGCATCATGGGAGATGGGTCCTGGGCAGGGAGCAGCAAACCACAGATACAGGGGGTACCTAAGGCAGGCAAAGGTCTCCTCAGAAATTCTGTGATCACATGAAGAAGTCAGGACTTTGCCCCAAACATTAAGCAATAAACAAAGCAGTTTTAAAAGAGGGCTGCCCCTCATTTAATGTGTTTTCTCAACTTTGGTTCAGTCCAGTCATTTCTCTCCAAGTACCTATCCTGCGTGTATTTCTAGGTTTCTGGTAAATATGTCATTATCAGAGTTCTCAAAAGTTTTGAAGTTCTTTTAAGAGCTGGCTCCTCCAAGTTTCTGCCCCCACCAAAGTCCAGTATAAGTAAGAAGCACACATATGACTTGGAAAGGAAAACAGGAGTCCAAGATCACCCAAGAGATCAGATCTGCATTCTGGAGACAGGAACACATAATTATGAGCTCTAAATACAAGTTCTCACTCTAGATGAAAACCTCTATGATGGAAAACCAGGGAGGGTCATTTCAAGTGTGAAGGACTGGAAACAAATCGTGCTACGGCTGGATATGTGAAATCACAAAAGAATCAGAATAAAAAGAGAGATTTATCTTTATAGATTCTCAGCAGCCTAACATCTGCAGACCTAATCAAGTATCATGTCAACTAAACAGCTCTGCAAGCCTTACCTAAACACCCAGGGCAGAAGAAATTACCCTCACTGTCCTTCCAGGGGTAGGTGCATCCTTATTAAAAGGCAAATAAGTCTCTCAACAATCAGTGTTTCCAAGCAGCAATACAAAATCAACAGAGAACCTCTCTGTGCCACATCTCACCTGCAGCCGTATCAAGACCCTGTGCCCACTTCTCATGGCCTAAACACTGTAATTCTCACACCTCTGAGCACACAGGTTTTGCACAGAACCGTACAAAGCTTTCCTGTGAGGCACATTTTGTGCTTTCCAGTCCAGCAGAGATAGAAGAATCCTCTTGTACTGATTAAAAACAAATAATAGCTCAAGAAAAAAAAAAACAAAAACATGCTGTGATATGAAAAACAAAATGACAGGCAGAGAGGGGGTTCAGCAGTAGCTGAAAATTTAGGGGTTTTTAGAAAACCCTTTTTTTTCCCTTTCCTGTAAAAGCACCTTCTGCCATAAAATCACTCTTGCAATTTTAGTGTCACCTTCTGTCCCAACTCCACTTAATCCTAGAAGAAAATTAACACCAACAGATAAAGAATAAAAGCCTCACATTAAGGACAACCTTTACCTGGAAAAGAAAGAAGAGTGAGACATTCAATGAAGCCCACAAAAGCCTTCACTATTCCATATTACCTGGAAGATGATCAGATACCACTGTGATAAGCAGCCTTACAAAAACTTGGGAAAGGCTGATGGCTGAAATTGGAATAATTTTTTTTTTTTCTCCCTCAAAGTAGATGTTTTACTGCTTTTTTGAAACAGTAAAGCTGAAGGCTCGTCTTTACCTTTCTGTGTAAATAACTTCCTTTCCCTGGGGTGTTCATCATCGGTTTGACCTTAAAATGCATGGCAGTGTTCTTAGCAATATTCAATCAATGGCAGGATTAAAGGTGAAATCAGTTACACAGAGGAAGCCTACTGCTGTTTCACCAGTGTGGTGGCTCTAATCTCCCTCTGAGAGACTAAAGATCATAACTGATTTACTTCTCTTCCCTGGGGAACAATTTTCTGTAGCCTGAAGCAATCAGGAAACAGACTGAATTGGCTTTAATACCCATCTGCCCTTGGGGGGGGAGGCTGTGAAAAGCTACCAGGTTGTTTCTTCTTCATACTTGTAATTAAATAAACTATGACAAATTTGACAGGCAGAATTTCTAGCAGTACCAGTTGTCTTAAAACTTCCTACTCCTTGTGTAATTGATATACAGCAGCTATTCCCAAGCAGTGCTGGAGACTATTTAAACATTAAAATCAGTGATCTTCACTCCATTCCATGATTTAACCTATTGGCAACATGCCTCTAATTTTCACACCTATCAAGACTGTGGGACATGTTTAAGCACAAGGAAACAGGGCTTACTTTGATTTTTGGGGGTTTTTTAACCCTGACTGTGATCTTTCTATTAGTTCCAAAATGCCAGGCACATAAATGAGATGGTGCTGATGTAAGAGAGAAACAAATCTTAGAAGTGGTACCAGAGAAGGAAAATCTGGGAGCATGAAAGCATTTTCATAGAGATTGATAAGAAAATACATATCACTAACACCTTTACAAATAAAAGATAATAAGGCAATAAACTTTTGTTAGTACTCCTTTTCAAAACAGTGCCAGAGGCAAACGAGATGACAAACCATTTCCCTGAAAGACTTCCTGCAAATCAAAACACTTTCTGGAGTTGTCATAAAATAATAAATAAATAAATAAATAAATAAATAAAAATAAAAATAAAATTAATAATAATAATAATAATAATAATGACATTTTATAAAAATAGACCCAAGGTTTTTACTTGTATAGAAAGCTTAGAAGAGATACCAAGGTTGGTGTGAGTGCAGTCATTTCAAATATGCTGATATCTGCCTTTCTCATCTGTATTCCCCAGCATGAGACAGGTTTAAATACCCCACAGGGAAGGGAACTCCTGATTTTTTCAGTTTGCAGGGTTAGTACCAGAGACACCTTTTTTCACATGAGCTCAGCTGAGACAATTTACAGCCACCAACAATTCTTTTTTTTCATAATTATTTAACTAATTTTAGGCTTGTTCATATGTTACTAGAGGAAAGCTTAAGAATTTAAGAAATGCTTTGGTTTCTCAGCCCAGAGCTGTTGCCAGCTGAGGTCTGACATCCTGGCATAGAATCCCAGAATGGTTTGGGTTGAAAGGGACCTTCAATCTCATCTCATTCCACCCCCTGCCATGGGCAGGGACACCTTCCACTATCCCAGGCTGCTCCAAGCCCTGTCCAGCCTGGCCTTGGACACTGCCAGGGATGGGGAGTCCTCAACCTGAGGGCAACCTGAGCAGTCAGAGGTGAAAGAAATTCTGCTGCACCTGCAAAGTGTTTCCAAAGCCCAGCAGTGCAGGGCATGGCATTGCTCACCCCTGTTTCACGAGGGGAGCACAGACATGGAAACACAGCAGGGGGTTGTGGAAAACTCACACTGATATTTTTGCCCAGCNAAGCACCTTCTGCCATAAAATCACTCTTGCAATTTTAGTGTCACCTTCTGTCCCAACTCCACTTAATCCTAGAAGAAAATTAACACCAACAGATAAAGAATAAAAGCCTCACATTAAGGACAACCTTTACCTGGAAAAGAAAGAAGAGTGAGACATTCAATGAAGCCCACAAAAGCCTTCACTATTCCATATTACCTGGAAGATGATCAGATACCACTGTGATAAGCAGCCTTACAAAAACTTGGGAAAGGCTGATGGCTGAAATTGGAATAATTTTTTTTTTTTCTCCCTCAAAGTAGATGTTTTACTGCTTTTTTGAAACAGTAAAGCTGAAGGCTCGTCTTTACCTTTCTGTGTAAATAACTTCCTTTCCCTGGGGTGTTCATCATCGGTTTGACCTTAAAATGCATGGCAGTGTTCTTAGCAATATTCAATCAATGGCAGGATTAAAGGTGAAATCAGTTACACAGAGGAAGCCTACTGCTGTTTCACCAGTGTGGTGGCTCTAATCTCCCTCTGAGAGACTAAAGATCATAACTGATTTACTTCTCTTCCCTGGGGAACAATTTTCTGTAGCCTGAAGCAATCAGGAAACAGACTGAATTGGCTTTAATACCCATCTGCCCTTGGGGGGGGAGGCTGTGAAAAGCTACCAGGTTGTTTCTTCTTCATACTTGTAATTAAATAAACTATGACAAATTTGACAGGCAGAATTTCTAGCAGTACCAGTTGTCTTAAAACTTCCTACTCCTTGTGTAATTGATATACAGCAGCTATTCCCAAGCAGTGCTGGAGACTATTTAAACATTAAAATCAGTGATCTTCACTCCATTCCATGATTTAACCTATTGGCAACATGCCTCTAATTTTCACACCTATCAAGACTGTGGGACATGTTTAAGCACAAGGAAACAGGGCTTACTTTGATTTTTGGGGGTTTTTTAACCCTGACTGTGATCTTTCTATTAGTTCCAAAATGCCAGGCACATAAATGAGATGGTGCTGATGTAAGAGAGAAACAAATCTTAGAAGTGGTACCAGAGAAGGAAAATCTGGGAGCATGAAAGCATTTTCATAGAGATTGATAAGAAAATACATATCACTAACACCTTTACAAATAAAAGATAATAAGGCAATAAACTTTTGTTAGTACTCCTTTTCAAAACAGTGCCAGAGGCAAACGAGATGACAAACCATTTCCCTGAAAGACTTCCTGCAAATCAAAACACTTTCTGGAGTTGTCATAAAATAATAAATAAATAAATANGAGGGCAACCTGAGCAGTCAGAGGTGAAAGAAATTCTGCTGCACCTGCAAAGTGTTTCCAAAGCCCAGCAGTGCAGGGCATGGCATTGCTCACCCCTGTTTCACGAGGGGAGCACAGACATGGAAACACAGCAGGGGGTTGTGGAAAACTCACACTGATATTTTTGCCCAGCTTGAGGCAACCCAGTGACCTCAACCTCCCAAGAACCGTCACAAACCTGGCCATGACACCTTGGATGAATAACCCACATCAGCTGAGCCACCCTTCCCAAAACCCAGCATTCCCGGGGAGTTTGCACATGGAAACGTTTTAATCTTTCATCAGGCTGCTGATGAGAGGCTGAATTATCTTTATCAATGTCAGAGGGCCATAAAGAATTCCCACCACCTCTTTGGTCCTGCTGCATCCTGGCACTGTGTCAGGGAACACAGGGATGGCTGTGAGGAGCAACTCTCCAAGGCAGATTTGCAGGAATTAAACAGCCACCTACCACAACAAACCCGCTCAAGCCCACTCAGAGGTCTGAAGTTAGAATTGCTCTCTGTGAGGACACATAAACTGCTGCTCCTAAATGGATTTTTTTTTTTTAAATCAGCCAAAAAGTGCAATTCCAGACTCTCAACAGCAACTTGCACAACTATCTGAAATTTTGTGCTACAACACAGGCCAGATCCTGCAAAAGAATCTTTTGTACTTCTCTGGTGCCTGAGAAGCTGTGCAGACATCTGAGGGGCACCACTCCTGAGCCTGTAATTAATTCCCAGTGCTGTTCTGCTGAGTTCTTCCCAGCAAGGAAATAAAGGAGCTTAAATAAAACAAACAGCAAACAGGAATTGAGTGAGCAGCTAAACACATAAAGCCCAGCATCTGAAGGATTTTTACTTGGCCAAATTGATAGCAGGGAGAATTGGTGAATGCATTTCCATGTTCAACTCTGTACTTAGTTTTAATCCTGTTCTTCAAAAGCAAATTATGATTTAGAACATGGCGAGTGTTTAAATTGGGTATTGTTTCTTATTATTTGGTTAAAAGAACATAAATATTTAGCTACAAGCACCTAAGACAGGTGAGCCATTTTCCTAAGAGCTAAACATTTACCTGTGTGTGATTAAGAGTGGTACAGACACCCAAAAGTGACTGCTAAAAATCTGCTTCATGCTGAGATTGCTGATAAAGTAAATTACACTGCAGACAAAATCTATTTTGTCAGTTTTGTACTGAGATTTGAAGAATTCAAATACATCCCCAGACTTACAGTTAGTTTTAAAAAAATGAGTGTTCATATATAAAAAAGGAGGAATTTTTGAAAACCTTCCCATTTCTCCTATTTCTCTTCTGCACCTGCTTTTTATTGCAATAGCCACAGGCTGTAATAAGACAGCAGTGTGACTTCAAGCATTGACACAAAGGAAGCTCTGTCTGAGCCAGTTACTCATCCCCATGACATGATAGCTCCCATTTCCTCCTCAGTGCTGCTTTCCCAGAGCAGTGACACAAACCACATTGCAGAACTGTCAAGATCCTAAAACCTGATTGCCAAATGTCAATTACCTTGATTAGGTTTCCTAAAAAAAAAAAAAAAAGAAAGAAAAAAAGAAAATAACCACAAAAAAAGCAAAAAAACAGAGATGTGAACCAAAGATTTACCTGCTCTGCTCCAGCTTGATAAACTGGAAATCAAATCTATCTTGTGTGCCCACAGATCCACAGATCTGCTCTCAAAACAAGGCTGATTATCTTCACTAGGGAAATCAAACACCTAAAATAAACTTCCCTATTCTTTTAAACAGTGATTTGAAAGTCATGTTTCTCTTCAAAGAATTATCCATAATAACAGATGTAAAGATCTCTACAGGTATTCAAAATTTCCCAAGGAAGAAACAGCAACAGCATCTGAGTGAGGAATTTAAACTCAGCCTAAAACTCAGGGAGACAATGAAAAGGCTTTTGGGTCCCTGAAGTTCACAGGAACAGGAGATGTTCAGCATTTAGGAAGACCAAACACGAGTTCTTAGCACAGAATCAGAAATGCAGCTGACAGCCCAAGTTAGCTGTGCAGTTGGGTAAACAATTGTGCTGTGTATTTCAAACAACAAATTCACCTGTAACTCTTATTACAATTATACAGCACAGAGAGTACAAATTGTCTTGGTTTTCACATCAGTTTGCCTCTCCTGACCCTCTATGTCTTCTCCTTCTTTTAATTAATCACCTTTACTTTGTGTCCCCTTCATCCATCTGTGCAGCAATGCTGTGAACGAGCCAGAACTTTTTACTCTTGCAAAAAGAAAAGGAACATTCATAATTTTTATTTAGCTCTGTTATGTGGCTCATCACCACAGAAAATCACTCTCTACAAAGAAGGATTCTGGCTCTCCAGCTGAGAATATCTAATTATTTTTCCTTCAATTACACTTAAAACATTATTTTTAAGTGGCCTTGCAGCCACTTTATCACCCACACATCTCCAGCTGCATTTCAGAAGAAGGCAGACCACCAGCTGGAGATTTCTGTACCCACTGCCAAGCTGCTTCAGAGAGAGCTCCAGCACAAAAAACCACCTGAGTGGTTGTGGTTTGCTGGAAAAAATACACACAAATACCTCAACACCAGGTCAAAACCTCTCCCATCCTCACAGATCCCCGAGGAATGACACCTGGATATTGCCACCAATACAGCAAAGATAGCTCAGACTGGAAAAATCTCCAGTTGGTTTGATCAGGGATCTTGCTGAGGAGCTGCTTTGGTGCTCCAAACCTCAACCCTTTTGAGCAGGAGTGTCAGAAATGTGGATCTGACTCCTGACCCTGGCATCCAGCAATGACCTGACATCGAGGGTTGTGTGGATCAGTCTTTATCTCACCTGAACTTGTGGGGTTATTCAGGTTAACAAACATTTCTGTAGGGCTTGAGCAAGGGAAAAATCACACACAGGACAAGAATCAACAAAATTTATAGTACAAAACCCCGTTTCCTTCTGAAAAAAAAGCTGTCAAAAATAATACCACAGTAACTTTCAAACAGATATTCATGGAGTTGAACATCAGGATTCATAGCTTTTCCATGGAGAGAAAAAAGATTCTAAACTGCAGCTCTGTACTGTGGAAAAAAAAGTTTAATTTTGCCATCCTTAAAATCCTGAAAATATCATTCAGCCCCTGCAAGGGTGTCTGTCTATTTAAATGGTTAAGGTTACAAAAAGTCAGATATTTTCCCCAGTTCCCCCCACCTCTGGCAGATAAAACAGGGAGATAAGAAAGTTGTGATGTTCTTTTGACCTTCTGCCAAAGGTAAGGACCACCTGTCGATCTGAATTTCCCTTGCAAATCTGCTGGAGCTGCACTACTGAAACTGCACTGCTGGTGCCTGCTTTATCTCTGATTAGCCATCATTTGGGACAACTGTTCAACTGATGGAGCAAATGACTGCCCTGAGCTGGCATTTCCTACCTCCCCAGCACACTTCTGGTTGGAATAATATCTCACTGCAACTGAAATGCAGTTTTATTTCTCCCCTCTCATCCCATCTCAGAAGAACAAGAAAAAAAACTTCATGCAAAGATTTATTTTGATCCTGTTGGAGGAGGGTGTTGTGTGCTCTGATGAACAACAAAATAGGATTGGGGTTGTCTCAAAGAGGTGTTTTTGGCTTGGGACACACCAACAATGCTCAGAGAGGACGTTTCTCTCCAAAAGGCACAATGCTGCCCAAGAATGTCATTGTAGTGGCAGGATTTCTCAGGGGGTTCCTGAATAGCTGCCAAACCCAGCCCTAAAGCTGTGCTGTCTGCATTAAATATCACCTGGCATTGCCCAGTTCTCCCTGGTGAGCAATCCATGAGTGGTGCCTGCCACTCTCTGCTGCCCAAGATCCCATCCCTGGGGTCAGGCCACTGCAGTGAATACAGGCACTCCTTGTCATCCCCTCTCTCCTTCTCTTTGTTTCCTTCTTTCACCAGAATATGGCAGCTGAAAAAGGAGCTGGTATTTTGTTTAATGCAGTGCCCAGGCCTTGCTGTGGGAGTGCTCACACGGGTCTGGCTCTTCTGCTGCTCCCACTAAGGTCAGATTTTCCTTTCTGCCATGAACTCCTTCACTTCCCCACCCACCCTCTTCACTGGGAAAGCAGTTGGAAGTCTGGGGTGCTCTGGATTAATTATCTGATCTTATTTTGTCGGTATAGGCAAGTTGGCTGGTCTGGGAAGGTGTGCAGAAGAACTGTGGTGAATTTGGGCTGGGAACAGCTGCCAAGGGCTGATCCAAAGGGTCAAAAACCTGGATATGACACTGCTTCCCTTTCCTCCCTGAGCAGATGGGGCAGTCACCCACCACTGTGGAGATCTGTGGGCAAGAGTGCCATAAACCAGCCAAACGTTATTTAATAAAATTGGCTTCTACCTGTGCCCGTGTTTAATAGAGACATTAATTTACCAAAGGTTTCTCCTGCTGATTCTCATCAGTTATTAGAAATATTCTCATCGTATTAGAGGAGATTTCTGAAAGAAAGGAGAGTTGTACTCTCCACCACATTTTTCCCTGATTTCAATAGTTATAACTCACTTAGCTCTGTTCTCACAGCTCATCACAGATGATGGTGCATTTCTCTCATCTTTCCCTTCACTGAAGAGCAGAGAGCCACTGAACTGGGGGCCGTGGTTAACAACTGACACCAGCATGAGACTGAAGGACTTCAAACGTGATACCTGTGAACGACACGCGATGTCTTAATTATTACAGCCCTTTACCATAAACTAGAAATTACCAGTGCAATTCTCTAATCGTTATCTGATACTCTTTGGTCATTTTAGATCGTTAGGAAATATCTTCTTCCATTCCATCCAACAAAATTCAAACAAGTAATGCTTGGCACCATTTTTTCTCTTTTCCTAGAAGATGACACCAAGCAGCTAAATTCACCGATGTGGTTGTGCTACTTTTCCTTCTGCAAGGACTTCTTCTATGTTTTGGTCTTAACTTCCTTTTTTTTTCCCTAGAATTGGGCTATAATAATGTTTGAGCTAGGAATTAGTTCCCAAATAAAAACTGGATTCAGACCAGCTGAAAGTCAAACTTTGATCTCAGAAGACCTCTCTCTTAGTCATGTGGGATTTGGGGTAATTTTTTATTGCTTTGTCAAAGTCTGCAGGTTTGAATGTTGCTTCACTGGATGGGTTTTTTTTTTCCAAAGGGGCTGGTTGGAGCATTTTGATTTATGGATGTAGCATCATTCCCAGACTCAGATTCAGCACAAACTTTGGACTTTTTGAGATCTCTTTAGGTGCTTTTATTGCCCCATTCCAGTTGCACTCAAATGCTTTAGAAACACCTATAAACTGTAACAAAGGCACCACTTACCCTTCTATCTTTGATATTAAGAACATCTAGGGCAGATTTTATTTTTTTTTTCGCTGTGCCTATATGTGAGCAAAAGGGAGAGGCCGAGAAGAAACGCTCAGGAAAATCCATTTACACACGACAGGAGCCCAACCTGCCTCGCTTCCACAGCCCTGAAATTCCCCCAGAGCTTTCCCTATCACCTCCCATTTTACCAGCAGAGCTGTCCTGGGGGAAATGACCGAGCTGGTGCTGCCAAGGGCTCGGAGAGTTAAGGCAGAGACCTTGAACTGCACTTTGCATTGGGTGCTGGCGCTCAGAGCAGGACACGGGGCTGATGTGCTCGCCCTGCTGGTTGTTGCTAAGCGCAGGGAGCTGATCGCTGCCCTTTGTGCCGGAGTTTTCGGGATGTGTGGCCTCGCTGAATGGTCGGGAGGTCAGGAATGCATAGGTCACCCTGGGCAGACCCTGAATGGGCACCTCCTGGAGCAGATGGGAAGGGGAAATTCGCTGTCACGGCTGTAGGCATCTGCAGCAGCCAGGGGTTCAGACCCTGCCCCAGTCCCACGCTTCCCCACCTTCCCCTCACAACGTTCACCTCTCTAAAGTCCGCAGCAGAGCGATGTCCTGGCTCACCGCAGCCTCAGCCCTGCCAAATTAGATTTAGCACAAGGGCAGCCAAGAAATCCTGCTGAGAACGGGTGACACAGTGGGGGCAGTAAATTCACGTAGCTCGTGAGTTGCTGGCTCTTTGTCTTCATTTGTTTCACCAGTTCTCCCTCTCTCTCCACACCTGACAGAAGTGTGATTGTGCAGAAGACAGCCAAAGGTGGCTGAGCCAATCTAAGACCTCCTGGTACTGTACCCCAAAATCCCTGTTCCTGTTCTCTCTCACAGCCAGCCCCCATCATCTGTGCTCGTTATTATGCTCATGTTCAGAAAACAGCTCAATTCAGTAAACCACTGCCTTTTGGTGCGTTGCTTTTGTACCCAAGGCAGCCCCCTCTGGGTCAGTGAGCGCCAGGACTGCAGAGCTGCAAGCACGGAATAAAAATCAAGACCTCCTCTCACATCGGGGCTGGGAGTTAAAGCTGTGCTTGTGAGCTCAGAAAACGCTCAGGGCAGGAGCTCTGAGCATCAGTGTGAGCTGGGAAGGGCTCCCCCTGCTCAGCCTAAGAAAGGAGGGCTGACCCACTTCAGGACGTTTCCCTTAGGCTCGCACAGCTCTGGGAAATAGGACAGGCGAACACGCACAGGGATCAATAATAGTCAAGTGCTACAGTGAGTCCATTAGGATCAGCCCATCCATCAGGGTTCCAAGAGCTCTTTCCAGGCCTGGCAGTAGCCTGGGGCTTGGCTGAGGCGGAATGTGGCACCCACCCCAGCTCCTGCCTGGCCCGCTCAGAAAAGGAGGCTCTTGGCAGAAGTTTCCAAGGCCGGCTCTGCACAGCACAAGCTTTCAGTCCTCGCTCCTGGGATCTTGCAGTGCTTCAGGATCAGTGTCCTGCAGCAAAACATAGCCCCAAAATACTGAAAGATCAGCACGGGACTGTAGTTCTTCTGTCCTTTCTAGCAAAGGAAGCGCGTAGGGGGTTCCTGGAGGGGAGGAGGCAACTTCTTCTTTTTGGGGGGGAACTGGAGAAGAAGTGGTTTGAGTTCAGCACCTGAGGGCTCTGGGTGTGATCTGCTGAATCACGTTAGGATTTGGAAGACTCCCTCATGGGAAACCCATGAATAGTTCAGAAAGGAGCCCTGTAGGAAGTCATCACCTGCCCAAACGCCAGACTCTCACAGGTGATGGATTACTCCCCAGTTTCATTTAATGGGACTCTCAGGAGCATCCCTGGTGACTTTGAGTGTGATGTGGCAAGACAACATCAGTCAGCGTCTTTCCCTTAGGGCTGCACTTCCTCAGCAGTTTTGGGGAGCCATTCAGTTCCTGGGTGGGTTAAATGTGTGCTCACACACGTTGGAGGGGGCAGGGTGTGGACTGCAGTGCCTGCACTGCTATTTCCAGGTTAACATCAATTAATAGAGGTTTATTCTCCCATGGACTGCGACCTTTGTCATGGGCAGTGGCTTTAAAGAATCCAGGTGATGAAGAATCTGTTCTACCACTGAGTTATTTCATTGATCTTCACTATTAAAGATGTGCAGTGCTTGATGAGCATTTCCCACTTCAAGACTTAGGTATGATCTACTCCAAAGCAGTGGGCAGATGGGGAAACATCACAGAAAATGGGGTTTTTTTGGTTTGTTTTATAGGGAAATGATACCAGAAATAGAATCTATAACACTGCAATTGTAATAATCCTTACAGCTAAAAAAAAAATAAAATTAAACCTAAGCACACACATTTTTAATGCTAACTATTAAGGCAAGCAAAATAATTGCAGCAGTGTTACCCAAACTTCTGCAAATTACATGTGACCAGTTTTCTTCTTGCTCAGAGTGCTGAAACACAGCAGGACAACAGCAGGAAAGAAAGGCAGGCACACATGTGCTGTCTTCTAGAAAACTGTTCCCAGGGAAATCCGCAGAGTTAGAGATTCTTGCAAAGTCAGAGTTCAGAATAAAGCAGGAAGACTGTGCTCATCAGAACAACAATTTGTATTTGTGCAAATCATAAGCCAGGGGTGAGGTGGGGGGAAGATAAATAGGTTAATCTGTTGTAAACTGATTTTGACCCTGAAGGTGATCACAGGTACACAGCATTACGGCACTTTAAACTGTTTTATGCGGAGCTTAAAAAAGACCCAGCAACAAACAAAGCTTTTTTTGTGTTTGCTAAACAAAGCATGAAAGAATAGTGACAAAAGTAGGAGGAGCCGAGTTTGTCCGGACAAAGCCAGGAGGAGGAGCCCTCATGCAATGGAAATGCAGTTCAGTGGTCCTGGATTGATATGCTCATCCTTTAAACCCCCAGGGCTGGGAGATCACAGGGCCTGAAAGTCCATCAAAGAGCACTTCTCCGCATTGATCCAGTCTGGAGCGGAAGGCTGGTGGGGGTCTGCTCTTCTCTATAAGACTGCCTCCGAAGATAATCAGCTTTTCTTCTTGGAAATTGGGGAATCCCAAACATCAATAAAGTGTTATTTCAAGTAAAACATCAGTCTAAACCTGCGGAGGCCTGAACATGTGTGTGTCTCCTTTGTGGTGTTGCGTTGCCGGGGTTTTTTTAAAAGAGACAAAAGAAATAAAACCCGAGTATGTAACATCGCAGGAAGGAAAACATTTTACCTTGAAAGTTATGTTCTTAATGCCTGAGCTGTCCTTTCCAATTTGTCGACAGCAGAATCTCCTGTAGAGGTCTTCAAAGCAGCCTTACAAACTTTCCTGGCTGTGTCTGGGATGCTCAGGCAGCACAGCAGCACCTGACCTATAAAGAAAATTTTTTTAAAAAAAGTTTAAAAGTCAGGATGTCCTTTACTTAGGTTTGCATGTACGACAGGCAGGCAGGCACAGGCTGGTCCAGCTGCTCGGTTTAAAGCACTTTAGGTCTGACAAAAGGGGAATTGGGAGCTTGGGGAATGTTTAACACTGACAATGCTGGGACAGACTCAGGCCACGTTGTCTGGAGCTTCCAGGTGATCAGCGGTGAGGCTGGGGAGCCCCTGATCTACCTTTGGTTTGTTCAAATTACAGATAAAACACCCGTATTTTAAAGGGCTGAACATGCACAAAGCAGGAGTGGGAGGGAGGTCAGGCAATCCAGCNTTTGCTGAGCACATTGCAACCAAATTCTGTGTGAGCTAACAAATCCCTGCTCTGCTAGAGTTCTAAAAAATGAGTGGTACAGATCAGAGCAATCTCTTGCCCTCAAAATACAGTTGTTGATCGTTTCCCTTTCACTTACCTCCCCTTCTTTCCCCCAAAAAATCACACCACTGAGAAATAGAAAAGTAAGTTTCTATTATTTACATACAGCCTAGCTCTTAAGTGCTTTTTAAGAATATTATTTGTTGAAGATTGTCTTCTCCTGCACAGGCAGAGAGTTGATTAGTCAACATTATTAATTATTCTTATTACCTCAATATGTACAGCCCTCAGAAAATTTACAGATATAGTCAGTGTAATATAGAGCAGAAAACAGCTTCTACCTCAAGACACTGGCAATGTGTGCTTTCTTTTACAGATGGAATTCTAAAAGTAGACTTTTGCCATTCAAATTACACTGATTTATGTGGTGAGGACACAATCTCTTGTGCAGCAGTGGCTACCTAAACTGGAAAATTTAAATATATATATATATATATTTATAAATATTCTTGTTCTGGTGTAAACATATCCATGCAGGAAATTGTGTCCTACAGGACAACTCTGTGGAAAAGGTTTCTGCTCATCATTCTGCCCCCAAGCATCTCTGCAACACCATCTGCCAAAGGTCATCACCCCTCAGCCCCAGCAGCACCACTCACATGTCTGCCTCCAAGGGTGCTCCAGCCAGAACAAACCAGGTTCCCTGGAAGAGTTTAAACACTCCCAGGCTTGGTTAGCCTAAAGCTAACCTGGAAGTGCTCCTGTGAACAGGAGCTGGTGAGCCAGGGGAGTGGTAATCTCTGGAAAGTTATAAACACGTGGGAGCATCTCTGGAGACACACACTCTGAACCCTGACTAAAGCCAGAGAGAGATGTGGGTAGGTTTCCCTAAAACACAGATACCTTCAGGTGGGGCTGTGTGAAAACCGAGGCAGACAAACATCAGCGATTGCCGTTGTTTCCCATTTTCTTCTGGCAATTTTGGAGCCGTCAGAGGAGGACAGGTGAGCACAGAGATGGTTCTACAGCCTGGCGTGGGGAGGGCGTTGCATACCTGAGGACCTGCCTGAAAGACAATAGCAGAGCATCGGGAGAAGCTGCACTTGCAGGGGGTGAGAAAAGGCAGGGGGTCAACTGCTTACAGGGGAGGATATGGAAAAGGGGCTGCTGAGGGTCCTTAGAACGGTGGCTAAAGAAGGCAAAGCTGAGACAAGAATTTTGACTTCCTGACAATCAGTGAGGGAAATTAAAGCAAGACATGTTACAGGGTGAAAGCACTGACAGAAACTGCCCTCCAAAGGTTTGAAATAGAAAGAAATGCTGAAGAAAATTTTAAAAAACCCCAATGACTACTCTGAAGGACGCACAATGTCCAGCGCAGTGAGCTCAGTTTTGCAGAGAGCTCGGTGTGAATTAATGTGCCCATACACAGAAGTGCTTACAGGTGTCAGGAGGCAGCAATAAACACAGAGATGTTTGATAGTCCCACACAGAAAGAAACTCCCTTGATGGGACAAACCAAACCGAGGCACAGGAAAAATGGTCCCAACTAAAAGAGCTGCTTGAGCTTTCTCTGGACAATTATCACCACTGGGGATTTATTTGGAGCAGCAGCATGGCAGGCAGCACGCTCTCCTTTTGTTTAGCACAGAGCTGGAGATGGGATCCCTGCAGGAATTTCCCTTCTTGTCCACCACTGCAAAGGGAACCTGCTGCATCTGTAATCAGAATAAAAAACCCTCAGCAGAGGCCATCCCTCCTGTGAGAGTATTTGGCTCATTGCAGTTTTTTCACCATTTACGGAGCAAAACCAGTGCTGGTTTGTGTTTAGCACTTCTGGCAAACAAAGTCCTGTCAGAGTCTCGCTGCTTCTCGCAGCAAAGCTGAAAATAGGACGAGGACCCAAATCGTTTGTAGTCCTGGGAGGTTTCTCACAGCAATTTTCCCATTTTGTGATTCACTGTGACGGTAAGTGGGGGCTCCGTGGTTCGGTTCCATTACTGGGGAGGGCAGGAGCTCACCACTTCACAAAGCAGGCCTGGCAGGCTCAGACTGCAACAAAAAATTGACTGCCCTGAGCTTTCCATCAGGCTGCTGCCGTCCATCCCCGCATTTTCCGCGAGGGAGCGATTCCCAGCTGCGGGCAACACAAAGAGGAACAAAAAAGATACCGAGAATTNAAACCCGAGTATGTAACATCGCAGGAAGGAAAACATTTTACCTTGAAAGTTATGTTCTTAATGCCTGAGCTGTCCTTTCCAATTTGTCGACAGCAGAATCTCCTGTAGAGGTCTTCAAAGCAGCCTTACAAACTTTCCTGGCTGTGTCTGGGATGCTCAGGCAGCACAGCAGCACCTGACCTATAAAGAAAATTTTTTTAAAAAAAGTTTAAAAGTCAGGATGTCCTTTACTTAGGTTTGCATGTACGACAGGCAGGCAGGCACAGGCTGGTCCAGCTGCTCGGTTTAAAGCACTTTAGGTCTGACAAAAGGGGAATTGGGAGCTTGGGGAATGTTTAACACTGACAATGCTGGGACAGACTCAGGCCACGTTGTCTGGAGCTTCCAGGTGATCAGCGGTGAGGCTGGGGAGCCCCTGATCTACCTTTGGTTTGTTCAAATTACAGATAAAACACCCGTATTTTAAAGGGCTGAACATGCACAAAGCAGGAGTGGGAGGGAGGTCAGGCAATCCAGCACTCTCCGATGCAACCAGAGCCTGAAAGTCATTAATCAACCATTCCTTTGACCCTGGAAACTGTTAGGATATTTTATTTATTCAAGGGGAGAGGTGTTGAAAAAACAGAGGATGATACAAGCTTTTCCATCCCAGCATGTGTAATGGGACTGGATAAAACTTAGGAATGTTTCAACACCATTAAACTGCTGCATTTGAGTAACAGAAATCAGATGGGTGAACAAATCTCAGTGCCCTGGAGATCCTGATAATCACAAAACAATCTGTGATATCCTGGTATTTCAAACTATTTCAGGTGACCACAACCACTGCAGGGAAATATGATGAGAATTCCCTCTGAGCACTGTCTGTGAGTGTAACAGAGAGGGGCAAGAGCAGCAACTCATAGTCCATTCCATGATTTTTGGGATGAGAAAGTTTGGTAAAGGATGTGATTTCTTCCAAAACGCTTGGCTCTGGTGTAGGGATGGTGTCACTGGGATTAGCAGGCCACCAATCTCAGGGCTTTGGCAACCAGGCACACACAAAGTACTTTGCTGAGCACATTGCAACCAAATTCTGTGTGAGCTAACAAATCCCTGCTCTGCTAGAGTTCTAAAAAATGAGTGGTACAGATCAGAGCAATCTCTTGCCCTCAAAATACAGTTGTTGATCGTTTCCCTTTCACTTACCTCCCCTTCTTTCCCCCAAAAAATCACACCACTGAGAAATAGAAAAGTAAGTTTCTATTATTTACATACAGCCTAGCTCTTAAGTGCTTTTTAAGAATATTATTTGTTGAAGATTGTCTTCTCCTGCACAGGCAGAGAGTTGATTAGTCAACATTATTAATTATTCTTATTACCTCAATATGTACAGCCCTCAGAAAATTTACAGATATAGTCAGTGTAATATAGAGCAGAAAACAGCTTCTACCTCAAGACACTGGCAATGTGTGCTTTCTTTTACAGATGGAATTCTAAAAGTAGACTTTTGCCATTCAAATTACACTGATTTATGTGGTGAGGACACAATCTCTTGTGCAGCAGTGGCTACCTAAACTGGAAAATTTAAATATATATATATATATATTTATAAATATTCTTGTTCTGGTGTAAACATATCCATGCAGGAAATTGTGTCCTACAGGACAACTCTGTGGAAAAGGTTTCTGCTCATCATTCTGCCCCCAAGCATCTCTGCAACACCATCTGCCAAAGGTCATCACCCCTCAGCCCCAGCAGCACCACTCACATGTCTGCCTCCAAGGGTGCTCCAGCCAGAACAAACCAGGTTCCCTGGAAGAGTTTAAACACTCCCAGGCTTGGTTAGCCTAAAGCTAACCTGGAAGTGCTCCTGTGAACAGGAGCTGGTGAGCCAGGGGAGTGGTAATCTCTGGAAAGTTATAAACACGTGGGAGCATCTCTGGAGACACACACTCTGAACCCTGACTAAAGCCAGAGAGAGATGTGGGTAGGTTTCCCTAAAACACAGATACCTTCAGGTGGGGCTGTGTGAAAACCGAGGCAGACAAACATCAGCGATTGCCGTTGTTTCCCATTTTCTTCTGGCAATTTTGGAGCCGTCAGAGGAGGACAGGTGAGCACAGAGATGGTTCTACAGCCTGGCGTGGGGAGGGCGTTGCATACCTGAGGACCTGCCTGAAAGACAATAGCAGAGCATCGGGAGAAGCTGCACTTGCAGGGGGTGAGAAAAGGCAGGGGGTCAACTGCTTACAGGGGAGGATATGGAAAAGGGGCTGCTGAGGGTCCTTAGAACGGTGGCTAAAGAAGGCAAAGCTGAGACAAGAATTTTGACTTCCTGACAATCAGTGAGGGAAATTAAAGCAAGACATGTTACAGGGTGAAAGCACTGACAGAAACTGCCCTCCAAAGGTTTGAAATAGAAAGAAATGCTGAAGAAAATTTTAAAAAACCCCAATGACTACTCTGAAGGACGCACAATGTCCAGCGCAGTGAGCTCAGTTTTGCAGAGAGCTCGGTGTGAATTAATGTGCCCATACACAGAAGTGCTTACAGGTGTCAGGAGGCAGCAATAAACACAGAGATGTTTGATAGTCCCACACAGAAAGAAACTCCCTTGATGGGACAAACCAAACCGAGGCACAGGAAAAATGGTCCCAACTAAAAGAGCTGCTTGAGCTTTCTCTGGACAATTATCACCACTGGGGATTTATTTGGAGCAGCAGCATGGCAGGCAGCACGCTCTCCTTTTGTTTAGCACAGAGCTGGAGATGGGATCCCTGCAGGAATTTCCCTTCTTGTCCACCACTGCAAAGGGAACCTGCTGCATCTGTAATCAGAATAAAAAACCCTCAGCAGAGGCCATCCCTCCTGTGAGAGTATTTGGCTCATTGCAGTTTTTTCACCATTTACGGAGCAAAACCAGTGCTGGTTTGTGTTTAGCACTTCTGGCAAACAAAGTCCTGTCAGAGTCTCGCTGCTTCTCGCAGCAAAGCTGAAAATAGGACGAGGACCCAAATCGTTTGTAGTCCTGGGAGGTTTCTCACAGCAATTTTCCCATTTTGTGATTCACTGTGACGGTAAGTGGGGGCTCCGTGGTTCGGTTCCATTACTGGGGAGGGCAGGAGCTCACCACTTCACAAAGCAGGCCTGGCAGGCTCAGACTGCAACAAAAAATTGACTGCCCTGAGCTTTCCATCAGGCTGCTGCCGTCCATCCCCGCATTTTCCGCGAGGGAGCGATTCCCAGCTGCGGGCAACACAAAGAGGAACAAAAAAGATACCGAGAATTACACCACAGTAGCTACAGGGAAGGAAAAAATGAAGGGATCTCCCCATTTAAATGCAAGCAAAAGTGAAAGTACCACGTATTTTTCTAAAGGAAGAGCGTATTTTAAGTAGCCAAATCAAAACTTGCCATGCCCACAACGGGACAGAAACGGGTGCACTACTGAACTTTCATCACTTCAAATGACACCACAGGGTTTAGTTACAACCAAGCCCCAAAGATTGCAAGTTTAACCTCTGGCTGAGCATGCAGCCAGCATCTCCTCTCCTCTGCACCACTTCAGATATTCATGAAGCCTGCGGTGTGAAGTACTTTTCATTTTTGCCATGCTTGGTAAATTAGCCAGCAGGCAGGGAGCAGACAATAATGGCAGATTCCTCTCCGATTGCTGGGTTTGATTTGCTGCATCTCGCAGTGTTTTGATCATTTGGGCTGGAGATAAGTCGCACACAATTTGGTGGCTGGGCAAAGTGGGATTTAATAAGTCTCCTGTAAAACACAGTGTGTATGCAAACAGCCCAGAGGATTAGACCCCGCTTGCTTAGTTTAGGACTTGGTGCAGCCAACCTGAATAATCAAATGGAGGAACAAAAGTTGTGAATCCCCTCAATGCTCTGCTTCATTAGGATCTCCTTACAAAAAAAGAAAATGGGGCTCATCTGATCAGCCAGATTTTATGGCATCTGATTAGACCACCATTTTCTCAGCAGGTCCCCTTTCTTTAAACTGTTGACTATGGATGGCCTGCTGAATAGGATGAACTTTGGACCGCTAAATTGCAGCATTATGGTTATTTAGTGTAATTTATGAAAAAGAGAGAAGTCATGATCACCTACTTCATATTGCTAATGATATCTCCATTTATCAGAACAGCTATGAGTTTGGATCATCATTTTTGCCTCACAGTCACACTGTCCAATTAGGTAAAAAAAAATTGCGAATGTGGGCTGTATGAATACTAAATTAAGATTTAATAATCCTTACATAATCATTTATTACTGTTGACTCTCTGCTGCCTTGCATTAAGTTCCACATAATCTCAGTGTGTTTACTTCGAAGTTTCCTATTCATTCTGTGTTTTCTATTTGCATTTTACAGCGAGTAATCTAAGAAGAAAAATAAAGGGGAAAAAAAATCTGAACTTGATTTTTCTGCTCTGCAGTGTTTCCTCTAAACAGCAATTAAACCCCTAACAAATTACAAAGATGCTGTGAAAATTAAATGACAGTGATTTCAGCGTGAAAGTGCCCTTACCCTGGATGAAAAAAGAGAGACTTCCAATTACAGAAATTATCACTTTGTCTTTTTCCCCCCCAACAAATAAGACAGCCAAACACTTTCCTTAGAGGCAAATTTCTAAATTGCTGATTATTACAGGTAATGATCTATTCACTGTGTCAGCTTCCCAGCCTTCCTTGGAAGCTGGAGTTATGCGAGGTAACAATGAGCCATCAGGGAGGGGAGGAGGAACAGCAGCAGTGGGTGATGCTGCCAGGCAGAAGCCAATTCCTCAGGCATGGCAGGAGCAGAGCACACAAGGACTGAACGTGTGTCCTGCCTCACACCCACACAAACCCCTGCAAGAGCTTCTTGCCTCCAGCCTGCTCTCTACTTCCTGTGGATTTCCAGCTGTGCAACAGCTGAGCAGCTCTGTCCTGGTGGCTGCCACCTGCCCAGGAGGTTGTGTGGTCACTTCCACCCCAGCCCCGATGGCTCAAGTGGGCACAAGCCCTACAAACACCCAGCCTGCAGCCCAGCCAGGTAATCAGACTGCAAGAAGTTTGGGTAGGCCGAGCACACCCCCGTGGGCAGAGCAGAGGGGATCCCAGGCTCACAGCAGGGCATCCTGTGTGATCACCACAGCTCAGCCTGGAACAGCTCTGCCCAGAGCCTAATTCGGAATCCAGCCTCAGGAAACACATTTTTCTTGCCACTGGTTAATAAAAGGCCATGGGGAGGTTGTTCTGGAATGCCTGGGAGCTAAATGCACAATAATTATCCCAGCACCACTTCTGGGCTGACAGTGCAAACACTTCTGGTTTGAATCCGCTGTGGAACTGTGAATCTGCTCATGCAGTTCTTCAGAAATGAGGATCTACTTTGTCAGCTTCAACCTGCATGGCTGAAGAATGCAGAATTTTCTGCTATCCCAATTCATACTCAGTATCCTCCACTAAGTGAAGGTTTTACATGGATACACCCCAAGAGTCAGCAGGAGATCTTTGCTCTCTACAATATTTTATTAGCATGCTGACTATTTCTGCAAGAGAACAGTGGGCTTTTCCTGTGGGTCAGAGCCCGTGCTTGCTGTCACAGAGACCTTGAAATCACTGTAGGCTGATAAACGCTCCAAACTTTTGGATTTTGGTTATTAGAATCAAACAGTAGCAGATGCTGTGGAAGATGGAAAGGCAGCACCAAGTGAAGCAATATCTGTCTACCCTACAGCACAACACGACCCCTCAGAGAAAATTTATGGCAGTGGACCAAGACCTCGAACACCTGAGAATCTCTACTTATTTCCCATCCACAATTGCAACTTCTCAGCCATCCTAGGAAAGCTCTCTGCAGCATTATTCCCAGGGAAATCTAAGACTTCCTCTTAGATTTGTTACACTTTGGCTCCATGAAGCCATTAGTTGTTAACCAACTGTAAAATTATCAGCACAGCTCCAGCTATGCAAAATAGCCTTGGGTTTAGTACCCAAGAGAGGCCCTAACTTGTCCTCCTCCTTTCAGTAGGTAAATAGAGAGAAATCAAGGACAGCTCTTGGGCAGGGTGAGCAGGCAGCACACAGACCTCCACATCCTCTGCACATGGCAGGAGACAGGGCTCTGAGAAAGCTCTCTGAGCCTCCTGACATTCCATTATTTGTGTGCTGTTATTAAAGACCAGCATTGCCCTGGGTACAGCACAGAGAAAATGGTGAGAAAGACTTCTAAAAGCCTTCTGTTAAACCTTCTCTTGGGGTTTGTGGAAGAAACCTTCCCTCTCAGTAATTACCTGCTCGTGCTGCTCTGGTGGAGCCCTCAAGAAGCCCAGCAACCCCTCCAAGGGATCTCTGCACAGGCAAGATGGTCCTGGTGGTGCTGCACAGTACAAGTCTGGGGTTGAAAAGCAGGACTTGGAGCTGATTCATTCTCTGGGTGTGCTGGTTTTGGTTGGGGTAGAGTTAATTTCCTTCCCAGCAGCTGCTGTGGGTCTGGGTTTTGGCTCTGTGCTGGAAACAGGGCTGATAACCCGGGGATGTTTGAGTTATCACTGAGCAGGGATCACACACAGCCAGGGCCTTTCCTGCTCCTCACCCTCACCAGTGAGGAGGTTGGGGGGCACAAGGAGCTGGGGGGGACACAGCCAGGACAGCTGATCCCAAGTGACCCCAGGGATATCCCAGACCATAGGGCACCACCCTCAGCACATGAAGCTGGGGGAGAAGGAGGAAGGGGGGACATTCTGAGTTTGTCTTCCCAAGTCACTGTCACAAGTGATGGAGCCCTGCCTTCCTGGAACACCTGCCTGCCATGGGAGGCAGGGGATCAATTCCTTGTTTTGCTTTGCCTGCACACACAGCTTTTGCTTTACCAGCTAAACTGCCTTTATCTCAACCCAGGAGCTGTTTCACCATCACCCTTCCAATCTTCTCCCCACCCCACAGAGGGACAGTGACGGAGCAGTGGGGCTGAGTGCTCAGCTGGGGTCAAACCACACCACCAGGATTGGGTTTTTCAGGAGCCAGGCTAAATGAGAGCGTGATTGTTCCTGGATAACTTCTGTTGCTGTAGGAATCCCGACAGTACCACCAAACAAACAAATAAAACCAGCAAGTTTTTGGCAGTTCTCACCTCCACACACACACTATTTCCCACAGAACACAGAAAAAGGAATTCAAGTGCTTAGAGATGATCCTTGCTCCTGAAATAGATTTTGAGTTGTACCATTTTTATGCCATTGGTAATATGTGATTGTCCTTTAAAAAGCAGCTTTTCAAAACTGGCTCAGATCCGTTTCGGTGAGACTTCTTTTCGCCCCTGTGGAAAAATGCAATGTGTATTCTAACAATTATTACACCTTTATTCTGTGCATCAACTCTGTGTCTAAATGTCTGAACTGACAGCATGTCTGGTCACATGAGTCCAGTTGACAAATTTGGCTAACGGTAACGCTTTAGGACAAAATTATGAAAAAAATGACAAATTAGCAATGGCACCTAATCAATAAATGACACAATATGGAATCCATGAAGCTGATAATGCAACCTCACAATTCTCTCATTTCATAAAATAAATTACCAGAGCTAAACATGTGCTAGATGATGTCTCATTTCCAGTTAGATTTCCCCCAACCAATACTAAATTTATCTGTAATTATATAGATTTTAGTCCCAAAATGATCAGCAGCACACAGATTTCAGAACCTGGCTACTTTTAACCCTAAACAAACCATGAATGAGTGGTTTCCTCAGCGCTGTTGCCTTGAGACACTCTTTGACACAATACAGTGTGCTTCAGAAGAAGTTCCCAGCTGGAATATCACCACTACACCGAGTAAAAACCAGGAAACAGAGTGACAAATCAGTTTGCCTTCGCTAGAGGATCATCACAACTTCCCCACTTCATCCAGAAAAACATCACCACAGCACTGTGGCTTTGGGAAGAACTCTAACAATATTTCAAGATTTAACTGTCTTCCAGATAAATGTTCTGTCGTTGCAGCCAAGTGTTATTTTACTTGGACATAACACAGTAATACTGTAGGGTCTGAAATTACCTTTATTCTTACAAGAAGCCTTGGTGACTTATCTAACTTCTGCAGGCTGGCATTTCCCATGATGTGGTTTGCACAAAAAAAAACAATTCTCAAAAAAATCCTGAAGAAAATCTGCTCTATGATTTTGAAATTATCACAGAGCAAGCTGAGTTCATCACAGCAGAGAAATTGCATTCAGGCATCCCCTTCCTGCTATTTTCTGGTAATTCAGAGAAAATCTAGATACAAGGAGCTCGAATCAGCCCTGTCCATCACACACTGGGGGAAAGGTGCTTTGTCCATTGTCTTATCTGGAGAGGTGCTGAACCAACTCCAGCGGGGTGGCAGCAACTGGAGGGCTCCAAAATAAATTCCTTAAACTTGTTTTAAAAAGCAGTTTGCAGAAATCGAGCAGCCCAGTGAAAATGTCCAACACAGCAGATGCTGGCACGGTGAGAGGCACAGACAAACCAGATTTTAAAGCCACAAAGGCCAGGCTGGAGAAACCTGGTCTGGTGGAGGTGTCCCTGCTCAGGGTTGGAAATGGATTTTCTTTAATGTCTCTTCCAACCCAAACCATTCTCTGACCCCCTGAAAATGGACCCAAGAACTCATGGAACTAACACCATTCATTATTTCCAAGAAATTAGAGGAAGTTGTCTCTGATTTGCCCCCTCCCAGGCCGTTCTCCTCCTTCAGAGGTTGCAGCCATCACCTCCAATCTTTGGAAGAAGAAAGAAGGAACACAGTTTTCAGCTCACACAGCAATTCAGAGCTGCCCATCACCGGATTTTCGTGTGACTCAGTGTGGGAAGCAGCACATCCTTTCGCATGAAAGTTCACCCAGATTGATGAAAAACAATGACAGGAGCAGATCCTTATATTGCCAACAGAGGTTGGTGTTGGGTTTGGTGAAGAATTTAAAACTGTGCTGTTCTGAATACAGCAGCAATTAATTCAAGTCTATTTTTCAATGAATTTAAAGGGGGAGAGGAAGCCGTTTGTTTGAGGGGAAATAGTATATTTTACCATGGGAAAAAAGAAAGGCTTGAGAAAATAAATAAATAGAATTTATTTCTTCAAAAGCTATTTAAACCCTGAGAGACTTTGAAAACAGAGCAGTCTGCTAAAACCCAGTTATTTAATATCCTGAAAAAGTAAAATAATGTTAACTCACAAAGCCAGGACAAACCTGTTTGCAGCAAGGACTGTGTTTAACCCCAACACTGAAAAGCTTTATGCATATTCCTGCCTTTACTGTACTCATATCTCAAAGCAACAGGAAAAGGCACAGAAAATAAACAGGTGAATAAAAGATACTCCCTTGCTTATCTGGACAAACTGGCCAAACACACACATTGATATATTTTTATTTAAATCCCTTTTTTCTCTTACACGTGCCCCTGAAGCAGAGTCTCAGAGCTTCCCCAGCCACACCTACAGACAGCATTTCACTGCTTTAAATCTGTGCTTCCGAAACACTTCACGCCACATTCCTTGCTCACAGCCACTCTCCTCTTGCACTGGTAACTTGTAAGAGTTAATCCAGCTGAAAAAAAAATCATTCTGGAAGAAAAATACTAGTCAGCAGCATCAGATTCTTAATGCAGGTGACCAAAATAACTTCAGCCCTGGTCCATAGCAGAAGGCAGCACCTTTGGCTGCAGATTTAGCAGGAAACTCTACCCCAAGGTCTCTGGGCACTGCCATGGCATGAGCATTAAGCCTATAAAATAGCATATATAATTAACAAAATGCCAGCCAAGCACTTGGCAGGAAGATCTCATTCCTTCATGCTCGGGCTCATGCTGCCCAACATGTGCAATGATCTCCAAGTTAAGTAGCTGTCGTGTGTTTTGGGTCAATTTACACACATCTCTGCACAGGACTTAATTTAAAAAAAAAAAAAAAAAAAAAAAAATCAAACTTCTTTCAATTTACTATCACCTGAAAAAAAAAAGGGGAAAAAAAAAGAAAATAAACAATTTAGGGCGTTGTAAAAATGCCAATTCAGTATGTGCCAATCCAAATGCAGAGGAAAATCTTTGTCCTTGGCAGAGATAGGTCAAAACCGTGCCCAAAGTCACCACGAAAAATGAAGTGTTACAAATACCTCAGTGCTAAATACTCTGCAGAGTATTCTGATCCTTCCCACGTGCTCTTCTTCCAGCAATCCCAATTGTTATTCCCCAAACAATTATATGTTTGTGTGTGACTGGGAGAAAACAGGTTTTAGATATGATTTCAGGTCCTTCGAAAATCTAAACTCTCAAAGAAATTATATTCCAAGCCCCTGAAGCAGGTATCTCCAGCCCAGCATTCGGAACAATGGGAGGAGCAGAATGTACCCCTAATCTGTATTCATTACAGTGAAATGTGTCTCTATCACCTCCTCTCACCTTAATGAAGGGTTAATTTAAATATCTAATTGAGAGCGAAAAGTACCGATGATATGAAGTGGTCTGACTGGAAATCAGCCTGCACAGAGACAAAATACCTGCTAAAAGTGATGGGCTGGGTCTTCACCTCCCGATGGTGCTCGGTGATTTAGAGCTCTGCTAAAATATCGTCACCTGCTCCGTGATTTCAACCCATAAACAGCGAATTCAACCCATAAACTGTGAATTCAACCCATAAACACTTTTAAAAGGCCAGCATTGTTACAGAACGCCAAAGATAAGAAATTAAGGCATAAACTGGGGGAGTGTGGGGAGGGAAGCCAATGTTACTTGAATCAGATGTAACAATCCATCTTCTAGAGATGGATAAAGTACTTGTGAAAAATCCTAAACATACTGCTGGGTATCAGGCAGGACAACCCCGCTGAAGGAAAAGTCGACCCCGCATTTTAACAGGATAAAATTTTCAGTTGATCTTTAAATAAGCTCTTTTCCACCTTTCGTATTATTTGCACACACATAGCAAAGTGCCGTGCTGCAATCAGAGTTACAGCCTTTGCTTCTAGACAACCCCGTCGTCCTTTTCCTCATCACTTTTAGAAGTTTTGCTCCTTATTTTTTGCTGTTTGTATCAATCTTACAGCTTGACCGGTTTTGGAAATCAGATCATTTTTGAGAGGTCCTGTTTCGTTTATCTCTTGCGTCTGTGGAATTTCATTTTTAAATTGTGGTACAGCAGGAGGCATCGCTATGTTGAAACACCGTCCCCGCTCCAAGGAAGAGAACCATCACTGAGCAGCACTTTGCAAAAGTCTGGGCTGCCATAAGAGGTTTTCTGGGGCAGCTCAGGGCAAAGTTAACCCAGATCAGCCTTAATACAACCCTTAGCATCCCTTTATTCTATATACCCAGCCATATGTTCACTCATCCCGGATAGAGGGTGAATATGAACGCCTCTTTTCCAGAGGGGGAAAGTTCTTTGAGGGTTACCTGGACGTTGTCTGCTTATCACCAGCACAGATGAAAGCGAGCAGCCCGTGCTCCACCCCTGGGTGGAAGCGAGCGGAGGAATGCAGTCCCCTCCCAGCAGCCACACCGGGATGGGCCTCCAGCTCCTCCCTGGGCAGCTCCTTTCACGGGGACTTCACAGCTCAGGGTACCACCGCCCCCAGCTGCTGATCGCCCCGATAGCATCAACGCCAAGTACGGCAGAAGATGGCTTTAGGGCTCAGTAATGGGTTTGTCACACCTGGGGGGCACAGCTCTGACACCTCGCCCGGGGCGGTGGTGTGGGACAGCACCGTGGATGGTCTGGTTTCACCCCGCGGGCTTGGGGCGAGCCGTGGCTCCTGATGGAGTTGTTCAGCCGGGGTGGCTTATAAATGTGCAATTAATATGGAACCATTCTCAAAACCTGTGTTTTTACCAGGCGCGTTTCTGCGTGGCAGAAATTAATTATCAGCTTGCTCATTAGCAGCGCCTGGAACTCTCCAGTGCAACCCTGGGGGGCTCTGGGTGGGGATTGGGTACCCCAGCCATGAGCAAGGCAGCCGCTGAGCCCTTAAATCGCACTTTTTATGGCAAGTTAAACGACTCCTTTTCCCTCTGAAATGCCACTCGAGCAGCACGGACACCCTCCCGAGCTGCCCGGGCAGGGTGGAGGGCTGGGAGGGGTGCCCTGCAGCTGTGGATCCCCTGGTCAATCCCTTCCCGGAATCAGCCATCATCCCTGCCCCATCCACCCGCATCCTGCCCGCAAATCCCTCCGAGCGGGGCACGTTTAGGTCCAGGTCGTGACAAAGCCTGATTTGCACTTGTGCATATCAGGGTGAGACTTTAGCACCTTCCTCCATGGCCATCACCAGGCACAGGAGCCACCAGCCTGAAAATCCTCTGCTCTGGCTGCCCCGGGGGCTGCACTGGTGACACGGGTGGGGGGACAAGGCACCGACCCTGCTGGTCCTCGGGAAGTTTCAGAAGGGCCTTGGGCTCCTCCTGCCCAAGTCTCCCAGTCCTTAAAATTGGAATTACAGAACTGGCTGCCTCCTTGAAAAGCACTCCACGAGACCCCGATTTTAAGAGCACAAAGGTTGTGTCCTGTGGTACTCAAGATGAAAATTTCGTGGTTTTACGACTTTGCAACAACCAGGATCTGCACCCAACTCTTCTTTTCAGCACAAAACACAAATGTTTACATGCTCTGCTGCTTCGAGTTCTAAAAATTCACTTTCTGCGCCGTTCATTTAGGGCCTGGAAAAGGTGCTGTAAATCCCCGAGGGCCCCGATGCACAATTCCCACTGGACTCAGCGATGGAAGCTCCAGAGATGCTTCCTTCAAGTGCTATGTAAATATTCGGGGCCGTGGGCAATAAAGCAGCTCTAATGACGGGTTATGCTAATGAGCCGAGCTGTGAATCGCAGCAGTTCAGGAGCACATCCCCGCCGCAGTTCAGCTTTAGGCAACAGGTGATCTGGGGCAGAGGGGCAGGAAAAGCAGCCGGGTTGTTCAGCGTGTGGCCGAGCTGCCCAGGAGGGGTTCCCAAGGCACTCATGCCCCAAACTGCACTGAGTGAGCAGCCAGTGAGGGTTATGAGTTGGATCTGTTGCTTGGCGTCACAAAGAACCATCGCATGTAGTCAGTAATTATAAATTAATTGCAAGTATTCATCGCTTAAACTGTCACAGCATAATAACGCCTTTGTATTTTTCATTAAAATATTTAAAATTCACTTGCCACAGAAATGTCGTTGTTTGGATGGATAGAGAGAAAAAAAATACAAACCCAACTTTAATGATTTTTTTTCTGAGCCAAATGGGGTTAATTTATTGTATAACATAATAAATAATGATCCAACTCAGCCTTGTGGTTCCAGGTAAAGATTTTTGAAGATTAATTTTTAAGCTGTATGTCATCTCAGGGGTGCCTCAATCAGTTGCTCAGCTCTCAAGAGGGAAAAAAAAAAAAAACAACAACAAAACAAAACAAAACAAAACAAAAAACAAAAACAAACAAACAAAAAAAAAACCAAAAACAAAAACAAAAAAAAAACACAACCAAAAAGATAACACTTGTAGAAAGAGAAAGCAAATAAATTACTCTTCTGTGGGAACAAAAACCAATCAAAAAACAACAGCAACAAAAACAAAAACAAAAACAAACAAACAAAAAAAACCCAAAACAAACAAACAAACAACCCCACAACAAGCAGGTAATCTGTCACAGAAGATTAATAAAATGGAGTTTATCAGAAGTTGTTCAGAAAAACCCTAAATTAAGTCACCTTCTGTGCATGAAGCCACCCTCCCTTTGTGCATTCGGGCTCTGATATTTTGTCTGCACCATCTCTAATTCTATGCAAAGTCACCCATTTCTAATCACCGGGCATCTCTTATCGCTGCCCAGGTATGCTGCAGGACTGCAAGGACCCTGGGCACGAGGGAGGAGAGGAGCTGCGGCTGAGCCGGCTGAGGGCTGCCCGCCGCTTTGGGGTCATTCCCGGCTGGAATGCGGAGTGGGAAGGCAGAGCCTGTTGAGATCTGAATGCAGATGCAGGATGCCACCCCCTGCACCGCCACTGATGGGGCACGCTGGCATCCCCCAGCCTGATGCACTGATAATCACAGCCTCGTGCATTCGCTGTCCCCTCCTGGGAGCTGCCATTTCACCTCAAAAAATGTGGGAAATTCGCTAAAGTGGGTGAAACACAGTGAGCTCATGAGATCTGAGCCTACCTCACACTGCAGCTGTGTTTTCCCGATGCTGTGCCGTGAACCAGGATGTCCAGCAGTTATTATAGGATTGGAAAACTCTTTGAAAAGCAAAAAAACAAAGCTGAGGTCTCGATTTTCTCCAACGACAAAAAGCAAAGTTCTTTCTTGCCACTCTCCATTCCCCTACCACGTAGCTCTCACTGCTCACCGGGACACTGGCAAGGCTTCTTTATCTGAATAACTGGCAAAAACACTTTTTAGCTCCTCCAAATATCAGTCAACAACTGCTATGCATGAGCTTTGCTGCTCTGGGGGGAAAAAATCAGTTTAAGAAAAAACCCTCATTTAAATAAGATTTTTTTTCAATTTAAATTTTTAATAACAGCGTATTTTAAGGCACCCTTTCCGCCTTCTTTTCTGAAACAACCTACAACTGTAATTTTCGCGTGTAAAAGGCACTTTTGGTGATTTTGCAGAGTTATCCCGGGTGACACTGCAGCTCTAATCCTGCCACACTGGCGGCCCTTGGAAGTGAAACCTACGGTGAATTTTGATGTCAGCCACACCTTTGTAAAACTAGTTTTTCCGTGCCAAAATATATAACAGAGATCAAAATCTTCACCATTAGTGCCAGAAGCAGCAACTCTCTCAGGAGTGATAACCTCTGGGTAGGCTCCCGGCTGTGAGCAAGGTAAAGCTGCCACGCGTGTGAAAATATTGCGTTTCAGTCCCACCACGCGGGGTTAGGATAAACCTAAACACCACAAAAACTGTATTCCCCACCAATGCCTATCGGGGCACCAGCTGACCTTCCCCTGGCAACCTTTTCCAGGCAAATCCCCACTCCAAAGCAGCTCCGAACGCGGCCGGGACAGGATGGAGAGATAAGCACCCGATCCTGCATTCCTCCCACACCCACAGCTCCCAGCCAGAGGGCGGATAAAGAGGAGGCAGCTGGCTCCCCAGAGTCATGTTTGGAACTCCCCAAACCGTGCTGCTAACTGATTTAATCACAGTATTTAAGACTTTTTCAGGATGGAGGCTGAGCGGGTGCTCGGCTGTTTATCCCTCCGTGCCCGTGTCTGTTCCTGATGGTCCATTTAGTAACCGGCTTGCAGAAAGATCCGACGTCGATTGACTCCAAAGCAGACGCAGAGAACAAATCCAGTGTCCTGTGCTCACAAAGGCCCAGCTCACTACATTTTAAAGTCACTTTGCAGCCTCTCAGCTTCAGCAACGACGCCGACAAGCAGGCAGCCATTAATATGATATTTTATCTCGCTGCATGTGCAAGGAAAACGGATTCTAAATTGTGAGCCGCTCACTCCACAGAAAAGCCACAGAATTGAACCAGGAGGTTTTTTGGTAGGATGCTGTACGGAAGGGTCACATAGAATGAAAAGGCTGAATAAATCCCATGGCCAATTACATGGTCACTGAATCATGAAAAGGCCAGGCTCCTGGAATTTTGCAGCTGCTAGTAGATTCAACGGATGCATCAAACCAGCAGCAAACTCAGCTACAAGTTACCCCACCACAGAACTGATTTGAAACAAAATGAACTTAGAGCAAACCCCCATCACGTAGAAATTTTGAGGGAATGCTGATAGACTTTAATTCTCATTATCTTCCCTTGTCTTTAGGATTCATTTGTATACTTTACTGAAAAACACATACATTTCCTTTTGTGTTTAATGAAAGGTATGAAAAACTTCATAGAGGTTTTATTTTTAGTGAAATTAAGCCAAATATTTAAGCATGGTTATTTACTGGGGGCGGGAAAAGCATCTTTAAATTAAAGTTTGACTCTCCTTAGATAAGCTCTGACAGTCTGCACTGGGGAAAAGTAGAAAACAAGTACATGAGTGTTTACTGTCCCTCTACCAGAGTGACAAAGCCATAGGAGACAGGAAGATTGCCACCCCTCTAGCAGAAGTGGCCCAGAGTATCTGAAACCACGATTGCTTTAATCCAGGCTGCAGTGACCGAGGAGCTGGCATAGAAACCCTGCCCTCCCTAAGGCCAGGAACCCTTAGCAGAGATGCAAGGAGAAAACTGGGAGGAATTCCCTCCAGGGCTGCTGGAGCTCCACCATCAGCACAAGGAAACGCTGCAGACAGGGCCCATTTTGATAATTCCATTCCAAACTGGGCAGAGCATCAGTGTGAGGTGAGGGATCACTGCTGCCTCTGCCCCTGCCTGACTGGGGCCCCTGGACCTTTCCTTATGTAACTGAGTTGTGCTGATTCCTTTGCAAAGTGTTTGGAGATCTCACAGGGGAAAAAAACATCCAAAACAAGAATCATCAAACCACAAGTTCTGTCCTTGTGTAGCACTCCCAGGCTTGCATGGCATCACGAGCACACCTGATCAGGGATGTTCCAACCTGAGAAAAGCAATTCTTTTACAAATGACGGTGAAGAACAGCCATGAAACACTGATCTCCCCTTCTTCCAACACAGGATTCTTCTCTACAGCTCACAGATGTTTTATCCAGTCCTGTTTAAACATCTGAAAACTCCTGGAGACAACCTTCTATTTTCCTGACATTAAATCCTCCCATTTTCCCTGGTTGTGTCACAGGCCACCACCCGGCACAACAAGTTTTGCTTTTTGCATCCTTCAGGTGTTATGCAGACTTCTTCCTCCCTTCAGTGGCCACCCCACAGTCCCTCACATATCCACCTTTGGACCCAATGTTTCCTGAGAATGCCTTCTAGACCTCTTAAGTGATTTTTTCAGTTGAGGTCTCAATTTTGTCCATCTGCTCCCTGTGGGTGACAAGCTGGTGCAGACACACACCTAGGAACACTGCATCAGCATCCTGCTCACCTTCCCTTCCCCCGATTAATTTTCCTTAATTAAAAAGCACATACCCTTCCTGTACATCTGCACAGTGCCTCTGCCACAGCCAGGACATCTGAGAGGTTCTTCAAGAGCAAATGGCAAATGATTCATGGGTTGTGAAATCTGCCATCCTCTCTGCCTGCCAGCCAGGGCAGAAATCCACAGGTCCCAGTGATCTCAGATGTGCATGGACATTTCTAGATGACCTAAATTTTCATGATAAAGCCAGTTTTCCTGCCTGCTGGCTCTAAAGACACCTCAGCTAGACCTGCAGCACTCAGTCACCAGAATGCTCAGCACCAGAGAGGAGTTCTCTTCCCTTTCCTTCCCACCTCAGGAGCCTCTAAATGCTGAGGGTACTTAAGGCCACTGAAACTGAAATATTGCCAAACATTTACCAGCTGATCCTACTCACAAATATTCCAGCCTGAAGATGACTTCACTGAACCTAGGGAAGGAGAATTTGCTCAGACAGACATCTCAGGTGAAAATGTTAATTTAGGATTAGTCAAGTTTTACCAGGGAATTGTTACTAAATTCCTTCTTCAGACTAAGTTTAGCAATGAATATGAACAGCATTAAAATAGTGAGAATATGGCAGCACCATTTGTGGGACAACATGAGACCTGAGAGTATACATTCATTTTCTCTATTACTTGATCCAACAATTATTAAACTAGTTTTTATACCCTGTATTTTAGGAAAAGTTGTTGCAGGGATACAAGGGAATGAAGGGGGAATTCACTCACTGCACATTGGCCAGGATACAATCCTGATTTACACTTGGATATTTTTAAATACTTCTGTACTTTAAGGTCAAAAGGGACCATTATGATCCTTTACCCTAAATCCTTGAGGCACAGCCAAGACTATTAAATTTTACCCAGCAGTTCCTGGAGAGGAGAGAATTATTCTCTCCTACTGCATAAGTGAACTCTGCTGAGCCCAACAGCTTGTTATTCATACTCCAAGGCAAGCAGCACCTACCACAATTTGAGTGATGAGATAAATAATAATGCAGCCAACCAGAATGGGAGACAAACTAGAAAAATCCTCATCGAAATTCAGCAGATCTGGGCCAGCTCCCTCTCAAAGCTCCCCCATCCATCCTCCCCTTCACACAGAGATTTTAGGGACAAATGCCAGTAGATCTCTATTGTTCCTGCTCATTCATTAGCTTCAACTGCTTTTTCTGTTGTGCTCACACTTCAAGGTAAGGATAAGATTCTGGCCACATTGTGTGTGTTGAAAAGTAACTACGAGACACAGAAAGTGTCGATTATTTTAAATACAAAATTACATTGCATTGTTTCTTTCACGGTTTTAAGTAATCCTCAGAAGGGAAACATACTTGTTTCAAGGTGATAAACTCCTTTCATGCCATTACCTTTGGACTTTCCCCTTCCACCTCCATTAGTTGTATCATTCTCCTTTTTTACATCTAGCCCCCTTCACTGACTGGACTCAGAAAAACCCCTCCTGGTACTGTTTGTCCCAATGCCATTTCTATACCTGTAATTCCCACGCCTGCAGCAAGCGAATATTTGTGATTAAATCATAAAAGGCTGATTTTAAATTGCTGCCCTGCCTCTAGTCCTCCCTTCCACATGCACCAGTGCAGCTCATGAGCTGCCTTCTAAGGCTTCAAAGGGGAGGAGAGGGTCTCAGTTTAGCTGGAACAATGCATTTCACAGAGCCACAGCTTTCACTCACCTCCCATGCTGGGGGTTACTATTTGCTTTCCCACACTCCCCTTTGGGCTGCTCCAGTCTTTGGAGCTGGAATTAAGGCGGGCACAAACGGTGGTTAAACCTGCTTAGATAGATGAATGTGATCATCAAAATCACACCTAAAGCTTCAGAAGCTGGGGAAAACAAGTCCTGCTCCCCTGAAAAACTCCCAGCCTAAAGCACATCAGAATAAAAAGTGCTTGAGGGTTATCTTTGCAACAGATTTTGTGATGCAGTTTATTGAAGTTGCCTGCTCCCCATTTGCAAGTGTTTTGGTTTTTCTTTTCTCACTAAACAGGCAAGGTAAACCCAAATCCTCTCCCTCACACCTGAGCTGCTTAGCCCTCTGCTTAAAACCCTGACTTTTTTTATGACTTTCTTGTCTCCCTGACAATAAAAGTCTTGCTTCTTCTCTCCCCATTCCTTCGGTGGGCAAGCCAGTCTCAAAACCTATGGCTGGCAGTGGTTCTTATCAGGAGCTGTTCAGGGAATTCTCCCATGGGTTGGTAACAAGCTCAGCCATCACAGCTTGGAGACCCACCAAGGAGGTGACCCCATGGACTGCTTCTCATCCAAGGACCCCATTCAGCCACTTCAACGTCACAAATCAAACAGAGAATCTGGTGCTGTAACCACACAGCACTTTAGAGACAGTGAATATGTCCTTATTTCAGCATCACCTTGTCCTTCCTCTTCTGGTAGAGACAGTGAATATGTCCTTATTTCAGCATCACCTTGTCCTTCCTCTTCTGGTTCCCATCCAGACACAGAATCTCTGGTTTCACTTGACAATGCCTTGCCCAAAAGCAGATAGAGACAAGAGCACATTTGCTACTCATCTGCCTACTTTGCACTGAAGCAGATCAAGCACCAAAAGTCTGCCAGTGCCTTTGTCACACCACTCCTGGAGGGTATTTTCCTTTATTCCTCCTTCCTCCCCTTGCAGTCCCACCTGAGCAAGGCACGGAGCTGCTCACCTCCCGACTCTGGCAATGTCAGATGTCAGCAATATCCTCATATCTTGTCAGCAACTGGCATGGGATTAGCAACAAAATTCTGGTGTGGAGCTGCTAGAAACTCTAATTGGATAAAAGCTAGAGGTAGCAGTTCTGCTAGGGAAGAAGGGGTGAAACCTCGGTGTGAGGAGAGATGAACTTTCTCGAGGTTGTGTGTATCAAAACATACATTGGGTTATTTCAGTAGCCTGGCATTCTGACAGCCCAATGACAACGTTTTCACCCCAAAAGAAGAGTAGGACTGTGTGGTCAGTCCTCCCCTGGGTGTGGAGGTTGTGTTCACAGCCAGTTTCTGAGCCTTGGCAGGATGGAGGAGGGAGGTGCAGCCAAGCAGAACCCGAGCCCAGGCACAGGACTGCAAAACCTCCTCAAATGCTCGCTCAGTTCAATTTAGGCTGGCCTAAATTCTAGTCCTCTCTTGAATAATTGAAAAGAAAAGGATTGTGGGAAAAGTTTCATGTAACAGGAAGTCCAAAGGATGTGCCAGGTTTTGGCAGCCCCACGCTTCTCTGTGCAGCTCACAAGCCTGGTCCCGTCATTAACTGGCCTGTCAGTCACTGAAAACAAAATAACTGCAGGGCACAGATGGACAGCCCTGTGCCAGAGGCCAAAACAATGGTGTTTCCTACTCCAGAACCTCCAGGAGATCTGTCAATGCCACCACAGTCTGAACTCTTCAATAATCTTTGTTTTACTGCTGTCTAAACAAAAAAACCCAAAAGATTCCTTATTGCCTTTAACAATTAATCCAAAGTTATTCGTCCCTGCTTACACAAGACTTCCAAATCAAAGCATTTGTTCTTGGCTAGAATTGATACAAGTACAGTCTGAAATCTAGAGAGAAGAGCAGAAGAGTTATTGCAAAGGGAAGCAAAATACTTTCAAGGAGGAGAACTCCTCACTTTGAGTATAGTNTTTCAGCATCACCTTGTCCTTCCTCTTCTGGTAGAGACAGTGAATATGTCCTTATTTCAGCATCACCTTGTCCTTCCTCTTCTGGTTCCCATCCAGACACAGAATCTCTGGTTTCACTTGACAATGCCTTGCCCAAAAGCAGATAGAGACAAGAGCACATTTGCTACTCATCTGCCTACTTTGCACTGAAGCAGATCAAGCACCAAAAGTCTGCCAGTGCCTTTGTCACACCACTCCTGGAGGGTATTTTCCTTTATTCCTCCTTCCTCCCCTTGCAGTCCCACCTGAGCAAGGCACGGAGCTGCTCACCTCCCGACTCTGGCAATGTCAGATGTCAGCAATATCCTCATATCTTGTCAGCAACTGGCATGGGATTAGCAACAAAATTCTGGTGTGGAGCTGCTAGAAACTCTAATTGGATAAAAGCTAGAGGTAGCAGTTCTGCTAGGGAAGAAGGGGTGAAACCTCGGTGTGAGGAGAGATGAACTTTCTCGAGGTTGTGTGTATCAAAACATACATTGGGTTATTTCAGTAGCCTGGCATTCTGACAGCCCAATGACAACGTTTTCACCCCAAAAGAAGAGTAGGACTGTGTGGTCAGTCCTCCCCTGGGTGTGGAGGTTGTGTTCACAGCCAGTTTCTGAGCCTTGGCAGGATGGAGGAGGGAGGTGCAGCCAAGCAGAACCCGAGCCCAGGCACAGGACTGCAAAACCTCCTCAAATGCTCGCTCAGTTCAATTTAGGCTGGCCTAAATTCTAGTCCTCTCTTGAATAATTGAAAAGAAAAGGATTGTGGGAAAAGTTTCATGTAACAGGAAGTCCAAAGGATGTGCCAGGTTTTGGCAGCCCCACGCTTCTCTGTGCAGCTCACAAGCCTGGTCCCGTCATTAACTGGCCTGTCAGTCACTGAAAACAAAATAACTGCAGGGCACAGATGGACAGCCCTGTGCCAGAGGCCAAAACAATGGTGTTTCCTACTCCAGAACCTCCAGGAGATCTGTCAATGCCACCACAGTCTGAACTCTTCAATAATCTTTGTTTTACTGCTGTCTAAACAAAAAAACCCAAAAGATTCCTTATTGCCTTTAACAATTAATCCAAAGTTATTCGTCCCTGCTTACACAAGACTTCCAAATCAAAGCATTTGTTCTTGGCTAGAATTGATACAAGTACAGTCTGAAATCTAGAGAGAAGAGCAGAAGAGTTATTGCAAAGGGAAGCAAAATACTTTCAAGGAGGAGAACTCCTCACTTTGAGTATAGTTTTCAAAAAAATTGTTGTAATATTCCATCCTCTGCTCAAAATCATCCAAGTCAGGAAAACTTCAGTCATTCTTAGGACAGAGGACACAGGCAGGGCTAATCCTTCCTGCAGCCACTCACACAGCCCTGCTGAATGCCTGGAAAACTGCACAGAATTGCCTTGATTCCAACGTTTGCCAGTTTGTATATTCAACTCCTTTACTTCCTTCAACTTTAGGGCCATGACACTTAATTCAGTTACTATCCCAGCTCTGGTATGCTCATAAAAAATTCACACCTGTTTCACAAATGTTCACCTGTTTAACAGGCTAAGGTTTAAAGGAAAGGAAGGTTTTGCTTAATTGTGAAAGTATAACTTGCTTTTCTAAAGGAATTCCTACTTGACACTTGCTGTTTACAGGCTGTAAAAGGAAAACTGCCCAGNCAGATGTCAGCAATATCCTCATATCTTGTCAGCAACTGGCATGGGATTAGCAACAAAATTCTGGTGTGGAGCTGCTAGAAACTCTAATTGGATAAAAGCTAGAGGTAGCAGTTCTGCTAGGGAAGAAGGGGTGAAACCTCGGTGTGAGGAGAGATGAACTTTCTCGAGGTTGTGTGTATCAAAACATACATTGGGTTATTTCAGTAGCCTGGCATTCTGACAGCCCAATGACAACGTTTTCACCCCAAAAGAAGAGTAGGACTGTGTGGTCAGTCCTCCCCTGGGTGTGGAGGTTGTGTTCACAGCCAGTTTCTGAGCCTTGGCAGGATGGAGGAGGGAGGGGCAGCCAAGCAGAACCCGAGCCCAGGCACAGGACTGCAAAACCTCCTCAAATGCTCGCTCAGTTCAATTTAGGCTGGCCTAAATTCTAGTCCTCTCTTGAATAATTGAAAAGAAAAGGATTGTGGGAAAAGTTTCATGTAACAGGAAGTCCAAAGGATGTGCCAGGTTTTGGCAGCCCCACGCTTCTCTGTGCAGCTCACAAGCCTGGTCCCGTCATTAACTGGCCTGTCAGTCACTGAAAACAAAATAACTGCAGGGCACAGATGGACAGCCCTGTGCCAGAGGCCAAAACAATGGTGTTTCCTACTCCAGAACCTCCAGGAGATCTGTCAATGCCACCACAGTCTGAACTCTTCAATAATCTTTGTTTTACTGCTGTCTAAACAAAAAAACCCAAAAGATTCCTTATTGCCTTTAACAATTAATCCAAAGTTATTCGTCCCTGCTTACACAAGACTTCCAAATCAAAGCATTTGTTCTTGGCTAGAATTGATACAAGTACAGTCTGAAATCTAGAGAGAAGAGCAGAAGAGTTATTGCAAAGGGAAGCAAAATACTTTCAAGGAGGAGAACTCCTCACTTTGAGTATAGTTTTCAAAAAAATTGTTGTAATATTCCATCCTCTGCTCAAAATCATCCAAGTCAGGAAAACTTCAGTCATTCTTAGGACAGAGGACACAGGCAGGGCTAATCCTTCCTGCAGCCACTCACACAGCCCTGCTGAATGCCTGGAAAACTGCACAGAATTGCCTTGATTCCAACGTTTGCCAGTTTGTATATTCAACTCCTTTACTTCCTTCAACTTTAGGGCCATGACACTTAATTCAGTTACTATCCCAGCTCTGGTATGCTCATAAAAAATTCACACCTGTTTCACAAATGTTCACCTGTTTAACAGGCTAAGGTTTAAAGGAAAGGAAGGTTTTGCTTAATTGTGAAAGTATAACTTGCTTTTCTAAAGGAATTCCTACTTGACACTTGCTGTTTACAGGCTGTAAAAGGAAAACTGCCCAGTGAATCGAAAGGAAAAAAAAAAGAGGCGGTGAGGGGGGGAAAGGAAAAAAGAGAGAAAAGAATTATTTGGATTAAAATATCTTTCCTTAACCTTGTGGAAGAGAAGCTTCTCTGACTTGGCAGCACAGTGCAATGAAAATGAAATCAATGCCAAGTGTCTTATCCTGAACTCTGAATGGGCAAAGTTCCCATTGACTTTCAAGATTCCTTCCCCTGCAAATGGCATTCAAGAGCAGTCGCTACCTGCACCGAAGGCACGTCCACCACTATGTTCTGTCTCTCCCCTTTGTGTCAAGTAGATGTATAGAATTTTTGAAATCAGCACAGCAAGCTGTGAATGATGCATGAAATGAATAAGCCGAGCCCTGTACAAAGGGGAAATCCTGAAGGCTTGGTGCAATCACTGCTCTACTATTTCCTATGGCCTGCATAGAAAAGATGCATAATATTCTCCGCAGAGACAAAGAGAAAAGCTCACCAAGGCCAGAAGCCTCAATCAGAAGCCCCAGAAGAGATAAATGACAGAAGCTCGCAAGTTTTTAACATTGCTTAATTTCCCTCTTATCCCTGAGCTGTTCCCCACGGATGCCTGGCGCTCTCAGCCCTGGGTGCACGTGGAATACACACACCGGGATCCGGGGCTCTGAGAGCCCGGCTCGCTTTGCATTTCTTTGGAGGCAGCCCAGCTTATGCAGGAGTTTGTGTTTCACACCTCACCCCGTCAGCCGAGGGGGGTTTGCACCAATCCCCCAGCATGGGATGGCCAAAGCATGGGAAGAGGGGCAGATTTTTCCACAAGATCAACGGGATGTGTTCAAACCCCATAACTTCTTCCTCGTGTGGACATGAAGCAGAGACTTCACTTACACCAGCAAAAACATTTTTAAGCCAGACCAAACCACCCTCTGGTGATTAGTCTTGATTTGATGTATTGCTGAATAAAATTAACCTGACATAAATATATCATAGTTAAACTTAGCAGCAGCAATAAAGATGAGCATCCTGAGCATAACACTGTTATGTTATAACTATATAATTATATAACTGTAATAATTTTTTTTCATGACAGAGAAGATATAAATACATTTTTTTATGGATGTGCAGTGGCAACCCCCAGTTCTCTTGCTCTCTCTCACACACTTTTGCTCACATGCATTGCAATCTCCCCTGCTGCACGAAGGAGGCAGAGATATTTTAGAAACTGGAAAACTGAGGTTGAATAGGCATACAGAGCTTCTGAGGATGCCTTTGGAAGAAGCAAATCTAAAATCCTGTTTGCTTGACTAGCAACACAAAGAAGTTGGCTGTGAATGGTATTTGCAGCAAAGAATAATTAATTCCTCATCCTGAGGACATTCTGTTGGGAAAAAGTCACTGTGCTGCACTGATTGCTGCATCCAGTGGCATCAATTAAAAGTTGTGATGGGGAAGTGTGTGGAAAGCTGTTCTGGAAATCTGCATTAACCACAAAATTAGCCCATGTAAACCCATCTGCAAGGACAGCTCTCCACGCCTTCCTTGAGAAATCATAAAAGAAATGATCTAAATTTTCTCCCTTTGTTATTTCACTGTTTTGTCGGAATTTACTGACAAAATTCAACATAGAAATAATCTGAATCTGCAGATTGTTATGTGAATAAACTGAACATGACTATGAGAAATCTAGGATCAAGGTCTGTGTAAGTAGAAAAGAAGCCATATCAAGCTTCTCACTTTTGCAGGCACTGAGAAAAGCAGCAACATTCCAGTCCTGAACATCACCCAACCTCAGATTTCAGGTGTATTCGTTCCTGAGAAATCATCCTTTCCATTAACACTGGAGGATACTTAGATAAGTTCTTATCTTCCTAATAATGTTCCTGAGAAGTATCTTTCTTAGTCTCGTGCTTGATATGGGACAGCTAAAAAGATAATTTATGAATGCTTTCACAAAGTGTCTATGCTAATTCTGTTCCTGAATTTATTCTTCATCTCTTCTTGTGGCAAAGAAACACAAGAAATACAAAAATGTGTGGTTTAACATATGTTCTTAAAATACCCATAAGCAGTTTCCTCTGCTAATTATTAGACTTTATTCACTGTTTCAAAAATTTAATTTAATATATTCTCACTTACCAATCCTTGTTGCAATAATTTAACTCTGCAGCTCTTTGGCATAGGAAGGAACCATGAAAGGGGTTTTGACAAACTGACAGCACCAAGTGTTATCTTCCACTCAAAAACACGTTGAAACAGAAGCCTAAATATTGTCATTACACTTAAATGCCAGCATTAACCTCTTCAGAGCCGCTGTTCTAAAGATAATGGATGCACTTGCATCTATTCTGGGTGTCGTAGAATAAGGCTGGAGTTGTTTTGACTGTGCAAAGAGTTGCTAATGGTTGTGCCCATGCAACGAGACAGCACTTTACAGTTTGGAACTTTACCTGGTCTCCCTGTGAATGTTACTGGATCCATTCTGAGCCCTCCCACACCAGCAGGAGTAGGAAATCCCACATGGGCAGTGCTCAAAAGGCATTTATTGAGATTTGATGCATGCAGGATGGATGTCAAGGGCCAGATACCCTGCAAATTCAAAAATTGAGTTCAGTACAAGTAAAACACACCTTCATCAGTTCTAAAGAGAACGTATCTCTGCATTTGTTCATGAGGAAAATTTCCTGAGCCCAAGCAAAGGGTGTAACAGAGCTTTTTGGGGAAAAAAGTTGTCTTTCAGGCAACATCTCCCCCTGTGCTGTTGGCTCTCTAATGAAATACGCTCCTGTTGAGGGAAGAAGAGGCTGTATCTGTATTTGTATTTAATGTGCAAAGCTGGATTCCATGGGTCTGTCCCCCACCCAGTGTGTGCACCTGTTCACAACCCTTCCCACAAGCTCTGACCACAGATCATGAACTTCAGGATAAAGTTTAGCTCCGGGAAGCTGAAAACTGCATTGGGAATTTTACCTGGACATCTCTAAATCAGGGAAAGCGGCGCTCAGACCTTAACCTTTCCTATCAGGAAAACCACGGATAGGAGCTTCCAGAGAGGACAAGGCAGACACATTTATACAGAGATATTTCTGTGACCCCTCAGGGACTTGTTCACACACCTCCTCAGGCCCTGACTTATGGCAAAAAAGGATAACTTGAGCTTAAAAATACTACAGATTTTGAAAAACAGTGGCAGAGAATCCACTTCCAGAAAACTCAGATGTAAAGAGCAACTATTTATAGTGATGCAGCTGCAGTGCAACTCTGAAGACACCAAGCACAATTCCAGAGCTGGCAGCTGCACACCTGCCTGGGAAAGTGGAAGAAGAATTGTTCCAGAGAACAGGATCTTCACACTTCCCCACTCAGAGCTGTCCTGGCCCTGCCAGTTCTGCAGAGAGAGCACTGGGGAACAGTCTGACTCCCAGCTGAGATGAAATTGCTCCTGCTGCTGCCCTGCCTGCCTGTGTCCTGTACTCTTACTAACACCACTGATGTTACCACCTTCTCTCAGACCTCCAAGTTATTTGTGGAGCTGCTTGTCCTCACAGAGCTGATAAATGATGCTGCTAAAGCCTCATGCTCCTACTTGAAGGGCAGCAGCACAAACAGGTGGAAGCAAGCATCACAGGTTTGCCAGATTTCACCAAAAATATTATGGCAGAATAACATTACCGCAGAGCTGTGGGTATGAAACACGCTGGGTTCTCATTTGCAAAGTGATCACCCCCAGTCCGTCCCGGGGGCAGTGGTGGTGCCGGAGCTTTGCCTCACTGACCAGAGGGCAGCCGGCCCCGGGCGCTGGAACAGTGTGAGGGGCCCGGGGCTTCCCCCGCTTTGGGACCTGCTCCGGGAACTGCCCCTTCCCCGGGTGGCCGGGAGCCAGGCACCCCCCGCCAGCGAACGGGGCTCTCGGTGAGGTTTGCAGAACATCCTCGCCTCTGGGAAGACCCCGAGGAAAGCCGTGCCCGAGCCTGGCCGTGCTTCCCGGCGGAGAAGGCAGGAGCCGCTGCCGGGGCATCCCCGCACCGGGGCCGGGAGGGACCGCGGGGCCTCGGCCGGGCCGGGCGGGAAGCGGCGGGAAAGGAACGCGGCTCCGTCCGCCCCGGGCAGCCCAGGGGCACAAAATCTCCCCAAATCCGCTGTCAGTAAGGGGCGGCAGGGCAGGTCCCCGTAGCCAAACCCAAACCCTAGCAGCGCCCTCGCGTTCCCTCTCCTCCCGTCCCAAGGCAAACAGCGCAGGGGCAGCGGGAGCAGGCGAGGGGCGAAGCTCGAGGTGGGGATGCGCTGCGGAGCGGCGAGCTCGGAGCCCTGCCGAGGAACCGGGGACACAACGTGGGGACACGGCCGGAACAGGGCTCGGAAGAAAGGCGAAGCGATGCTCTGCTCCGTCAGCTCCGCGGGGGCTGCTCCGCGGCGCGCCCACCAAAAACGCAGCCACGAGTAACGCACATCCCTAAAAAAAATTTTTAAAAAACCAACAAAAAAAATATAAAAAGGACGGGGAAAGGAAAGAAAAGTTGTCCAGACTCAAAGCACTCCTCAAACGTACTGAAAAGATTGAATTATTTATTTCCTCTGGGGACTCCTGTAACCATTCATTTTTAATGGAGTCTAATTAAGAGTTCCCCAACGGGTTTTACTTTTGTAAATATTTTAGATGAGCTCGCGTTTCTAGGCAAATCCTCCAGACCAAAAAAAAAGGAAAAAAAAAAAAAGGGAGAAAAAACCACAGCAAGCCGAGGCGGACACGTAATCCCCTTCGCTCCCCGTCGGCCGAGGGAAAGCAGCCGGGCGGAGAGGCAACAAGTGGCCGCGGCTCGCAGAGCGGCAGCTCCGGCAGCGCAGCGGCGCTTCCCCGGCCCGGGTCCCGCTTCACTTTGGAAGAAAATCAAATCCAAGGAGCGCATTTCTCCCCTCTCCCGCCCCACAAAACACAGCCCGGCGCGGCTGCCGCAGAAACGCAGCCAGAGAAGCGCTGGCAGCTCCCGGAGCGGGCGGTGGGGCCGCGAGTGCTGCGGGGAGCCCCGGGATGGGCTCGGCCCTGCTCCGCTCCGCGCTCCCCGCACAAACCGCCCGGACACCGCCGACGTGCCTGATATAAAATTTATTGGTCTCTCTTCGTTCGGAGGAAGGAAGCAAACGAGGACTAGGAACAGGGAAGGAGTATTTCGATGACTTTTTTTTTTTTTGGAAGGAATCCGGTAACAAAACTAAAACGTTTTCTCATCCGATATGTCAAAACATGGTTCACAGTAAAATTCACAAACCCATTTACATAAGTTTACAGCTTAAGAAAAAACCAAGACACACAACTTACTATAAATAAAAGAAATGCGTTTGCGACCCGCACAGCTCTGCTCTCTCCCACCTCCCCCTTTTCAAGGAATAAAACCTCCAAGTTAAAAAGTCGTGAAAGCTACAGATTGTGGATAGAAACCAAGCGAGGGTCGGTAACAAAACACTTAATAAACCACAACGATTATGTGAACAACCGAGTTTAAAAACAAAAGCCCGCGGTTTTTGTTTATGTCATTGCAACGCTAGAAATCAAACTGGAAGATGCAAGATCTCTTAAAAACTTTTAAGCGAATAAAACAGTGCCCATCCTAGCCGAAACCAGAAAAGGAGTTGCCGTGGTTTGAAAACTTCACAGCGGCTTCTAGGAGGCAGGAGTTGTGCTCTATTAAAATAACAACTTGCTCAAATATTATTTCTTGTACAAAAAAAAAAAAAAAAAAAAAAAAAAAAAGAAAAAAAAAGGACACAACTAACGGATTTCCTTTTTAAAATTTCTCCAGAGTTAGTATTAAGTCTGCTAAGCCGAGCAACACTGCCGTACGTCCCGGTGTAGTCAGGGAGCGGTGGTGGGGTTAGGGATTAAGACGGGGAGCCGTCCGGAGCAGCCAAGTTTATATGTGAGTTAGTGGTACGGTACCATTCACGCCAGTCCCGGCACTCTGGTAGTGCTGGTGGACGCTGTGTAACCTGCTGCCCTGCAGGGCGGAAGGGTCTGTGGCATCCCCCCCGGGGGGCAGGTACATGCTGATCATATCCCGCAGGTCTCCCAGGCAGGCCCTCTGCGAGTGGGAAGTGATGGCCGGAGGCGGCGAGCTGGGCTCGGATTTCACCACGGAGCCCATGGAGCCCAGGCTCATGGCCGTGGAGGGCTGCTGGCCGTAGGCGGCGGGGGACATGCTGTAGGTGGAGGCGGCGTTCATGTAGGTCTGGGCCGTGGACATCATGGGGCTGTACTGCAGGCCCGTCATGTCGTAGCGGTGCATCTGCTGCAGCTGCGGGCTGTTCATGCCCGGGTGCTGGCTGTAGCCCAGCTGGTCTTGCATCAGTGAGTAAGCCCCGTTGGTCCAGCCGTTCATGTGGGCATAAGTGTCAATCCTCTGCCCCACCCCGACGGGGCTGCTCACCGCGTTGCCCCCCCCCGGGGCCAGCAGATTGCCGGGCAGCGAGTATTTGTCCTTCTTCAGCAAGGTCTTGGTCTTCCTCCGGGGCCGGTATTTGTAATCCGGATACTCCTTCATGTGCACGGCCCGCAGCCGCTTGGCCTCGTCGATGAAGGGCCGCTTCTCGGCGTCGCTCAGCAGCTTCCAGTCGGCCCCGAGGCGCTTGCTGATCTCCGAGTTGTGCATCTTGGGGTTCTCCTGGGCCATCTTCCGCCGCTGCCCGCGCGACCACACCATGAAGGCGTTCATGGGGCGCTTCACCCGGTCCTGGTCCGAGCCCGCTCCCGCTCCGTTGCCGGCCCCGCCGCCTCCGCCGCCTTTGCCGGTGCTCCCCGGAGCGGGGTTGCCGCCGGTGCTGCCCGGCGTGGGCTGCGGCGCCTTAATCTCCGTCTCCAGCATGCTGTACATGGCCGGGGCCGGCAAAAGGTGCGCCAGGGCGGCGGGCAAGGCGGGCACCGAGCGGGGAGAGGAAGTTCACAGGAAAAAAAAAAAAAA
>VZTH01000582.1:248369-301536 GCA_013397815.1 Aleadryas rufinucha
CACCCCCCCCGGAGCGGATGAAGGGGCGGGGGAAGGACGGACGGAGTAAACTCTTGCACTCCTGAGCTGGCGCCTGGGGCAGAATCTCCATTACCATGCTGGGCCCGGGCTGCCGGGCACTCCGTGATGGTGGGAGAGGGGCTGCCCCGCGGGGGCGGCGGTGGAGCGGGGCCGGGGTGGGTGGCTGCCGGCCGGGCACTCCCGGCCATCCCCACCTACACCCACCCCGCTGCCACTTGAGCTTTTCCACTCGGCTGCCCCAAAAGAGGGGGGCGGGGGGGGTTGAGGGGACGGCGTTTGCAAATCCCCCGAGTTTCATGGCAACAGAAAGTTCTCTCCGTGTGAAAGAAAACTTTGGCGGCGGATATGTGAGTGGAGCGGCGCCCACTTGAGCTGTCAATCACCGGCTTCCCTGTCCGTCCCTCCCCTCTCTCTTTACCCCTCCTTCCCTTCCTTCCCCTGAGGCACGGACACCGCACCTGCACGGACAGGGCCGGCAGCTCCCCGAAAGCACCGCGGGCGCAGCGCTCTCCGCTCTCCTCGCCCTGCCGCTGGGGGCCGGGGCAGGCGGGCTGGGCTGCCCCATCCCTGCGCTTCCTCGTCCTCCCGCAGCCTCCAGCTCTTTCTGAGGAAGCCGGGCGGGTCTCCGGGCCGGGGAGTGCTAGGGCAAGAGAGGCAAAGCGAGCCGCAGTCCGCTCGGGGAAAGCCCCGCTGCCGGAGGACGCGGACAGCATCTCCGCTGTAGCTATGAGCAAACTGCCCCAGGGGCGTGTGGGGCGCAGGGGAGGGTCAGGGGCCTTGAGGTGGGGACGAGTCTGAGCCTCACGTCCCGTCCTGGGCGGCCCGGCGAGGAGGGATGCTGCGGCCGCAGCTCCCCGGCTTGGCAGGCACCGGTGTCGCCCCAAGGACAAGACCGCGAGTGTAATGACGGTAATCGGCACGGGGAGGAGAGCTCCAGGGCAGGGCTCTCGGCTGGAGAGGGGGCTCCGGGCCAGGGGGGTTCGGCAGGGCGGTGGTGAGGAGCGCCCGGCCCTGCTCCAGCCCACACGGCGCTAATGCGGGAGCGGGGACAGGACTGGCACTGGAGGGACTCTGGAAAAACAGCACGGTGGCTTGGAGGGGATTGATTTGAGCCGATCTGAGCACTGCTGGGATTTAGCAGTCGAAGGTCTCACTCGTTTTGTATTGGATTTCTTTTTTGACAAAATGATCTGTTGAACGACGTCGAAGGGGAAACAAATCCCGCTTGCGACTGGTTCTAGTGCAGTCAGCACTTTGTTTTTTTGCTTGGTTTGCTGCTGGTGTATTGAGTGAAGTCAAAATTTGGCAGCCCGAGGGGGACAGGGTGACAGCGGAAGGGTTGTTCCAGGCGGGAGCGGTTCGCGTGTAACTTTTGCAATATATTGGAAAAGCTTCAGACGGTCGTAATTAACTCCAAACCCTCAAAATATTTTGGCCGCTCCAGTCGAGGTTTAAGACCTGCCAGGCTGTCAGGAGATCGGACTGATGTATATCCTGACAATATCCTGACAATACTTTGATATTTCTTTATATAAGCGTTTGTTGGAGGCACTGGACACGCTGGCATGCAACGAAAAATTGGGCTGTATAGAGAATTAGAGGACGTGCTGAAATCCCCCTGAACAGTGTTTCCGTCGATGTTTAAATAAATATTACAACGTTAAGTTTCAGACTCTTACTTTGTCTTTCAATTCGTCTCTGAGCTGCCTAAGTCTCAAATTAGAGATTTTTTTTTTCCTCTAAAAGCCAAGCTCTTCAACACTTTTAAGGTCCATTTTATATTATTTCAAACCAAGACAACATTTCTCTTGAAATATGGCTAATCTTGTAAAAGAACTGAACCTGACCGAATAAAAATATATGTATAGATTGATGGATTTCCAGACTTCCCAGGTCTCTGTAATGCTCCCGCTGCGCCTGGCTTCCCAAAGAGGTAAACTTCGAAATCCGGCTGATTGCTATTTCCAGAAGAAGGGGTGAGCAGGGACCCTCTGCTCCTATCCCTCCGCCTCGGCATTAGTGCTGTGTGCGCAAGCTCTCAGCTAGGATTTCGGGAGCGATTTTGGGAGCGATTTTGGGAGCGGAGAGGCGAGCCCGAAGCCGGCTTCCCTCGGGGCTTTCCCTGGGAGCCGCAATTCCCCGGCTGAGCCCCCGCCCGGGCACGGCGCTGGCCGGGGCTGTCGCCGCTCGCAGTTCGCCACCTTCCCGCGGCCACCCCGCACCTGCTGTCGCCCTGTCCTTCCTTGTCCCTGCCCTGAGAACGCCGACGAGGGGGCTGGGGGGAGACAGGAGGAAGCGAGGCGAGCCCGCCGGACCAGCTGCTGCTCCCCAAAGTTACCTGCAGAGAGTTTTAAGAGATCCCATCCCACCACCCCCTTGACAGCGAACTCAAGCCTCCCCCTGCTCCCCGGGAACCGGGACGGAGCCTGCGGAGCTGCTGGGATGCAGGGAAGGGGCGGAAGACAGGAGGGGACCCAGACCGGCACAATAAATGAGGCGAAGGGGAAACTTGATGCCTGGAGCCATTTTCTTAAATTCACTTACGAGGGAAGCCCCGTGTGTCTGGCGGGGGTCGGGGAACACTTGAGGTCGTGTAAATACAGTTGTCAAAGGCTGGAGGAGCCTTTTATTATTGTTATTTATTTATTTGGGTGACAAAGGAGCGCGAGGCGAGATAAGGAGTTTACAGCGCAACCCAACTTGAACGCGAGAGAGACCCCGCGCTTGAAAAGGGCCATTTGAAAGGGTCTGTCTGGGGTTTCTGCGCGATCAGCGCTTAATAAGAAACAGCCATTAATACACGTTAATTGCAGCTCCAGAAGAGCTCGAGGGAATCTTGGAACTGTGTCAGGGAGGATCGCTGGCTTTTAAAGAATAACGCTACGTACGAACCCGGCCCCGTCTAATCCTGTTATTAAAACATCCCCTTGGTCCCCAGCCCAATTCCCGACCGAGATCAGCGAGGGCTTGTCCTCGAAATTTGCCCACACAAGGGAGCTGGGCGCCCCTTTCGTTTGGACCCTGCTGACCCTCGCTAGGCTGATCCTCCGAAACTGCCCAGCCTTTAAGCGATGCTTAAGATAAAAGTTCACGTGATCCCTGTTTCAGGCTCGCATCCATCTCCTCCCCCAGAAGTTTTCAGCGCGCTAATGTGGCTGCTAAATGGGCCATTTGAGGCTGGTTCTACAGCTGAAGGTCGTTAAGAGATCTTTTTTAATTTATTTATTCCCCCTTCTAACTGTCACGTCAAAACACAGCTCGAGATTGCCTGCGAGGCTGCTGCCTCCCTCGCCTCGGGGCTGACACGGCCGGACCGACCTCCCAGCCCGGCGAGGGGGACAGCAAAACCATTAGTTCCGACAAACGAACTCCAACTCCTTCCCGTGGCTGTTCCAGCGCCTCTCCGAGATGGAGATCGCAGCTGTACCAGAGCCTCCAGCTGTCCCTGCTGCTCGCGGGTCCGGGGAAGCAAGGGTTACTTCTGATGACATCATTAAAAATCGCAACATTTAGGAACAAAAATCTGAAGTGCGTGGGTACACCCGGGCAGCGTCGTTTGGGCATAGCTCGATCCCTTTGAACTGAGCCTCCCAGCGCGTTCAGGAGGCAGCGGTGAATGTTTTTTTTTTTTAATCACTTCCCTCCCCCCGCCCCCCCAGCTGAACTTTTATTTGGCTTCTGACAACAATAGCGGGCTGCAAACAGACCTCTCGGAGCGCCCGCTGAATAGACCCTTTTCGAGCCGGGATTGTTTCCACCGCCACAAAAAAACAACCAGTAGCTCCGTTTTTTAATTGGGTTGTTCCTGGCCCTGGCTCATTCAGGTGTTCGCGAGGAATTTGTTTATTAGCCTTTGACAAACAGCCCCTCCTGGCAATCGCCTCACGGAGTTGTCTTCAGCGGGAGGGGAGGGATGCGGAGGGGGGCAGTTTGCTAATAAGGACTCTCTCCATCTCCGAGTTACCAATTAACAGAGTTGTGGAGGGGACCACCAGCGCAGGATAACTCACCAGGGCTCGCTGCGGAGCCCCTGAGGAAACGACAGATTTAGCTCATGTGTTTTCACGCAAAACCACCGAGGGAAAAACGAGCACGAAAAGTGATGCTAAAGAGACCACCACGGCTGCCCCCAGCGCAGTTTGTGCCGAGCCTGGCAGAAATCTCTTCCCCAGTGGATGAGACAGTAACGGGAACTTTCTGCAACTTCCCCCCCGCTGTTACAGTACCGACTGTACAGAACCCCCTGAAAGAATTCCCCAGCCCCAGCACAGGCTGCCCGGGGCGGTGCTGGAGCTCCCATCCCTGGGGAGGCTCAAAAGCCGCGGGGATGTGACGCTTGGGGACACGGCTCAGTGATGGGCTTGGCAGGGTCAGGTTTACTCGCAGATCTCCAGGAGCCTTTTCCAGCTTAAACGATTCCATCGTTCTCAGCTCCGTTTGCCCTCCCCGCCCCGAGCGGCCCCGGCAAGGGCAGCCCCGCGCTCGGTGGACCCGCTGTCCCCTCCTGCCGCGGCGGCCCGGGGACACAGCCCCGTGTGGGGTGGCCCTGGGGTGGCAGCAGCCCCTCCGCGGTGCGGGGACAGCGTGGGGACGGAGAGGGAGAACCGCGGGGGCCGTGGGGCTCCGGGCACAGCCGCCCCTTCCCCCTGGCCACTCGCCCCAGGGACAAGGCAGGGACAGGCGAACTCCCCCGGCCGCGAATCCGCCCCCTCCCCGGTACTTGTTGCTGTGCTTTAGCGGAGACGTCGCTGCTCTCCTACTTAAACACAAAAAAAACCCCAAAGCAACAAACCAAACAAACCCCACAAACTCAAATCATCTCTCTTTTGCCCGTTTAAAACTTCGCGAATCTTTCCTCCGGTGTTTTCTGTACAGATGCAGTAACCACCTTATTTACTGGTAATCATGGCCGTGCTCCTTTTTAGCAGCTGGATTAGAAATCGGACATTAATTGTAAAACTCTAACTTGCTAATTAGCTGCAAATAAACTATTCATTAGTGGCGAATTAAAATCAAAACACACCTTATTCCTACTCTCTGACACACAGTTTTGAAGGCACATATTGTTTCAAACTACAGCCTGTATCACTGGCACAGCAAATTGAGATCCTGAAAGGTTTCTCTCCAGGATAAATAATTAAAATATATTCTACTTTAATTGACATTATAGAGGACACAAATGAGATTTTCCTTTTAGAAAGAAATAGCAGTTTCTAAATAAAGCTTTGCAGGCTGCAGAATGGAGGTTTCAAGCAAATGAATAGTCATTACTACCTTTTCAATGATGTGGGCCTTTTGATCAGAAAAGAAATTAGCTCTAAAGGACAGACAATAGGAAGCCTGCCCTGCAATAGGAAGAAAATTAGATGGCTAAGGCTCTTAACAACACCTATTTCTATAAACCATGGAGCTTCTTGCTTTTCAATTACAGCTGTTCATTTCATATAAGGAAAGTGGAAAAACACTGGGGGGAATATAAACTCTGTTGCACCAAAAAAAAGCCCGAGCCAGGGCAGGCAGGCAGTCTTCCCATTTCCCTTTGGTTTTTATTATAATCAGTTAACTAAAATTACATATTTTGTAATACTCAGACAACCCAGTATAGCATTCTCCAGGTCAGTCAGGATGGACTACATTCAGTAAAGGAACTGGTAAAACATGAGAAACTTCACTTTAGGTAGCTGGATGTTTCCACTGCACATCCAATGATACATTTTGCACATGCATCTCATACTTGTGTGCATTCTGCAGAGAAAACAAAACAAGACTGGAGAACCTCAGAAAAAACAAAGTGCTGAATAACACTCTGCTGTCTTTTGATTATAATCAAAAACTAACTCCAGTTCTTCTGAATTAAATTGAGTGTTCTTTCATCACACTCAGGACTGAGAGATTATTTCAGGCAGGTTCTCCCCACGTTACTTTTAACCCATTGTTATTTTAGAAATAATGCTTCTGCTCTCAAAATTTAAAATTAATTTGTTATGTAATAACTTTTGAGTTCTCTTTCAAGTTATTTTGTTTGAACATTATTTTTGAACATTGTTATTTTTCCTGCATATAAAAATAATACAAGTTTCCTTGTGAATCTGAGATACAATCATAGAAACAATCCTTTCTTCCTCTACCATTTCTCTCTAGCCACACTTTTATAATTAGGTGTAACAAGTAAATTATAATTTGTTATTATCCAATCAATATAATGTAATTGAAATACTCTTTCAGTAATTATTTAAACATAATAACCACAAAGCTTTATTGTAAACAAGTCCTGTTCTCATATTGATTCAGCTGGACTATAGAGATGTCTTTAAAAAATAACACAAAACCAGAAAGATTACACTTTTTTTTCTTTAACCCTTTCTATTAATGTATTTATGTCCTTCATACCCTCTCCTTTCCCACTCCCCATTCCTCTGTCTTTATTTTTCTTCCAGTGTCCTTCCCTATTGTATTATTTGTTTAGAAACCAGGTTAGAAGTTTAATTGAAAGGGTTGATCAAATAAATATGAATTGGTTTTGCTGTGACAAGGTGTCTTATTATCCTTTCCATCTCTGAACAAGTGAGTGTTCAAGAAAAATTACTTGTCCCTGTCCAAAAACCTAAATCATGTTTGTCTTCTACCTAGGAGTGATTTTAGTATGAAATACAAATGACAGCTTTCTATTTGGTGTCTGTATCTCCCTTCACTCCTGCTTGGCCCTGAGATGCAGAAGAATAAAAGAAATAGTTTAATCTGGTAAAGAATGATCTCCTAACTCCCAAAGTGGAGTCACTCATGCCAGTATTTGAAGTAATCTCCCTGCCTGAGAGCAGTTAGAAAATTATGAATAATGCAAGCCTCTGCCTCACTTTTTACTGGAACAAACCTTCCATTTGTTTTGTAAGGTCTTAATTACAGTGTCATTTGATTTGAAATTATTTTGTCTGAGAAGAGTTACCCGTTCTAACCAGTGGGAAAAACTTCCCTCCATGCAAATAAGCGGCTCAAGTGTCGTTGAGACTCTGTGATTTACAATACAAAACCCACATAAAGATCTGCATCCCTGAGGAGATTAAGAACTTGGGAAAACCCAGTCCTGCTGCTCCAATTCTCAGTCCAGACCTCACTTCTGATCATGTCTTCTGTCCCTGGAAACAAGCTGAGGGGAAGGAGCTCTCTGCATGAGAGCAAGTGAATCTAAACTGACCTCGACACACAGAATCTGAAAATTTCACCTGAAATTGCTTTTAGTGTCAGAGCAATGAGGTTTTTGAGCAGACAAAAATCTCTACCAAAAAAAGTAGAGCAATAGGGAACCTAAAGAGCTTTGAGAAGTGGAGTGAGCAGTGTGTGAGAGGGGCTGTGCTGGAGGGGTTGGACCTGTTCCACCTACAAGACATCAACACCTCTCACTGTTAGAAGGGAAAGGATTCAACTCCTTTGACCATTCCAGTCCACGTGGCCACTCATGAGAGACCTTCACCAGCCCTGAAAATCCCTCCTGCTCTTTTTTTCCCCTAACACATTGATAAATGGGGGCAATATCTGCTCCCCAGCCTTTTGTAAAGCAAATATATCCATCTACATAGACAATAGATATAAAATAACAGGAATGGAACTCACCCAAGAAACAATTATTGCATGGGCTGTTTCCATGGGACAAACACATTTCTGACCTGAACATGAGTCATAAATAACTACACCATTTAAATTAATATTCATCACTCACCCTTTGTTTCTGTAACAGCTCAAATCCAGGTATCTCCCAAGAACTACTCAAATCCCAGCCTTGCTGTGGGCCAGTTCTTGTCTCTGTAGACAGCAATTCCTCTCCTAGCAGGGCAAGCACAGCAGGCACTTGCAGGGGAAGAATTTATGCAATGAGACATAAATTAGGTAAAATAGGTATTTCCAGGCCTCTTTTGAAACAGGTGGGCCAGTCACACAAAGTGCATCTAAAGCCAAGCCACACAGTGGATCTTGCTGCTGGTGTACCCAACACGTTTTTCATGAAAAGAATCCGAGGAAAATCCAATTTTCCCTGGTTAAGAAGCCTTTCTGATTGCCCTGGGCTCCCTTCTCTGCACCTACCAGGAACATGTGCAGGGTAATTGCTGGGAGATGGTGCTCTTGCTCTGTGGGACAACAATGAGGTGTTCCCAGGTAGATTAGATGTGTGACCTAAATGTGTGTGAGGGTCCCAGGACGATCATGATGACAAAAAAGAGAAAAGAACCCACCAAACCCAGCCTCATTGTGGCAGAAGCAGACAAAAGGCTGCTCAGTGAGGGGAGCACCGAGGGCAAGAGGAGCTTTGGGATGCAGTCCTGAGGCTACTGCCTGAAGAATCCTGTTAGGAAGTGAGGAAGGGAACGCTGTGTGATGCAGGAGGAGCTACAGGGGGAAAAGGCTTCAAAAGGAACCATTTAGTGGCCGAGAGGGGAAGCCAGGAAAGGGACACCACGCAGTTTATGGCTTGCTTCCCTTTTGTTGTCTTTTCCTGTTGTCAGTTGCCTCTGTCCTGGCCCAGCCCATTCCCACTTTTGCAAAACAGCCCATCAATATAAGGTTCAGCTTCTCTTTTGAAAAGAACCCCACAACCCCTTGGAAAAAGGTGTAACCTCACCAAACTGTCATACTCCACTTTGATTTAACTTGAAGACCTCACAAACAAGGCATATCTAAACTATGTCCACTGAAGTATCAGGATTAGCATGCAGAAAAATGTTGTACAGAGTTTGTTTCATCCATAGATTGATTTGGATTGGAGCTGAAAAACAACTGTAGGTTGTTAAGAAAATAGGTGCTATTTATAATTTTATCATTTTAATCAGTGCAAATGCAGATGATTTTTGGATCTGGCTTCCAATTTCTGTACACAAAGTCCATAAAGACTCAAGCCTGCTCTATTTGCACACCAATGGCTCCCAGGAAAGCTGATGGAAAATTAGCAGGAGGCAGTTGTGCCCTAGTTTTGCATGGAAAAACCAAATTCTTCTTATCAAGTGTTGCTACTTCTCATTTCAGGTTGAGTCGAGCTCAACTGCACAAAGAATGGCAGCAAACCCCCACAAAGCCCTGCAACATTCACAGACAGTCTTTAAATAAAAATGAGGACCTTGTTCTTCTGTTCTCCAGATTCCATAAAAAAATGAACCACAGGTTCCATTTTGATGTTTTTATGGCTCTTCCTATCACCGTATTTAAATATATTACAATAAATGAAGTTTTTACTGAACAGAATTCCATGGGAGGTAAGGAAGCCCTGGCTCTGTTTACAGGTGGGAGATTCAGAAAATGGGAAAATAGTAAAGTGTGAAAAGCCTCTGAAATACATAGGAAATATATGGGATCAGATCTCTTGGACTAAATCTGATTAGCACAGGGCTTGACCATCTTGCATATCTGCAATGGATCATGCCCATAAATATCACAAGCTGGAAAGAACTCAGAACCAACATGGACTCATAGGGCACAGTCAGGTCTACATTTTCTAACCCCCTGGGAACACTCCAAACAAGACACCAGGACAAAAGAATCCAGAAAGAGGAGAAACCATTATCAATCCCATCCAAATCTCTACATCTGTGTGTTTTGCTTCAGGAATATGCTAAGAAAATGTTTTGAACAAGCTGGGGACTGACTGGACTGACATGGGAAATATCCTCCTGCAGTATTTATAGCAAAAAAGGGAAAAAAGGAACTTTCTAAAGAAAGTTTAGAAGGATGAGACAGCAGGAATTAGTCTGAAAGAAACTTCAAATTATTTATTTCAAGTTCATGCAAGACACTTGAGACAGACAGCTAGGATGTCTCCCGAAAAAGAAAGCTTAAACCTTGCAGTGCCAGTGTAAATGGGAGTAATAATCACATCCTCAGGGAATGTCCCAAGCTCCTGCACTGCCTGGATAAACGGGATAATTCCCTATCCCAGGAGAGGGCACCCTGTGCCTCCCGCAGGTGCTTCCCTCTCCAGTGCTGCCCAGCTACCAGGTAGGACACCGTCCTGTAAGGCACAAGTGTTACTATTTCCCCTTTCCAAAACTAACCCCGAGCCATAGAACATATTTAAATTTACAGTGTTATGATTCCTTTGGATTCCCTTTAATTATAAGTGAGGAAATGAGAGCTGCAGAGAAAATGTGCCTGCGCTGTTGTAGGGCACGAAAATGCACAATCAGAATTAAGCAACACTCAAACTTCCCACACTAATCATTTTCCACTGATAGGTGTTACACCAGGACTGGAGATTAATCAAGTGAAGGTTTGAGCTTAAACCAACTGCACATTTTTGAGGTTTGCTGCCTCACACCCTGGAAAGCTGCACAATTCCAGGTCGAAGGGGGAAGTGTGACCTGCTGGACTGACACAGGACTGAGATTTATGCTGTTATATTTTACATAAAAACCTTTGCTGGAAGGTGAAGAGCAAAGAGAGTTCCACTGTTTGCTGATAAGTTTCTGCTCAGGAAAGGACAAGGTGGCACAGAGGATGTGGACTGGTCAGAAAAATCCCTTTATCTCCAGGTTTTTGGGGCTGATCCCAGATGGTTACAAAAGGAAATTGCTACTGTTTGTTAGGTGCTGCTGCCCTATGGACACTGAGCTGGAAATCCTTGGTTCTCTGGACTCATTTGTGCATCATTAACTCTTCAATAACTCGCAATTCTGACACAGTGATCGTGAACTGAGTGTTCTAAGAGAAATGTGTGTAGTGCTCCTGCACACAAAGAGCCCTCCAAGTTAAATTGCCAGGAAAGGGTGGATGAACAGGTCCCATTTCTCTTCATACCATTGCACTTGAGATGAAATAGAGGATTTTTTTAATTTTTAAAAATTGCTAATCAGGCATTTCTCCTTATTCCTGCATTCACATCACACACAGTAAAAAAGCAACATTTCCATGCTCAGATTTATATCAGAAAAACTGGTTTTTGCATTTTAAAGGGGCATTTGAATTTTCCTTGTCATTTATCAGCTTCTGGCCCTGCTACCACTACCCATTTGATGCATTTTGCTTTGAGCTAATTAGACAGCCAGCAACATGAACTGCTTATTTATAGACTTAAAGAAATATCTGATTTGTAACTTATTGCCTCAAGTAGAGCCAAAATCATTACAATAATCACACACCTCCCACTTTTGTCAGCCACATGCTTGGAAAACGAGAGGGATTTTTTAAATCATCATTTTTACTGTTCATGCTCACGGCACCAGGCAGATCATGCACGTTTGTGCAGTGAGATGTGTCAGAACCACCACAATTAACATCTCAGCCACCTGAAGGTGATATAATATCTAAAGGATGATGATAAATACTTACAAAACATTGATCAAGCATAGGCTCTGATTGCACTGACCCTCAGAGGGATCAATACCGTTTAGCTCTTCATGTAACGCTCCCAAAATTCCGGTGTTTTACAGATTGATACAAATATCGCAGATGGGACAAATGCATGTGCGTTCACACACACGGTGGCAGGCACAATCACGGGGCAATTTAAAGCAAGAACAAGATGAAACCGAAAAAAATCTCTCTGCTTTGTTTTTGTGGTCGCTGTGTGAGACTGAATCAGTATTTCCACTTAAACAAGAGTGGGGTTGCAGGCAGGCATCAGACATCACAGAGCCCAACCTGTTCCATTTATCTAGCAGTGAGGTAATGTCACACAATTATGAGTCTTCCCCCCCAGAAATTTGTTCTGCACACAAGGCAGTTTGTATTCTCATTTCTGAAGTTTGAGGCGCAGGAGCAGGACAAATTTGGGAAGATTCTCTGTTTTGAATTAATCCCTCCTGCCTTCCCACTTTAAGAGTGGTTAATGACAACATGATGAAAATTATAGAATATAAGGCATATGGAATTCAGGATAAATTAACTATTGATGTAAATTTTACAATGTTGTTATAACATTGACTTTGATTACGATGCACCTGGATCATAATAAAATACATCCCACTGCTTTTTTTTTTTTTAGGAAACAAATAAGTAATCCTTCTACTCCATCCTTAGAAAATGGATAGAAGAATGGTACTTCAGTTCACTGAGGGTAACATTGCTGGGATGGTTTTACAAGTGGCTTCAAATGACTGATGCAAACTAGTTAAATTAATGGATGTCTCCAGCTGCATATTCCCTATAAGGAACAGCAGCCAAAACCATGACAATTAAAAACATTAATGAATAAATGTTGCACATGGCATATTTTTATTTATTTGCTGTGAATTCCGTGCGACAGGAATGTGTTCAGGGACGTTACTAAGGGTGATGTGCAATAGCTTCTTTCTAGAAACGCAGGTAAATTACCTTAAAAAACCGCAGATGGCTGAACAGGAACAGAATGATGCAGAGTGAGGTGAAACCATTTTAGCAAAAACGCCAGGGTGATTTTAGGTGGGGTTTTTCGGTCTTCGGGACATGCAACAGAATTTATAATCTGCATGAGAAGCTGCCGTGGCTGTATGTGCATATGGGCCCTTAGCAGGTGTGAATGGCCACCAGGACAGCTCCCATTTGCATGTGAGACAGAGGCAAACAGACACACGAATCAAGCTCATCCTGCATATTCATCAGGTGGCCAGGGCAGTTTCAAGTTCTGAGTACCGGTCCTACAAGGTCCGGCTGTGACGTGCCTCAAGTCGTATGAAATTCGGAACCGGGAGGGTTGCTGTAAACACCACTGTCACCAGGCTGCCAAAATGCAAACTGGATTTTTTAATATTGAAATCAAGCTACAACTCAATGGCACCTTCCAGGCTGTCGAGGAACAAACAGGGTGTGATGTGCATCAGCAAGGTTTGATATCAAGCTCAAATGTTCATTCTGCCAGATGAAGGATTTAACCCTGGTTGTTAAATAAATTATCTTTTGTTGTTGTTGTTGTTGGCATTGTTCTTGAAAAGAAAAAAAAATCTGGTTTAGAGCATTCCCCCTGTAGTCAAAATCCATTGCTTCAGAACAATTATGTTGCGTCTTCCAGTTTTCTGGGAAAACATGAACTGAAGAGAAGCCTCTTGATAAAAAGATTTTAGAGTAATAACTGAGATCGAATAGCAAACAATAACTAACCTGAAATGTGGCCATGCTTGCATGTGCCACGTATTTAAAACTAATAGATACAAATGAAGTTAAAATGCCAGAAGTGCTTCAGGGTGATTTGACACACAGCTTCCAGGAACTTCAGGTGAGGTGGGAAGCTCAGGATATTTTATTGCAGCAACAGACTACATAAGGGAACTCAGGATAGCTGGAATTACACACACTCAGTTCTGAAAAAGGGAATAAATTCCCATCTTGAATTCTTACTGCTTTGCAACTGCTTACTGCTTTCTAATTAATTTCACTCTTGAACTGAACTTTCAACTTTTTTGCATTTTCTGTTTTTCAGCTAACACATCTCAGGGTCCATCTCTGCCATTCTGAGAGTTAAATTTAATTAAGTAACTGGATGCCAATCATGTTTTTGTCGTAGGTATCATATTACCAGCAGTTTGATAAGCAGTCATGCCAATTTTTATTATTTAGTTGGCTGCTGAGATTGTCTGAAGGAAGAAACTTCCTCTTCTCTCTGCTCACGTAGCCTGCAGTACATTCCTGTTGCTGTGCCACACGTGAATTTAACATTCCTGGCCTCACAGCATCTGTTTCCTTAAAAATATTTACAGATCTTTGTTTCTGGTAACAGGACACCGAGTGCCAGGCTAAGAGCATCCTGATCTGAGGGTAAATCCAGTGCCACAGCGTGACTGATGCTGAGTTAACCTACAGCTATCACTGAAATCAACCAGAAACTGGAATCCCTTTCCTCTTTAAACTGGGTCCAGATTTTCACCAAGAATATTTATCACAACTACGGGAGTTAAGTCAGGGTTTTTTAGATAAAAGAGTCAGAATCAACAGCAAATTTTCAAGCGGGAATGAGCAGAGTTGTTATTTAAGAAAAGCTATCCCAGGCAATGCAGGTGTGTGAGCCCTTCCCAAATTAACCCTGCAGAGACAGAGAGCTCCCAGCTCTGCTCCTGCTGCTCTCCAGACAGACTCAAGCTCTGACAAGAGAAATACAAGATATGTTACTGAAGGAACAGACCCTTAGATCTGTTATTATGTGTTGATTTTTTTAAAAATTGCCTTTAAGGAAAAAAAAAATCACAATCATCCTGTTTACAGCAAGCTGTAAACTTCAAAATTCGATTATAAAAGGAAAGTTGTGCTTTGTTTTCCTCGGGAGTTACTTACAGTCATTTTAAAGTCAGTTCACTCCCTAAAGCCGCTGTTACCTATATGAAAAGAGTAACTAAATTGTAGGTGTTTCTTTATTCCACCATAAATTGACATGTTCTAACAAGACAGCTTGTTTGCTTTTATTGTTCAAAAGCCCCTAAGTCTTTACTGTCTGCTTCTCCACTTGTCTTAAATGTTTGATTAAGCACTGTGAGAATTGTCAGTATTGATAAACTTCTTTCCAGTACATTAAGCACTCTAATCCTTTACATTCCTACTCTATCTCTATTGCCAAGTCACTCAGCTTCCTTAGCATTTGATTTTAGGCCAATATTTGCATTAGAAATGGTCTATAAATAAAAATTACTGCAAGAGCAGGAAAAACTGTTTTTCTGCATCTGAAGATTCCTGACAGAAGCAGCATGTGAAAGGCTCTGCTTGTTCCTCCCTAATCACAGCAACTAAAGAGCTGTCTAGAGAGCTAATTAAAAGGGGTAATTAAACTCAGCACTTTCCCCCCCAGTTTTCAAAAAATCTTAATTTTGAGGAGTGACAATGCTATTTATCTTTCCTTCAGGAGCCTGAGCTAAGCAGGAGGGTTTTGGTGTCTGTGCTGTATTTCGGATTAAACTCCGTGTTTATTGGGATAATTTCAGGTAATTTTATATTAAGGCTGTTCATAACTGAGGATGAACTCTGCCAATTTTGGGCACTGTTAGGGTCAGCATTTTGGTTTTATTTTTTGTTGCATTCTTTCCTCCATCCTGCTCCAAGACTGAAATTCCTCTGTCAGAGAACGCGTCAAAATCTATTTTTCAGTGCTTTAGATTTCAGATTTAGGGTGCAATATTGTACAGTTTTATTATTTTTACTTTATTTTGGCTTTGTCTCTTCGAATCTCACTCAGGTGAGCTCTGAAGGACATTCCAGGGCAGCTGGGACATGCTGGGAATGATGCACATCCCCATCAGGATTACACAAACATAACACTGGCAGAAAACTTTAATATCCCCTTTTCCATATTTTGTGAAAGTAAAACTGTAAACTCAGGTAATTTGGATGCCAGAATTAATTGGCATTTCAACATTAACACCAATATATTAGGAAATACATTGACACAAGCATAGCATGACTTCACCTTGTCACCAGTGGTGCAGAGCTGTGCCACTTCCAGATGAAACCACGGCGTGGCCCATACTGGCTCTTACCAAAATCTGACCAAGGTCAGTGCAGTATTTGGGTATTTCCCTCTTTAAAAGATGATTTGGGCATGCCACATGCAACACAGAACAAGTATCAGTGATTATCCAGGGCAAAAGTGCATATCCCAGGCCCTAAACCCATAATCTTGACAGAGACTTTGTTTCCAGGCACAGCAATAAGTATTTTGCCTGAGTAAAGGCAGGGAGGATCAGGCTCCACAGTGCAATTTCATATGAAAATGAAGTGGATGAGAGACTTCTATCAGGCTCATTTAAAATAAAATAGGAGGGCTGCCTTTTTGTCTGCGCTGCTAATAAGAAAAATATGCCAGAATAGAAGGTAATTGTAATAAGGTATGTCCCCATTTTTCTCAATTTTGCCCAGTTTTCTTTGATATGATTATGGATGTCACATATAAATGGTATTCCTCCGGCGTGGGTTCATTAATTTTGGAGATGTACATTCTTCTAGTACATATCTAAGAATTGACCATTTATACACAGGGGAAGAGAGAGGGTAGAAGACCCACAGGAAACAGAGGGTGTAGCAGAGAACATTGTGTCTGCAGCATTCTTCATGAATAACACGAATCACACCGAATTGCCAGAGATTATTTTAATGGCTCCACCCTTATGCTGTTATGGTAATTACAGAGAGAGTTTTAAGCCCCTCCACCAGGGAAATTCTGCATCAAAATAGTAAAATTTTGGAATGAACTTCAACTGTTACTCAAAATTCTTCATCAGAACTTCTGGGATTAATAGTTGCAGTACTTTTTTTTCTCTTCTGCAGAACCATAAACACTGCTTTAAAAAGCCAGCAGAAAACACTCAGCATATCTAAAATTGATGCAACTCCTCTTGATTTGAGTGAAATGGGTGTGATTTCCCCCGAACGAATTCCTGGCTAATCTCTTCTAGACGTGGGAGAGAGCTAGACTGGATGAGAGGCTCCTGCATAGGCAGGGACATACTTGAGGAGAGTTAAATCCATTTAAGCCTCCAGTTCACCTGCTGGGTTGGAGAATTGGTTAAATTTGGATATGTGCAGAGTTTCTCAGTCTGCCCTTTCTCTCCTCTTGGAAATCCTGCCCAGGGAGAATCTGTGGGATCAACCTTTTTGTCTCTGACTTCTGCCCATTCAGCACCAGGTCAGAGAGGCAGCAGGAGGTTCTCCCTAGAGAATTATGGACAGGTCTTTATGTCAGAGCTGATTCACAAAGCCATTGTGGATTTTCTGGTTCAGGCTGAGGCACTGAGCAACAGGTTTTCAGTCTTATTTTGACCTTCTTATCTTCTGCCACGGGGCTGAAGGAGTAGAAACAGCGACTGCTGCCTCTGGTTTTGCTCCACCAGCGCAGAGCTCGCCCTCACTGCGCTCAACACCAAAGGCTAAACTCACCGAGACTCTTTTTTCATCAATTAGTAACCAACTGCAACGCATCCCATTCATTTCAGCACAAAACCTCAGTGCTGCGAGTCAAAGGGGGACAGAATCTGGCTCTGCAGAGCTGAATACAAAGAATTAAAGGGTCTCCTTGCAGAGCAGGTGGGCTGCAAGCAAGGTGCTCTCCGTGGGCTGGCGGGAGGTGCAGATTTTCCAGGAGACAATAAGGCATTGCCCGCTTGTGGATTTGGTGCCTTCTAAATTCACATTGCAGCTCAATGCTCTCTTGCTGCCCCTCGTAGACAAGCCCCAAGATAATTGTTTATATTAAAAAAAGCTGCTCTTTCTTTAGCAGGAATCTCCTCTCTCTCTAAAGGAGTATATTAAGGACAGATTAGAGGGAAAGCCTCAAAAGCAGCTCATCAGATGTAAACAAACCCACCAGGGTTATTATACACGTGAAAATAATGGTACAAGAGTTTTCCAAGCATGAGAACATCACTCTTTGTATCACACTAAATTAATAACATCTCTCAAGCACCTGCCTAAACCAGAAGTCTTTCCAAGAGACTAAGCACAACCTCTCTCATTAAATCAGCATTCAGGGAGCTAACTAGCAGATGCTGCTGACATGAACCCAAATGTAATCTCTTTAACCTTGTCCTGTGGGGAGCAGACAAGTCATGACCGAGTAATTCCAACTAAATTAGATTTTATGTGAAAGTGTATAATCTAAATTAAATTTGATTAAAATGATTCACTGATTTGTGTTTGCTTTTAAAGGTCCTAATGTAGCCAAGGTGACCAGTTTTCACTAATCTGTGTAATCAGATTAATTTGTTTTTACACGGTTGGATCAAGATTTTTTTTATCCCGTAGATTTTTCTGTTTTAACCATATTTGCTCGAAGATCCATGGATAGATTAGGTGTTTTCTATTCACATAGAGGCTCACCATAATTCAATTTTCACTGTGTTAATGGAATCTAACTGTGGTGACTACGAAGATGTGTGAGGTAAAACATCACAAACTTCTCTGCCAGGAGAGAATGATCAGGTCATTGATACCAAATTGTGAAACAATCCTATCCCCAAAACTTTCTTCAGTGGGAGACTTTGCTCAGCACAGGCTCAGGGCAGCACTAGGGGTGGAACTGTGCAGCTGCCTGTTTGTGCAGTGATGAATTTCCTGGGCTTAACCCCTTCACATCCCCTTCCCCTACTGGGAATTGGTGCAAGTGGGATGAATCTTGGTCACTGCCTTTATTACATCTTTAACTCTTAATTGAATACCAGCGCTGCTGCTGAGTGGCTGCACTCTCAACACTAATCACAGTCTGCAATCAGCAAACAACACAGAGCTGCTAATTAAGACTTATTAAGTTAAAAAGACAATTTTATCCAATATATGAAGTCGGGGGTTGCTGTGTGCTGGATGTGGCGGCTTTAATGGCCATGGGAAAAAGGTCATGGGCTCTAGGCAAGAATTTCTGTAAGTTTCTATAAGAAGATGCTGGTGTCACTTTTTCAGACACCATTTCTCTGTTTCTTTCTGGTATCTGATGGGATTTTGTTTTTTTGTGGATTTTTGGGGGTTTTTTTTGTTTGTTTGTTTGTTTGTTTGTTTGTTTGTTTTTAATTTTGTTTTTGTTGTTGTTGTTTTGTTTGGATTTCTTTTCTTCCTCTTTTGGTCATCATGTATTTCACAGAGTGACAGCCCTGCTACAAAGCCACAGTTCTGCAGTGAGCAGGACTTACCAGAAGGTTACAGATCATCTCTGGAGATTTAACAGATCCGAAACAGTGCCTGGTTCTGTCAGCAGGAAAAGGCTCAGGGTTGCAGAAGGAAAGGAAGGTGCACTCTTGGTGATGTCACCCAGGTGATAGTGCTGGACAACCCCCAGGTTAAATTTTGGGTTACACACAGAATAAACTGCCAGTTATTCGATGTAACTATGGCAGAATATTAGAATAAATCAGAGGGAATGAGGTGTTCAGGGTTTACTTGGCACTTCATTGCTTTAGGCTGCTCTTTTCCCACTCTTAATTACCACAGCTTCAGCTCCTTGCTCATTTCTCCTCATCACATCAACAAACCCTGTGTAGACCAGGTAGCTCCCTAAGCCTGTTCCTTGCCAGTGGAACAAAACCCTTCAGCTCATGTTTAATTTCAACTCTGGGAATATCTTAAACAGGCTTAAAAGGGATTCTTCAGAGGCTTAAATTTCATGAGTTTCTGCTCTTTTCTGAAGGGGAGCAGAGGAAACTTCCCTCTTCCTCAAAGACTGTGTCTGAAATCTGCTCTGGAGTGTTCAACAATTTGTTAGTATGTTCTTTCTCATGACAACATCTCTGCTGTTAAAACCCTTATGAAGAGAATAAAAGCATGAGTCAGTGAGCTGCTCCCTTCTCTACATTCTCCACTGGGACCAAAGGTATTCCACCTCAGCATCTGCACTGGTTCTGAGCCAAGAGTTGCCTTTGTCCTGCTCGTTTTTATTGAGTGGGAGAACAGAAAACAACAGAAATTGTTTCCCTGTTCTAGTGGATCACTCCTCAATTTCTTCTTTAGTTTAATTTTTAAAAAGTGCACCGTGCTTCACTTCTACTTTTTAAGCTTTGTGGTGTCTTTCTAAATACAAATTTACCTCAGTGAGTGGAACTTAAACAGGAGTGAAGGCACTGGAGCTGTTCTACTTTTGAAAGTGAGATAGAAAAGCTCTTTGGTGGGTGAGGAAACAAGATCAGATGAGTGTTGCTCCAAGGAAGGCTATAAAATCCCTTCAATCACCTTCTTTCTCTACATTTTGCATATGACAAATGCTCTTTCACTGGATCTTGATAACCGCCCCAAAAAAAGAGGGAAAAAGACAGAACCTGTAGCTCCTGAAAAGCAACTATGGGCCAGCCTCATAATCTCACCCATGTTTATCCATATTTAAACTACAGTTCTATGTTTGGAAAGTTTGTGACCAGAAAAGTGAAGTGCTTTGCAGGATTGTCTTAAATTTAAAAAAAAAAAAAAAAAGAAAAAAATTACCAGTCATTGTTACCGTAAAGAATAGCTCCTTAATTTTCATATCTAAAAGACTGAACCCTTCACAATGATTAATAAAGTCTGGTTGTTATCTACTTTTGTCATAAAAAATGATATACAGAAGAAACAGTCTGAAAAAACACAAAGGTAAAACGCCAGCACGAACATTTGTACCGACAGTGCTAATTAAAAGACTTAACTTATTAGTCTTTAAGTAGCAAAAAAAAAGAGAAACAAACAAGTATAATTTGGCAGATTAATTTTATGTTCTGTTCTATTTAATCAAACTATACCTATAGTGAAAATGACAAATCTGAGTTGTCAGACTACGGATGATAAGAAAGATAAAGGTCATATATTTTAATGTCATGGAAGGTCTTATTAAAGGAACCCTAATTACATTAGGTGTCCATGAAACATTAATTAAATACTGTCTGAAATAATTAGGTCCAAGTTACTGATGATTTAATTAAACTCAGTTTTTTATTTTATAAGAAAACTACAGGTCCAGTATCAGTCTGCTGGCAGGGTAATTGATAATGTGTCAGAAGAGCCAAACAGTGACCTTGACCAGCTGCATGGGAAGGACACTTTGGGGAGCAGGGTGTCCTGCTGCCCAGCCCTCGTGGGCAGGAGCTTGGGTCGTCTCAGAGAGTGCAGAATCCAGGAAGAGAAAAGTTTGGGCTCATTTTCTCAGCTTGTGAGAAGCCCTGCTGAGGCTCCCTGTAAATTTTGGTGAAGGTCTTGGCCTTACCAAGAAGCTGGACTTCTCCAGGATAAGGCAGATGCACCCCCAGAAATCTGGGTTTACACTGTCCACCACACAGCCCCACAAAGCTCCAAACCCATCTTCTCTTCCCCTCTCCAAAGACACAGGGATGGAGCAAACTGCTAAAGGTTCCTTTGCCTGCAGGAGGCTGTGCCAGCTCCGTGGTTATAGAGGGATAAAGGGAGTGTGACTGGAGCAGCTGGGCTGGCAAAGTGCTTCCCTGACCTTTCAGGATGAGGGAAATATTGCAGGAGTGAAGCATCATCCCCTAGTTAAAACTGCCACAGAATATGTGTGAGATTATCCAGGAAAAAAAAAAAAAGAGTTTTGGAAAGGTAACAAATATGCTTCTGCTTGTGGAGTGAGGCAGTGAAGGAATTTTGAGGGAAAAGAGCATTTTTCTGCCTATTCCATGAGGGGGAACACAGACTTGGTGGCACTGCAGGGATGGGCTCTGTGGCTGGGCTCTGACAGCCCACCTCCACTGGCAAGACTTAAATCTTCCTCTTCTCCCAAGCTGGCTGGCTGATCCCAGACAAATGAACCTCCCACTACAATTTCTCCTCTTGTAAAACAGAAAGGAACATCTTTAGTGCTTCATAATTATGAGTCCTGCCTAATGCCTATGGGTGATAACTCCACAGAACAACACTATTGAAATGTAAAATGTTGACCTGAGAGTTCTAAAAATCAGGGGCAGCCTCATGGCTGCAGTGAGAGCCACCCTTCCTTGAGATCTGCAACCACCAGTGATGCCTGAAGGGGCTACCTGGAAACAGAGACTGGACAGGAGTAAGGGAATAAAGGTGATGTTTATTTGAAAGGCCTTCAAAGGTACACCCTGGGAGACCAGAGGCTGCTGCCAAAATGGACCCCAAGATGGACCACGAGTCACGAGTTCTTCACACTTTTATAGGTTTGGTTCATTTGCATATCAGCATAAATTCGCCAATTAAAACTTTAGCTACTGATGTAAGTTCTCTAAGCTCAGCCCCCCTTCTCCAAGATGTTGGGTTACACATTTTGGGTCTGGATGTCCTTGGAGAGCAAACCCAGAGAGGCTTTGTTATGTCTGTCTGAGCATGAGAGAGCAGCAGCAGCAGGGTGTGAGACACTTCAGAGTTTTACAGTAGGCAATACAGAATATAAGAGCTAAATCTCAAGGCATCATTTTCCTCCCTTTAGAGGCTTGACAAGGCCTCTACCTTGTTGAGACTCTATCCCAAATATTCTAAATATTCACACAGGCAGCCCAAACATCATCCTTCCCACACATGGACAGTGCTTAACTGAGGAAAAGATTCCAGTTCATCACCTGGACAATTTGCACTGCTCACATGGAGGGTTCTCAGTGAAGAGAACAGGAGAATCAATTTGTAATTAAAACCAGTGTGCCTCCTGAACATCCATTCCCACAGAGAGCCTCCTAGTTTTGAAAGGGAATTAACTTGTTGCTACACAACCCGAAAGATTTTTAAAAACTAAAGGAACAGACTAGAAACCTCCCACATTTTAAAGCAGATTCCACAAAGGAACACCCATCTTACCCTCTTGATAAAGCTCTGTGAGTTCAGGCATCCACTGATATAAAAAGATCACTGAAGACCCTGTTATTTCACCATGGAAAAGTGATAAATTCTTAAAACCAGGAAAGTTCACCACAATTATCATTGGCAGGATGTTTTGGGGTTTTAAACCGCAGTCATCACTGTGACACCTAACAAATACCTGTATTTCACAAGAGATTTGTGAATGATTTCAAAGTGCAAAGGAGATGCTAAGATAATGACTCAGTAACTGGTAAAATCTCTTCATTAAATCCAGAGAGATGATTTTGCAATAAATACAGCAATTGACTCATCAGCTGGACACTTCTGGGTGTGTTCTATATGGGGGATGTGAAACATTCCAGCTGCACTGGGCACAAATATACAAACACAAAACACAAAGTACCTTTGTACCTGCTCTTTCTCATCTTCCTCCAGAGTTTCACGAAACTTTTCACTCAGGCTTTTCCAGCTGTCAATCTCCTCTCATCAGAGATGATGACTGAAATATATAGAAAGATTGATTTTAAAGAGAAACGGAATTTTGTTTGTTTTTAAAGAAAGCTTTATTCGATAAATTCAAAAGACAAAACCAGACAAAGTTTTGTTCTTTTTTCTCTGCAGACTCTGCATGACATCAGTTCCTAATTTATGATGTAAAATAGTCCTACATTTTACCCTGCCTGAGTGCTTGTGCCATCTATGTAAAGCTGCCTACACAAAAATCCTTAATTCCTTCAGGCAAAAATAAAATTTTTATTATTAAATTTTTCATTAAATCCTCTTACTTTGACTGTTACAGTAATCACTATAACAATAGCATGAATTAGCATGTGTACAATGTTTCAAAACTAGCAAAACTATAAATATATGAGGTACCAATGAGCAATTCAGCAAACAGACCTTTATCATTAATATGCTGTCCCTAAATAATCTGTTGCCACTCTTTAGTATCAGAGTACCTGTATAAAAACACCATTTTTTCCCCTAAAGTTTGTATTTCCACTGAAATAAATCGCCTTTTAAGCTGTTTTTGATGCACTTTTCAAAACACAGAAATCATCCATGCATTTGACAAGGATGCAATTGAGTAAAGACCCCTAAACAAGGAGCACTTTATACGTCTGCTGCAATTTAAAACAACGTGTTCTGTGCTGCTTTTTTTTGATGAGGCACACAAACACAGAGTGCAAGGTTCTGGATGGTCATTGTCTGCCTGCAGACAGGACACAGACAAAGCAGAGCCAGCCCTGAAAGGAGCCCAGGCTCTGGGACAAAGGGACAAGCAGATGAATTAATGGGAAACTGATAACAGGGTGTCAAACAGGACCCCGCTCAATACCTACAGATTCCACCCGGCAGGGACCTCCCCAGCCAAGTTTGGGGTTGTTTGGGATGTGACTCCAGCCCTGCTGCAAAACGCAGCCCTGCACTCAGGTATTCAGGGTATTTTCTCAAAGTCAGTAGCATCAGTTTGTTCATGAGCAGTCAGAGCCAGAACTGGTGGAGTCCTCACTGATTTTTGTTGCCTTTGGGAATTTGCCCTTACCTTTTCTTACCCTGTAAAACCCTAAAATCTAACTAAATACTATTAAATATATTGTGAAGGTGTTAACTAATTTTTGATACACAAGATGATGAGCCGGATCCTGCTCTTCTAACCTAAGCAAAACACAAGCTGCAAAGGAAATTCTGTTTCATTTACTTGACTGGATCAGGTCCTGTTCAGCAGCATCCCTTTAAGTCATTGTAGCAATCAAATAATTTAGGAAAACGATCTCTCAGATGAATTCTTTCCAAAGTGACATAAACTGTCGACAAAAGAGGTGGAGAATGAAAGGAAAACAGCTGCTTGTGTTTTACCTGTTTAGCCACCTGTTAACTGAAATGAATGAATAAACTGAGCACTGCTGGGCAATCCTTGGATTTCCTGAAAAGAGTGCCCAGAAAATCAGCTTCCATTCGAAGACACATTGGTGACTGATTTATGTAAGTTAAATTACAATTATCCTCTGTGCAAAACAAAAACAAATCAGACTGTGAAGGTTAACAACCAGTTTAAAAAATAAAAAAAAAAGCTTTAAACAGTGTTAGTACCACAAATTCTAGACAGAAACAAGCTTGAACATCGACAATAACACTGGCAAAAATCTGTTACTTGAAAAATCCACAAGCTGTGAACGCATTTGCAACATTTCCACCCCCTCCAAGATATTTCTAAACATTGCCTTTAGATTTCAACAGCAGTGCAGATCCAGCACAAATTTCTTTGCGTGAGCAAAGAGGTTCTGCTCGAGGTGTGCCGTGGCACACAGCTCCCCACGAAACTGTGGAAGTCTGCAAAACAACCTGGCAGAAGCAGATCTACAATTAACAGACAAAATTCGACGAGGCAGCCGCTGGATCTGTACTCGTTTTTACGTTACAAGCACTTACCTGGTGTCTCGTGCAATACGTTATAAAGATATTTCCTAAAAGATTTTGGCAAATGAATTATGCAGCTGCAATGCAATAACGAAGGTAGAAATTTGTCCTGTTATCAGTCACACACATTCAAGCAGAAACCCAGTGCAGCACAGTAGATAGAACTATAAGCTCTGGGATCTTCTCATTCAACCAAGATTGCTTCATACAAAAGTTGACAATACACTACTGAAAGCCATTGTTGATATTCAACATTTTTTAAATAGCTGAACAGAATAGACAATAAGGCATGAAGGAAAACTTGGATAGGAGGCTGGCCTGGAGTCTGGGTTCAGAAAGGGGAAGAAAAAAAAAACATTAAAAATGGACAATAAATATGTGATTCTCATTTTTGCCCTGTATGTGTCAATTAACTGATCTTTACTGTGCTGAAATTCTGCCAGTTTTAAAGGGAGAATTAAACATGAACTGTAATTTTTAAAATTTCATCTATTTAAGTCTAGGTGCAGTTTGAAATACTGGCACTGAGAGAGACAAATGTTTTTGTGGTTCACATTCACCACCAACTAATGTAAATGAAGGACTTTGCAAAATCACTGAAAGATCCTCCCATTAATTGTCAGACCCCTCTGCCCAGGCTGAGGAGATCATACATTTCAGTCCTTGTATCACAAAAAGGATTCCTGTGAAATACTTTTTTAAACTGTGAAAAATCCAGTATTTATATTTCCTCTTACTGTGTCTGAACTCCCTATTTCCTCAATTTAAAGATACCAAACCACTGTATCCAGTCTTTGAAGAGCTCCATAACATTTCAGAGACCTTTCACATGGCAGATAATGGCTTATTCTAACAGCTGTTTGTATTGGGTTTGTTTTGGCTAAGATTTCACTGCCAACAGGGGGAAATCCCACCTTGTCCAACTCTGAAAAGCTGCATCAGCACAAATATATCTCATTTTTTCTACTGGCACACCTGAAACACCTTTTGAGGACTAAAAACCAGTCAGGTTAGCAGCTAGCAGAGGATGAGTTTAAACAATTTTATTTCTTGATAATTCAAATATGGCAGCAAAACTTTCTACTTTACTCTTGCTCAGAACTGTGTTATTTCCCCAGCTCTGCCTTGGTTTTCATTGCATGCTGCTCCACCCATGCAGGATATACTCAGAGTTGCTTTCTCCAATTTTTTAATTTTTAATTTTTTTTTATAGGAGAACAGGTTATTTCAAGCCAGAGCAAGCAGTTTATGATGAATGTTGGTAGAGCAATTTAGCATGGAAAGATTTTTGTTTGTTTGTTAACCCTGCTGTATTATCCACTAATTCTGCTGCTGAGTTTAGTGTGTGGAATGAAACTGCATTTTGTAGTGAGTTTTCCCTTCTTGTCTTCAGTCCTATTGGAATTTAGACATCACCCACATTATTTAGCCTTCCTTGAAGACAGGACATTCCTTGGTTTGTCTGTGCTGTGTGGGCTGCTTGTTCCAGTAAATATCTGAAAGTCCAGGTGTGCCCAAAACCGAGCAGGAATATTTTTGTCAAAACCAGATTTGCCAGTGATGTGATGAACACAAGAATTGATCAGCAGATGACTCCAAGCAGAGTGCCAGGGAGGGAATTCTGAGCAGGGAAAGGTGGCCTTGATCACATCCTCCCCGGTGGCTGTTACCTGGGTCCCCCTAAAAATATCTCCCCTAAAGGCAAGGATTGAAACCAGCTGAGGAATCCTTTGCACTGCTGCAAAGCCCAGTGGCTGCAACCATTTCCACTTCCAAGTCCATTTCCATTTCCAATTCCATTTCCATATCCATTTCCATTTCCACTTCCACTTCCATTTCCACGTTCAGAGGCCCCTCTAGGACAGTCCTGGATGACATTCCTCATTTCAGTTGTTTTTGCCAATCCTGACTTAGCCTAGAAGTCCCCCTCAGGCAGCAGAGTGGAAATACATCGAATTTAAGCCATTTTGGTCCAGGGTCCATCACGAGGCCTCACCACAAACCAGTTTTTCTCTGACCTTGGGAACAGAAGCTGTGGACAGAAGTGGTCAAATCACTCAAACCAGGAGAGTTTGAAGGAAAACAACTGGTCCTTACATCACTGCAGCTGGAAGTGTCTCACAGCAGCTCATCCTCATCCTGGGATGTTGGAATTCACACAGAACAGATAGAATTGCACTGATATTTGTAAAGCTGACTCTTACCAGACAGTCAAACCCTGTAAGTTGTCCAGCCCATTGTGAAAGATATTTTCCAAGCTAAAAAAGAAGCAAGTTTGGTGCCTCCATTCATATCAGGAAGAATCAAACCAGCACAGGGCATTTTGCTTCGAGCTGGCCTTCGAGTCTAATACAATACCTCCAGCTCTTTCACTGAAATTAATTGCATTTATTTTCAGTTAGTTCATTGATGTTGGAGGACATTTTCATGTGCCAGAGGATTGGGTCTAAACCAACTGGAGACATGACATCTATATTGAACACCATTCCCTTCTCTCTTGCTCCTATGAGATTATACAACAACTTTCCACACGAAATCTAAACATCAAATATCAGAGTAATTTGCAAGGCCTTTTTATGCCTTTCTTCCTTCTTGACACTTAAACGGAACCATTTTCACTATGATTTGCAATCTAAACAATTACATAAACTTCTGGGTTTCATCAGGGCAGGAAATCTTCTAAACAGCATATGAAAAACCTGGTTCTAAATGCATTACTGACTGTACTCCAAAGCTACGTGAGAAGAAATCAGAGTATGAACCTGAGCTCTTTTTACATCTTATCCAAAGCTGTGATTCACAGAGCACCTCAGCTTTTAAACAGGCAGAAATTTAAATAAGGAAAGGAATCCACCACTGGTTTTCTGGGTCAGGTTCCTCCTGTGTGTTATTATACAGATGCTACAGACACGCTGTCTGTTTAAAATTTGCCTCTTCTTAAAAGGATAAGAAATTCTGTTCTCAAGCCCCCAGAGTTTCACCCAGCGGAATTCTAAAATTGTCAGTAATAATTCTGTAAATTATGTCTACAGGAAAATCGCAGTCCTGTCCTTCTGAAGGAAAGGATTATTTTACTGCATAGCTCCGCGTTCGTCTCCGAAAGTCACTTATTGGGCTGCCCTTGGCAAATTCACAAACTGCAGTTGTCAGGACCATCATAAAGTTGTATGCAACATCAATTTAACGATAACATTACACTGGTTTTCTCTCCAGCCTTGCATGGAGCCTGTGAATTGGTGGGAAAGAGATATTCAATACCAACATACCCGTGAACAATGCAGAAAATGACAGATCTGTGTTCTGAGGACATAACATACACCTTGTCCCCATTTCACTTGGATCCTTTCAAACAGCTGCCAATCCTGCCTCCAGATAAGTACAGGACATTACATGAATTCAGAAACTGTTTAAATTATTTTAAAGTTTTAGGTTACTACTTTAATTGCAAAGTCTTAATTTTCCTCTCTTCCTAAAGCCACGATATGAATTCTCCTCCCATTGTTACAATGTTCTGTGATATAAGCCTGCTGTAATTTAGCACTCAACTGCACTGAATCCCATTATGAAGTCTCATCTCATATCACACAGAGTATATCTTGAGTATAAAACATAAAATGCTTAGCTTGTAAGGATAGGGAGCTTGTCATCTCTTTAATTTGATCACTAAAGTGGAATTTTGGATTAAAAAAAAAGAAAGTTGGACTATAATGGCGAGATAATGCTAAATATCCAGATTTTTAAAATGACTGACACACCGTGCATTGCAGAGATAGAGATATGTGTGACCTTCACAGAAGTTAATTAAAAAATGGAGAAAAAAAAATCAAACTGCTTTTTTTTTTTGTCTAGGAAGTGTGTATTTCAAATGTCCCTGGCCCTAAGCAATATATGGGGTAGTCCAACCTCCTATTTCCCACACAAGGTCCCCTTGAGTAACTTCCCCCTACAGATTGTCACAGGGAGGATGCCTCTGCCCCTCTGACATTTACATGTTTAACAGAAATCCTCTTTTGCCGGTCCACAGGTGACATTTAGGCTTTGAACCTTCAGTCTGTTCTCAAGAAATCCTGGGGTAGACCTTAAATGCAACATTTGTGTTGACCTTGCAACAGAATCTTAGAAATGCTTAGGTTGGAAAGGACCTTTGAGATAATTGAGTCTAATTGATGTTATTGTGTAATGATTTCTTTCCTTAACATAATTATCTTCAATTTGCAGTAAATATTGCAGTTGTAAGTACACAGACTCTCTGAATTCTTTTACAGCAGTGAGAACAAAGTGTAAGAAATAACACAACACAAATAAATTCTATTTGCCTGATGAAATATCAGTCTGAAAATTCCATGAGTGTCTTCAAGTAACATTTGAGCAACAGTCATGAAGAAGATTAATAAATCAATGCTTGCTTGCAGTGGCTTTTCAAATTTGAAGCAAATTACTTTCCATACACTCGCTGCTTACTGACTGCTCAACAACTGAAATAAGTCACTTGAAAACACCCAGACCTCTGTGATACAAGGTTTTGTGAGACCTGAGCAGGGAAATAATGTCCTGTGTTCTACAAAGTGTTTCCACTGTTGCCCCAGATTTCACATTTTATTGGGGTGGAAATACCTCGATTTCCTCCTCCACCCTCCAATCCCAGAACTGTGAATCCCATGGCAAAACCACTCACCCATGATATAGCAGACCTAATACAAGCCTTTGTTTCCCTAGTCTGTTCCACCTTTTTTTGCCACAAGCACCCAGCAGTTTAAGAGATGGAATACCCTCCTATTTTTTTATTGGAGCTGTTCTACCTTGCAAATTAATTAAATATTCTTTCCACATGGTCTAGAACACACCAAGGTCTGCTACAGCTCAAGAGAATGATCCAAGCATGGCAAGAGACTCTGCCAAAAGGCCACGGAGCTCTTTGTACCCACCCAAATCTCGTCCTCAGATGGGTTCTTTCCACCTTGTCCATCCACAGCTGTGTAATTTATGTGGATAATAAAGTGTTTCACACTCTCAGCAGGGTTGGAAAAGGGAAATTTAGGACACAACCAGCAGCAGCTTCATGGTTTTGATGGTCCAGGCGGAGGAAGGTCAGTGTTACAAGAGGGTCGGGCTGTAAATCAAAATATTCCAACAGTTTGGTGTTCGTGGAATGTCACTTCGAACTTGAGAAGCCTTTTCCAGTGAAAGCCTTACCAAAGTGAAAACTTTTAGTTTCAGTGAATTGGCATTTTCTGACAAAAGAACCCTTTTGTCTAAATACCCCTTGATAGCACTGATGGTAAATATGGGGGTGAAATAAAAGGTTTGCCGCTGCTGGAAATAATGTTTATAAAAATGATTGCAAACACGTTTCCATTGAGGGAAGGGAGAAGTGCTAACAATGAGTGGCTAAATACCTGCTGCTCACATAAAGACACACTTCTTTTTCCTAGCTCAATTGTGGAGCATAAGACATGGAGGTGGGCTTGGGGGAAAAGATGCAATAAACAGTGGGCTCCTTTTTTTTTTTTTTTTACGATAAATTTTCATAAAAATATCTACAAAAAGGCCAAGTTAGCAGTGTTGGATATTACAATGTATTTGATTAATTTTTTTCTTTTTTAATATAAAATTGTCAGATAATCTTGTCCTGTAAAAATACTACATTTTAAAATTCACCGTGGAGCTGTCAGGCTCCCACAGGCTCTCAGGGCTGGAGCTGGTACCGAGCTTGTGCTCCTTGTCAAAATTTAATGAGACGACCAGTTCTAAAATAATTGAATTTTCATATCAGAGCGAGCCAGGATTACTCAGACAATAAAAATGCTGAGTCCTGTACTGTTACTGGCAAATACCTTTTGCTTTGCTCATGGAATCAGTATGTAAATGTTCAGGGTTTGTATTTAAGGCATCTTATGCATTTAGAGTTGTAGTACTGGCAATAATTTCAAATGGTGCTGTTGATAAGTAGCTGGGATTTTTTTTTTTTTTAAATAATGTTCAAACTGTAATTTGTTTGGTGAATCAGGATAAGCATTTGGTTTATATTTTATATAAATGTTAATGCAGCTGCAGTTTAATTATATTGCTCAACTTTCAGCATTTCAAAAGTAGAATTTGAAGACCACTCCATCAGATTGTCTTGCTTCCATGGAATACTTATGAGCACAGTCCCACTGAACGGTGACTTTGAAAAGTGGGACTGTCCCCAAAGTTAATGCCTGCTCCAGAGGGTGAATAGGTGTGCTGAGGCATGAAGAGCAGGACAATGCTGGATGTATTCCTCAGCTCGCAGGTTGGAAAGGCAGAGACAAAAGGTCCCCATCAGAAGTACAAAAGGATTAAAAACCAAACCAAAACCAAAACCCCACCCCTAACTGGGATTATTTACATAAATGCTTCGAGCAACGCTAAAATGTACTTGAGCAATGCAGGGCTTGGTGCTGCAGAAAGAGGTTGTGGAAATAATTAAAGAGATGCTCAAGAAATCGTTAGGCTGAACATCACCAGCACCTCTATATCCTTTTCTTGTTTTCCAGAGGTTATTATGAGATATTGAACTGCAGGAATGAGGATTGCTAAACTTTTCCAGCTGCCCAAATGTCTGGGACCGTCTCATCATCAGAATTTTGCTTGACTGTGTGAAGCTGTGTTGAGTTTTCAACGTGTGGCAAGAACGTATTTGACTAAAATTCACGAGTAAGGAAAGCTCCTAAACAACTCCCAGCACACAAAAGGCCTTTGATCCATTTCTTCATGATGCTTCCCAGCCCAACTTCCTACAAAACACACCAACAGTCTCAGTATTAACACCTAAGGCAGAGTTAATTAGCCACATACAATTCTGTTTCCTTTAATAGATGTTCATGTGCAGCTGCCCCAGATATGCTACAGAAAACCCATAAAAGAGAGAGGAACTCGAAAAATACATTTCCAAACAACAAAAGTGTCTGTGAGACGAATTCCAAGCACTGACAAAGACGGACTGAGAGAAGTCTTTGCTGTGAGTGCTGTCCTGCACCCTTCTCGCTGGCAGGGAGGAGCCTGCACTGCTTGATGGGAGATGTAGTTTAAGCCTGAACACCGAATTTAAAAAAAGGAAGAAATGCAGGAAAGGGGCCATCTGAAAGGAAATTAACGCAGCTCCTGTGTTTCACTGGCGTGATGGTAGAGCTGTGGCAGAGGTCTTGTGAAACCTGCAGGGCCAAGTGAACATCTGGAATTTTTTTTTGTTGTTATCGCAGCAATATTGGTTGGGAAAGGGATTATTCATCATGGCATGAAATGGAATTGGGTGGTCAAGTGGATTTGTTTTCCAGTCTGCAGTCTTAATCACTTCATAATTACATAATTGATATTTCCCTCTTTTATTTCTGCAGAAGAAGGTAACATGTAAAGAACATAATTTCTCTCAGATGAGGCTTCTCTACACCTAGAGGTGGAGTCAAGTAATATGGATATTGTTCCAAGTTACTGCAAATTAAGCAGCCATAAAATCACAAAATCACAGAATAATTAGGGTTGGAAAGGACCTTGGAGTCAAGCTGGGCAACTTCAGGCTCTCTCTGTCTTTTGTTTGCCTCACACTGTCATTTTCTCAGACTTTATTAGTGCTGTTCCTGATATCGTGGCACCTGAATTCCCACATCCCACTGATCCTTAAGACACAATAACATATTTACCAGGAATTATATCCATTTTTTTTCCACTCTGTTCCTCCTGAAAGCTTTCCTAGTCGAGTATGACTTTAACAATACCTTACACATTTCTCTCCCTCAATTATGAACAGATTTTGCACGCTGAAAATTGCTGCTGGCAGGAGCTGTGTATCAGTAATTAGGTGTCACCTCTGTGCCCTGGAGAATGCTCTTAAAGACAGCAACACTCAGCAGTGGACAACTGCATCAGGTGACTCGAGAAATCAGCAGCTTATTATTTCCTGAAATGAACTGAAAAATGTTGCTTGTAAGAGACAAATAAGAAATAAAATCCTGTGACAGTTTCTCAAAGCCTGTAAAATAGGGAAATACTGCACAGTGAGATCGAATTTTGTATTTCAAAACACGAGTTTCTACCCAAATAATCACTCACAAGAAAATAAAATCGGAATACAGGCACAAGACCGAAAGTTTTCCTGCAGATACAAAACAGGATAACTTGGAAAGGCCCCAGAGTGAACAACTGAAAACTGCAGGTTCCAGAGCAGGAGGTGTTTCCCACTTTGGCTAAAGGATATTGCCTTGTGTCAGAAACAGTGGGTTTCTCATGTTTTGGATGGTTCCTTCTCAAATTTCCAGCAGGAAAAGTTACAGCAATAATGATGTTTGTGCAACTGAATATTATTGGGGGCATGGTGGTTTATGTGGGGCTTTTGTTTGCTTTTTGGGTTTTTTTGGTTTGGGTTTTTTTGGTTGGTTGGTTTTGGTGGTGGTAGTGGCTTTTTAGGGTTTTGGGGTTTTCTTGTTGGTTTCTTGGGGGTTTCTTGGTTTGTTTTTTTTTGTTTTTTTGTTTGTTTGGGGTTTTTTTGTTTGTTTGGGGTTTTTTTTGAGATGAGCAATGGAATGTAAAGAAAACTTGGTTTTGTGTTTAAATCCTAAGTGGAAGCAAGCTGGTTTCACTGGCCCTGCTGCAGTGCTGGCAAGACCCAGAACAGCCAGAAGAAGAGTAACTGAGCCAGTTTTGTGTTACATTTATACCAATTGCACAGGGTGAGCCACTTTTGCAAAAATACTGAGTTCTGTTAATGTACAAGAATGCATTTGGTGCATTGGCTTTCCAAAGCTTGCCTAAATTGTGATGGAGCAGCTGAGAAAAGGCAGGAAAAGCTCATTAATGTCATTAATCAGTTCAAATTCTCTAGAGCTCAAGACTTTTCAGCCTGAACCTGAAATTCAGTGTTTTTACTGTTAGTAATGATGCATCATTACACCTTCCCCTCCACTTTTTTGCATCTACACTGGAGCAACTTCTCTTCAGAGCAATGGTGCAATAAAACACCATTTCTGTGTGCAGTGGTGACCTTCCTGGGGGTTTGGTGACAGAATGCTCCTTTGTCCGAATCAGCCCAAAAAGGCATTTTGTCCCATGACTAAAAAAAGGTGAAAGAGTCACTAATGTGGTCTTTCAGCCCTAATAGACTTTAATACCCCGTTTCTATAACTCAGATCAACTTTATTATAATACAGTAATTACACAGGGGGGGGGGAAAAAAAAGTGATGATGGTAATGTCAGGCACATTTAACCTCCCTTGGTCCCACGATTCCCCGCACTGAGGGCTCGAGGAAAGGCCCTCCCTGACTTCCCGATAACTGGATGAGTGATTATCCTCCTTGTTAATGGGCACTGATAGAGGAAAGTCCTCCATATGGGCAGAATATTCATGAGGGGGCTGCACCAGCCGAGATAAGGATAAAAGATGCCACAAGCAATCGCTTATGAGAACACCACTGGAAGAAATATTCACACTCGGGGACCCTGAGCCAGATTTGGGGGTTCAGGGTGAGGGTGACAGGAGCACGGACCCACGGCTGTCATTTGGGGACAGGGACTGACCCCGGGGCTGAGTCTGACCAGTGAAGAGCTTTTGGCATCACCTCCTTCTGGTGGAAGGTGGCCCTGTCCACCAGGCAGGGTCTGGAGGATTTTTAGGATCCCTTCCAGCCCAAAAGGTTCCATGATTCCATGACCATTTCAACAGCCACGTGTCGGGGTGAGGTTCAGCTTCACAGCCCCGAATCTGTGCAACCAAGGCAAAGCTCAGATATTTGTGGAGGTCCAGGTGCACAGCAGTGGCTTTCTTTGGGAGAAGAATTCTCTCCACACCTGAAGGGCTGCCCTTTATCTGAGAATCAGAGACTCTCGAGGTCAGGGTTTTCAAGAGGGGAATGTCATTGCTCTCATTTTTCAGTTTATTTCAACATTTTCTTCTCACATGAGATGGAAACACTGCCACTTGTAAATATTCCCACATCAATAATCTAAAAAATATGCAGTTTGTCAGTCAAATGTTCTGATGATTTTGAGATGTGCTATTTAATTTTATTTTTTTTTGGTTAGCATTTCTCAATATCTTTAAAAAAATAGTTCTCAAGAAGGAAAAGTCAGTTACTATGAAAAGAAAACGTCATGTTGGTAACTGTGAAATTTCTTAACTAAATTCACACATATGAGGCACCCTCACCTTCTGTTTTTACAAATCGATGTACTCTTAGACAAATCACATTTTGGAAAATAAACTGATGACTGTGATTCTTACTAAAGCATCTCTTCTGACCACACAGAACAAGTCTCCAGCCCAGTAAACTTTTCAAAAAAGTAATGAATGATGGTGGTGGGAGCTGCACTATTCCATGTCATGGTTAATGGCTGCTCCATTCTCTGCTGTGGTTCTTCCCATTCAAAGTCCTTTTGAATAGCAATATTATGCACGGGAATAACTTGGGTAATGTGAGCAGCTCAGCCAGGACCAGTCATGATCCACACTGCTTTGACAATAATCTCACTTCCTTGACACTGCTTTTAAGTGGAAAATGGGTTTCTTGACACACAGAATTCTGTTGGGAAAGAAACCACTTTTTTTTTTCTATGACAGATTTTTGGTTTTGTTAAAAAAAAAAATACTGTAAACTCTTTCCAGCAAACTTTTATATCTGAGGGGAAAAAAAAACCCAAACCAACCAACCAAACAACCAAAAACCGACCTCCCAAAAACGCTTTCCTTTCTAATTCTATTCCACTAAATAAAGCACCAAGGCTGAATGCTTTTCTCCCAGCCTGGAAAGTCCTGAGGACGAGAAGGTTTCACCCCAACATAAAACTAAACCTGAACTGATTGACCTGAAGTTCTGTTGAGCTCCTACCAGACCTTAACCAAAACAACTTCAGCCACCACCGAATCTGAAAGGATTCGTGTTCAAGCAGCCACAAATTGGTGGAAATTCACGAGGTAGCTCAGGTGGATGGGCAAAGCAAGAGATTCTCACAGTGCAAGGCTGAAACCCAGATTAAAAGATGTGTAGCCACCGAATTGAAAGGTTTTTTGTCTTTTCCTCTGGGAGGGAAATGCCTGCCTGTTGTAGAGGCACCACGGAGGGGCAGCTCCACCTGCACACCTCCTGTTCCCAGTGCACTTTTCTTCTGGCACTGCCGCCAAAAGCAAGCCAAAAATCAGCACAAAAACCTTGCACAACCCATTTGTGTGCATCCCACAGACCCTCTGAAGATGTTGTAATTCGGATGCACACACACAGGCTGGGTCATGGAAGAGGCTGGGAGATTTCTCAGGATACCAAATCCTGAACTCTGGATGGGCTGGGCTGAGTGTGGACATTGTGTGACAGCATTTCCAGAGCTTTCAGCCTCACAGTTGATGTGGAGCTGTGTCTGAGGGCTGTGCACGTCTACCTGCAGCACCAAACAATATTTAACCTTTTTTCACACACAGCAAATACATTTTATTCTTTTTTTCCCCCCCCTGTATCAATAGAAACAAAATTTTTTTTATTTCTAAAAAAAAAAAAAAAAATGTACTAGATTTGGAAACTATTTCTGCAGAAATCCTTTATCTGCCTCCCTTCAGAAGTGCAGCAAATCCTAATATGATTTATCAGAAGTCCTTGCTTCCAAAAGGCATTGTGGCCACTGAAATAATGAACTACTTGAAAGTCACATTTAATTTACTTCCAAAGAAACAAGCTGGCATTGCTCAAGGTTGCTGGGGAAACAGGAAAGCTGCTTTAGATCAGTTTGCAGCAGAGAAGACTTGCTGATATTTTGCAATTTGTACATGTTCACCATAACTTTAACAATCTCTTATTTTCAGAAACCCATTTCTGACTTCGTGCTAAATATTCGTCTTCACTCCCACAGCATGGCCTTGTTTTCAGTTGTGGATTCAGATGCACAAATCTGACTTAAAAATAAGCTGTTTTATCACAACTGTGTACATGCTTCTTCTTTGGGGGCCCATTTATCAAAGAATGCATCCAATTTCAGCCCAGGAGAAGCCCTCAGTAGGCACAAAAATCTCATTTCTTGGGAACCTACAGTACCAACGTTGTATGCAATTTCAGGTGATCAGACCCTTCCCAAATTCTTTTATTGGCTGCTCTTAGACTTTCCTGCTTTAAAGAAAAGTTCCAGTAATTTCCAGAGTTGCCAAACTCAGTTACTGCATTCACTGCCATAAAGAAAAAGAAAATCACATTTGAAGGCCACATGCACAAGCTGAGTTCTGCTAATCCTTCTCCTGGAGACAAATCAGGACCCCCTTTTCCATCCCTTGCAGTGGACAGATGTGATTTAACATGTTCATATCCAATTTTATTCCAATTTACTCCAGCTTGCAGTGGTGGAATGAATGGACCAACAGAGAAATGGGGAAGCCTGTCCTTGGCAGTAAGAGAAGCTAAAACAGGTCTGCAGTGCTCCTTCCTAGAAGAGTTTTCTCACAATACCCAGTTTTATCCAAGAGATCAAACTCCTAAAATTGTGTCAGTCACACAAGTTCCATGGTAAGGAATAAAAGAATTGTCTGTGCATCTTCGTTTAATTATTATATTATTTATCTTTTGGAGTTCCAGCAAGCACAAAAGGAAAATATTAACCAAAATTAAAGTGCTTAAAATAATTGATGGTGTTGAATCTAAATTGCTCTCAGTTTGCCTCATAGAAACACAATTTAGAAAATAGCCTAAAACAAGAGATGCAGAATATCTCCAATGTAGTTGCAGTGCACATCTTGGTTTTTTCCAGATGCTTAGGCAGTAGGTGACGTGTTTTGAAATATCTACCGGAAAATCCCCAGTTTTTCCACCAACACACTTTTAGTCCAGCTATTTGACATAAAATTTCATCATTACCCACTTTGCTTGGTTTTGTTCATTAATTTTCCTCCATACATCTCATCAAAGTGCTTTTTTCTTTTTTATTTTTTCCTATTCTTCGCCTGATTACACATTTTGAGACTTTTGGTGACATTCCATCAGCTGCTCACTGAATTTTGCTCTGGTTTAGAATCCCTGTATTCTTTAAGATACCGCAGTGATGTTTTTGACTGAACACTGTACTTTATTTTTTGAAATCACGGTGCTTTTGTCCAGCAGGATGAACTGAAGAGAGGAGAAAGCAGGGGGATGCCAAAGGTACCTGGAAGGAAGAGTGGAGGTTTGGAGCAGGTCAACTTTGAACACAACATAGACAATGAAAAACAGAAACCAGGAGGATTTGAGAGGAAAAGTCTCTGAGAAACGGCAGATAAGGTAAAAAGGGCTCGTTGAAAAAAAGACTGATCTCAGAAGAGAAAGATTTGCTTTCCACTGAAGTGCTGCCTGCAGCCGTAAGGTGGGAATCCTGCTGTGCCTGGAAGGGTGTGAGCAGGAAATGTGCTCCTGCCCCAGGGCATGCATGCCTCCCTTGTGCTGGGCAGGACAGGGAGACTCCTGCCCGCCCTGGAAATGCGCCCCGATTCCAGGGAATCCTGGAGACCTGCCCAGAGTTGGCTGGCCATCCCCTCAGAAATGTAAATGTGGTGATGGAGGATAACAGACCCGACAAAACCGATAGCGCAGGAGCGGGGAGCTGGGTGGGACCCCGGGCGGGTCAGTCCTGCCACCCCCAGGTCACCCCCCAGGTCAGTGGGATCACTGAGGCTGCTCGGGCACAAGGAACTGGTTTTTCCTGAGGCACTGATGGATTATCAAACATAAAGGATCCCAGGAAACCCCCTCTCCCATGTTCCTTGTGACAAAAGACATATTGCTGACATATTGCTGCAAAAGTGGGCAGCCAAGGCAAATTCCAGAAAGAACTCGATGGCCATTTACTGAACAACAGTGGCAAAATACCAGCTAAAAGCAGCCTTTTAATGCTGGACCAGGAATGATTCACTGATTAAAATTCACTTAGAAAGTATTTCACAACGTAGTTTACAACAGAATTTTGTACTTTGTATTATGGCCCCTCTGATGTTAAAATCCCAGAGAAGGAAGTGCATTATAGCAGCAACGGTATATTCCAACAGTTTGATGGCATTCTCCACTGAAATTTTATACCAGAATAATTAATGTAAAAGAGATTGTCTGTGAGTGGGGAAAAAAAAGAGAAAGACAGTTAATAAAAGAGAAAAAGATCAGGAGCTGATTAGGTCCAGTCAGTCCCCAGGCTGACTCACTGAGGGTCAGTGCTGCTATATTTAAGTTTATTATACAGTAAAATCAATGTATTTTATACTGATTGTGTTTTTATCCGATGTGTGTTAGCTGCTGTGAGGTAGTGCCCACCCTGAACAACACCTTCTTGCCTTAAAGCCTCATTTATAAGGGCAATGCAAAAAATGGATTGCTTCTTTGGCCACAACAAAAAGCAGTTCCACCAAGGAAAGCATTGCCCTGTCATCTTTGAGATAATTCATCAGATATCTGGAAGATCACCTTGTTTTCTTGAGGGAAAAACCTCTCACAGCTGCCATTGCTCAGAAAGCACCATCTGATAATTCTTTTTATATTCAGAGTAGTTTTCACCTAAAACTTTTAGAGCAGAGAATGTCCTTTCCAGATTTTCATCTACAGAAAGAGACACGGAACAGAGAGAGCTCTAGGAAGGAGAAGAAAAATGGAGATGCAAAAGGATGTTTTAGGACCAAAAAAAAAAATCAAAGTTGCCAAGTATAACTTGGTTATTCACTGAGAGCTAATTTAGAGCATAATCATCTACTCCGACCTGAAGAGTAAACACATTATCATGGGAAAACATTACCTACTGGAACAAATACAGGTACTTATAACAGTATTAAGAGACTCTATTAAGAGGTTTCTGAGAAATCTGAGTTTTATACCAGGAAAACTCCACTTATGTACTGTTAAAACAAATTTGTGAAGTGCAGACTCCTTCGTGCCTGTAGCTCTAAGAATTACTCAACTATGAATAATCACACTCAGAACAGGGCAAAAATAGGTAATTACTGTCTCCATATTATGTTATTGCACAAATGAGTATATCCTGCATCTCTTTGGAAAGAAAATGAGGCATATGTTTTTGTGCTGTGTTGTAGACCCAGCAGACAATGAACTGATCCCTCATGAGAACACAGCAATGCAAAGTGTTGCCTTGTGCCAACAGAAAAAAAGAATAAAGGAAGAAAAAAGAAGATGGAAAAGGGCAAAATGACCAGGGAAAGCACGAAATTCAATGGAGAAAGTGATTTAATTGCACGGAAAAAGAAAGGAATATTAATACAGGGAAAAACGCTCTTCTGTGATATTAAGGGTGTACAACAGATAACAGAACATAATTTTTTTTTAAAAGCCATAAATTCTACTCGGTAATGTCAATTTAATTGAAAACGCTGCTAAATCTCCCAGTATTACATTAGTGTGGATGTTAAGATTGGTGTGCCCATAAAGGCACTCCAAGAGGAGCACACAATGCCATGCTAATAGGGTTAGGTGCTCAGAATATAAGGTAACATAAGTGCCATTTGATGCAAGAGTTGCTAGGGAAGGCTATTTTTATTTTTTTTTTCCTTCCCCCGCCTGTTAATTAAGTGAATTTAGTGCTTTTGAAAGGTGCCAGATTGACAATCCCGGGGACTGAAGTCCTCTATTCAAGGAGCAGGCAGAGCCCAGGCAAAGCTTCCTCGGGCTGCCCCTCAACCTTGACCTGCGGGGCTCACCTCCAGCGATGCGCCGGGCTGGGGGCTCGCTCTCCAGCCTGCTCATTCTCCGGGCTCTCTGGGGAGGCTGCTGATAAAGGTGCTAATTAGGGCCGATTGTGAGGGAGGGTTTTGTGCCGCGAACACCTGTCCATTAGGAGCTGAACGGGCAGCACCAGCTTTTCTCCTGCGGGGCACGGCGCAGCCTCCAACGAGAGAAGGGGTTTTCGCAGCGCTGCTGACCCAGGGCCAGGGCTGAGGGAATAGGGACAGGAAAGGCAGCTCAAGGATTGCACTGCGTATCACCCAACTATTTTTTTTTTTTAAGGGGGAAAATGGGAAAAAATAGGGGTTTTAAAATATTATGTCCATCCAGCTGCTTCGCTGACTCCTTTTCCAGAGCCCTCATTCCTGACTTCTGCTTTTGAAATGGGAATCCTTTTATGGCTGTTGTCCTATTTTAAGAGAGAGTGGAAGGCTCAGGGCAGAACCAGAGAAAAGCAAAAACTATTTCAGCAAAGCAACTCGTGCTAGGGCTGATATAAACGTGGAGATTGACAGTGTTTGCACAGTCCCCATTTCCCTCTGCCATGGAGAAAGGGTATCCATGTCCATTGGAGTAATGGAGCAGTGGGAAGGGTCTGCTGTTCAATAAAACCCTCCAAAGGACCAAAGCTGACTTGTGCTTGTTTTATGGATTGTTTGAGGGCAGAGGGTGCAATATTGGTTTTGCCAGAACCACACACAGGACCTAAGCTACTGGGTTCACATAATGATGATAATAATGTCAGATAATTTCTTTTAATTCTACTTTGATGCAGCTTCTATTCCCTGGTGATGATAACCATTATCAATCTAGAAGCAGAAACTCCCTGAAACCCTGAGCCTTTCGTAAGTTCTTGCTTTTACTTGATTTAACAGAGGGAAGTCAAACAAAAATCCCACTTTAAATAAGTGAAGAGCTGAGTTGATGCATCTACACTGACTAATATAGCACAGATCACTTTAAAATAAAAGATTCTTTAAATGTGTATGTTTTGGTTTGGGGGTTACTTTATCAGAAAGGGCTGACTCCAAGCCTTTATTGCTTTTCACCTCTGTAAAGGTGCAATAGAGATACAGCAGCTCAGTGTTCTTGACATCAGCAAACAGGCTGAAAAAACATTATCAGGAGAGAGCCAATCTCCTATAACAGTTGAATAGTACTCGCCCCGGTGATAAAGGTTTGGGTGAAAGATGAAATGAAAAATGTGTCTATAGCAGCTTGCAGCAAAACCTGCTTTTCTGGAGCACTTTTGCCCCCTGCCTTGAGTGTTCTATTGAATGAATAGTGGGTGCTTTATGTCACTTTGTTGCTGAATGGAGCAGTCTACTTAGCATGAACTTTCTGATGGCCCTACCTTCTGAAATGGTGTGCAGAGGTTTCATGGATTGTGCATTAGTCCCATTTAACTTTCCACTTGAAGATAACACGGGCAGCAGCAGCAGGTCTAATAAAGACTGAGCAGAGGGAGGCAAGCCAGCACCAAAACCCCCAAATTTTCGCTCACAGAAATAATTCCAAATGTCCTCTGCATTTAAATGTCTCACCCAAGTGGGATATATGGCATCACATCTGATGGGGCAGGTGTTTGGTGATATTTCTTCAATTTTTCTCAACTCTCCTTTGAAAATTGGGAAGTCTCTTAAATACTCCCCAATATTTTCAATCTGCAACAACACCTGTACCTAAACATTCAAATAGTGAAAATCATGCTCTAGGTCCAGTTGCTCTCTTAGCTGAGGTTTCAAAAGATGAATGTGAGTTAGGAATCCCTTAAAAACTGTGACAGACACATAAAAATTGCTTTAAAATATGCTCAGCCTGCTCTGAATGCCACAACAATAAGTATTAAGTCTTGTTTCTCTTCAATCTTTTGCATTGAGGTCACACTGGGGCATCATTCCAGGTTTTTTGTTTATTTTCATTGAACAAATTTTAAAATATTTACATTTAAAAAAAAAAAAATCCAAAAAATCAGTGGGACAGAAAGTCAAGAAAACATCAGTATTTCTCCAGAACTTAAAACTCAGGATTTGAATACTGAAATAAAATGTTCATCTTCCCATTGCACAAATCCAGTCCAGCTCTTACCACTGGTGCTCATCCTAGGAATCACCTCATGGCATTTTTCCCACTAATATCCTCAGCATTTTATGGGCATTCCTGGATCATGGGTTAAATTTTAGAATAAACTGACACAGAATTTTTAGGGTGGTGCTGGGAAATAATGAAGTGTTCATCAGAGTAAATGCTCTTCCTACCAAGAGCTGAGTACTCTGGTGACAATTAACAGCCAGAGTGAAAATTAAGAGAGGCATTAAAGGATATCAATCCTGTGAACACTGACATGGATATTTCTGCTGTCAGCTGACAAAAACAAAGTAATTAATTGTTGTAGTAAATAAGGTGATGAAGACACACACACACACAGAGCCTGGAATGAAAAAGCAACACATGCAGGACATGTCCTCTCTTTAAAGAGTCATTCTCAATGCTAAAGCTGATTTGATGAGGACAAAAGGAATAGCACAGATGAATCAAGGTCAGAAAGGTGAGTAAAAATAAGACAGTTATTATGTCTTTTCTGAAAGCAGAAGCAGATTAGAAAATAGGTCAGGGAGTGCAGGGAAAACGTTATTTGTATTCTGTCAATTTACAAAGGACATGCATAACTGAATGCAGTGAATTTGTAGTAACCTCTTATTCCAGTCCCAGGGAGTGATGCATTCCATATTATTTCTTATTATTACTAGTATTACATTATATTTTAAAAAATATTTTCCTGCCAAAATCAAAATCCTGCTGTGATGAATGCTGCACAACCAAGCAGTAGGAGAAAGTTTCTCTTGTGAAGACTACGGGGCACAAACGAAAAGTAGGAGCACTGGCATGAGGAGGGGATGTGGTTTGTCAGGAGCCATATAAGCAAAGCAGGAAATTAAGATTTTCTCCATTTCCCAAAGCAGTGCCATACCCTGGGAACACACAGGCACTTAACAGAGCCACTAAATATTGTTCCCCTGATGTGTCAAAATGGTTGTCTGACCGCAGAAATTTCTTCAGTTGTTTGGAAAATGAAAATTCATGATCTTATCCACTTCCTGCTGTCTTGGGTTTAGCCTGGATTCCTCAAGAAATAAATCTAAAGTGTGCTGAGGGAGATATTTAGTCTAGAGAAGAGAAGATTGAGACAGGATCTCATTAATACACCTAAATAACTCCAAGGAGTGCCAGGGGATGGTGCCAGACTCTTTTAGTGGCGCCCAGCAACAGAACAAGGTGTAAGGTTATAAACTAAAACACGAGGAGTTCCATCTCAGCTCAGGGGTGAGCTTCTTTCCATGGAGGGTGGCAGAGCACTGGAACAGCTGCCAGGGGAGTAGCAGCATCTCTGGATTCATCCCAAACCCACCTGGATGTGTCCCTGTGCCTCCTGCTCTGGGTGACCCTGCCGTGGTGGGGGGGTCAGTCTGGACCATCTCCAGGGGCCCCTTCCAACCCCAGCTGTTCTGGGATTCTGTGCTCCCTGGGGAGGTGGGAAAGGCCAGGGAAAAGCACTCAGTTCACTCCCTGCTCACAAAGCTCAGGCAAATCTCACACAGAGCCAGAATTCTCAGATGTTCCACATTCCTGGACTTTCATTGATGAGGAGAATCCGTGTAAAAAGCCCACACCTTCTTCCCCTCCGAGAGCCCACTCATCATCTCCACTTCCCACCATCACTTCCACCTTTTGCAGACATCCAGGATTTCCCATGTTTCAAACTGGAAATATGAGTGGAGTTTCTACTTCTACTGGAACTCCTTGTTCATAACAATTATTGCAACCTGTGCACAGAAACAGCTGATGCACAGCTCACAAATAAGCCTTAAACACAAACCTCCATTTAAGCCAGGAGGGGATGGTTGGGGAGAATCAGCTGTGGTTACCAATATTTTTCTAAACAGATGTAGAGGGCTGGGCAAATCCTAAAATCAAATCCCAAAAACCTAAATCCTACTGTTCCACACTATTCACTGCAAGATGTGCTCCCAGAGCACTGCTGGCTCTTCTGTGCTTCTGAAAATCTTTGTGCAGGAAACGGGTGGACAGACAAACCCAAACCTGCTGTTAACAACTGGGTGGTGAAGCAAAGCTCTCAAAATTATACCCATAAACAGATTTTTAGTGCAAAAACACCTCTTATATAAAAAGGCTTGATTAAAAAAAAAAAAAAAACAAACAAAAAACAAACACCTGAAAATTTTAATTGTTTTAAATATTGACTCCACAATACCTTTTCCTTAAAATGAAGTAACATTTGAGGTAAACATGTAAAAATGTGTTTCAAGTAATATTTTTTTTCAAAAAATAATCATGGTAAATACATTTTAACTTGATTTGAATACCTGTGTTTTGACCTTAGAAAGCAAAGCATTTCCACAGTAAGAGACATTATCACAATCTGATTTTGAAAGCAATGCGGGGTTGCCTTAAGATTGTATTTTTCTCCATTGTATAAGAAAAAGATAAATGCAGCTAATTTTTTACATACACACAAAAATGCATTAAAAGCCATAGAAATTGTATTGTTCTGCTTTCAAAGACATTTAAAATCAGTTTTGCTTTTGAGGGTTTACTGCCTTTCCCACATACTTCCTCCAAATTCCTGCAGCGTGTATGGGAAATGCTCCCTAGAATGCAGATTTCCTGGTGGATGTGTGGATTATTCTTCCTTAATCTCAAGTATCAATGACTGGAATCTTATCCTAAATAGAGAGCTGACATGTGTAACTAATTTTCAAAAGAACTTTCTTTAAGCTTATTACCAAAGCAACTGCTTTCATTCTTAAGATTTGGGCAATATAAGTAAAGGTAATTCCTTTATCATCCTGCATAAAATCCTTTATTACGCTGTGTACTAGCCAAAAATATGAGTAAATTCTAATATATTCACAAAATTACTTCACTGCTTTACCACTTTATCTCTAGTCAGTATTTATTGTGGAATAATGCAGGAAAAAGTTTTCAGTGTGTTGCATCTGCCATTAGACATATTCAAATGAACTGTTCCTATTCTCAAAATATTCAGCCACTGTCTAAGATGCAATCAAATATTAACAGAGTTCAAAACCAAAATTCTTGAGTTTTGGCTGTGTAGATTTTGTGTGGTTTAATTTTTATTGCTATCCTTGGCTTCTAACCTCTTCATGTGAGCTTTCAGAGGAGAAAATCAAAGCAGAAGGGAATGAATCAAGATTGCAGCAGTACAAGAGCAGGAGCACAGTGTTTAGAATTTAACAAGCCCAGTGATTAAAAACTTCTGATCATACAATGATTTGTTTCCATGGGAGATACAGCTCTCAGGATCATTTTTTAACACCATGATTTATAATACTTCACATAGTTTTGAAATTAGTTTTTCTCCCCTCAATACCTGTTGGTGTTTAATTTTCAGAGGACTGTTTTATCGAGCTGAGCTAAGACAAAGACACTTTAGGAACTTTAAGGTGGCTTTCTCTGCACTGGTTTGCCCATAAATGCTGCAGAGGAATGGAAATGGGAAGTCTTCTAAAACACAAACTGCTCCTGCCCAATGAAGTTATTAAAATTGTGGATACACAGCCCTCAGGTTAAGCTGCTCTACAATAACAGTAGCTGTATTCAGCAGCTACAAAGGCACAGTGTAATTTCTTTCGGAGGCAAAGACATTCCTGGGTGGAAACGAGCGCAGGAAAATTCTCCGGTGCAACACAGGGCAGCATGCGAAGAGAATCCTAGCAGAACACGAATCTGAATAGGAAAATTAGTTTCAATACTTGAGGCTATTTACTATTATTATCTGTTCCCTCATTTTGTCTGGGAACAGCATTTTGTGAAGGACAATGCAGACTGAGCTGTTTTCATAGAACCACTGAACGGGTTGGGTTGGAAGGGACCTTTAGAGTCCGTCTGGTCCAACCTCCCTGCCATGAGAGGGACATCAACTCTATCAGGTTGCTCAGAGCCTTGTCCAACCTGACCTTGGATGTTTCCAGGGATGGGGCAGCCACCACCTCTCTGGGCAACTGTGACAAGGTTTCACCACCCTCATAGTAAAAAATTTATTTCTTAAATCTACCCTATTTTAGATTAAAACTGGTACCCCTTGTTCTGTTGCAACAGGACCAACTGAAAAGTCCATCCCCATCTTTCTTATTAAAGTATTCCTTAAAGGAGTACTTATTAAAGGACTTGTTAAAGGTCCCCCCAGAGCCTTCTCCTCTCCAGGCTGGACAACCCCAACTCTTTCAGCCCTTGCTTATAGAAGAAGTGTTCCTTTCTGACCCCCTTGAGCCCCACCTTGACAAAATGATTTTATTTCTTAATGTGGGAAAAAGATTTCCTGTGAAATGTAACAAAAGAAATGAACTGGTAAACAGTGAGTAACTCAGATGAGATTTGGACAAAATAAAAGACGCAGATAAGAATGAAGTTGTTTAGGACAAAGATGCAGCAGAAATAAATACTGCTAATAATTATTTTACTATTCATTCATTGGGCCAAAATGGGTGGAATTATGTATAAACATTCTTCATTTGATTTATCCTCTCAGCCACTTGGCAGTAGTTCTGGCTGCCTCTGGAAGGAGTCAAGGTAAACACTGAGGGTTACACAACAATTTAGGAAAAAATGGAAGATAATTTACCTTCTGCCCTACCTTCTTTCCTTCCCTTCCTCCCTCCCTCCCCCTCTCCCTGAAACAGTTAAATTAGAGTTGTTTACAATTTCAGGCCAAAATATGTAAAGACTGATAGTGAGTTGAGCCTATGGAATCTTAATTAATTAGTATATATGAAGGACATTGAAATTCCTATAAGTGTTTCATGCTGTTGTCATCCAGGCAGGGACAGCCAGTGAAATTATCACTGCCATTTAGAAGGTTTTCGAGATTTTTTATTTTAACTTTTGGTTTACAGAAAGAAGCAGCTGAAACACCTGGATGTAGGAATCCACATGACCAGAAAAAAGCTGAGGGTTTTACCCACTTCTCCCACTCAAGGTTGAGGGATGGTAGACAGGAGTTTACCTGAGAACTCACACCAGTCAGGGAGCTCCCCTTTCTGGTTGCTTCTTTGCAGGAATAGGACAGTGAATTACTGAAAAGTGATAAAATGCCACTGATTCATGGGAATCTGAGAGATTCACTGGGCAAGCAGCTGAGCAGTAACAAACAGGACCTGCATCAGTAGTTGTATTGTAGACTATTTTCTCAACCTAAATATATTTATGCAAACATGCTCAAGACTGAACCCTTTCTTTTGTTGCTGGGCCACAGATCAGTCTGCTCCTGATTTAAAATGCATGGCTAAGTTTAAAACTTTAGTAAGGGCCAATCTCTGAATAATCCTTTAAGGATTATTGTAATTAAGGGACTAATCCTTAGATGCTTCTTAATTTGTGTCCGTTTTAAAATCGAGTGCCACTTCTTTCATCACAAAAGAGAGAAGAAGAGGTGAAAATGACAAAGGTTTAAACATTAACAGCCTTTCCTGTCACCTCATGCATCTGAGCAACACAAACAGGTAGAATATTTAAAACCAGGAGGTCATTAAAACCAAACCCGAGCACAGAACCCTACCTCACAAAAAAACCACGACTGAAAACCAAGAGAGATTTTAAACCTGGAGACAAGCGTTGATGGTGAGAAACACTCTGTGTGCAGATCAGGCAAACACAGTTTAAGGACACACATTTAAACTTGTGAACTCTCTTTGCGTGAACCCTCAAATGTTTGTTTGCATCAACCCTCCCCTTCTCCCCACTGAAGCCTGTTTGAAGAATACATCAGTGACAGCAGTTTTCTAATCACCCCGGCATTTATATTTATTGTTTATCACGGAAAGAGTGAATTGGGCAAGCTAAGTTTTAAAATATTCCGGAGAGGGAGATGTTAAAGTAATTAAACTATTGATGCACATGAGGAAAGCTTCGTGGTCTAATTTAAGGAATGTTGAGGCTCAAGACGGGTGCACAATCAGCAGAAGGAAGAAATGGGGTGGCGTTGCTGGGCTAAAACACCTGCCAGCAGTTCACTGGCTGTCCCTGGGGATCAGCTGGCGTTGTTTAAAGGTGTTCATGATCTCTGCTTGCAGCAGTCCTGCCCTAGGAAATGTAAAGGAGGCAGGAAAACCAAGCAGTGCTACTAGACTTGGAAACAGCGTCTCTTCCCAACTCCAATCTAGATCTGGGCAAGACACAGACCCGGATGCCTCTGTTGTTGCATCTCTAAAACGAGAATGTCTATAAATGTTTACAAAGGGGAAAAAAAACCCACCCGATTGTTATTGTGAGCAGAAAGAAGAGTGAGAAACAAGCAGTTCATGCAGCTCGTGCTGTGTTAGAGTTGTGTGAATGTGCAGCACTGGAAGCTGTGTGAGTTGGAACAGGGGTACAGAGAAACCATTAGGAGACATGGGGAAAGGCTCACTCTTGTTTATATCCCTTGGAAATAGCATCATATAAGCACTACAAGGATTCCATGCTGGATGCTTTGGCAAGCCTGCAGGGGCAAGTGTTCAGCATTCTACAGGCTCCATAAGGATGATTGCTCCATGATACACATTTATCTCTAATACAGTTTACAGAGTTGGGGTTTTTGTTGTTGTTGTTATTTTTTTGTGGGTTTTTTTCCCCTTTCCCTGTGACAAATTACATTGTGCTTTATGGAAATGTAACATTTTGTATGAATGGCTGGCAGCAGCCATGTTGCATAGCAATGAGCAAGACAAAGTAGCTCCAGTCTTATTTGCAACTGGCTCAGACCTTTCCATTAGCAAATTAAAATCTGTTCAAATTTATTTACTAATATATTAGGAGAAGCTTCAGGCTAACCCCTGTTGACCTGTATTATATAGCAAACAACTGTAGCAGTGAAAATAATTAATAGAATGTATTGCACCTCCTGCTTGTTTCTCCATCACACCCCGGGGTCGGCTGGAGAGTGGGTTTGCCATCTGCATTCTGTTACAAGGCCACATTTACTTAAAAATTATCAATTATATTCTGAAATTACTTCCTTTAATTGAACTCTCTCTATTCAAGGCATCCCCTGTTTTTAAAGCCTCTGAAAGCATGTACATGAAAATGTTTTCCTTTTCAAAACTTAAGGGGAACGTGCTCTGTTACCTGTGGATGCAAAAGGAGCAGATCTGCAACAGCAATTCCTTGTTACATCAGTTATTCATTATTATTATTATTATATCATACTTGTGTCATTCAGGTGGAAAGTATTGCAAGACTTTTTAAAATTTTGTATTTGCTATTATAACGCTTTCCAGAGAAGCTGTGGCTGCCCATCCCTGGAATTGTCCAAGGCCAGGTTGGATGGGGCTTGGAGCAACCTGGGATAGTGGAAGGTAGAACTGGATGAGCTTTAATGGCCCTTCCCAAACCATTCTCTGGTTCTATGAAAGAAGAAACGCAACTGGTGCCCATTAAAAAGGTTGGGGTATTACCCTCACTCAGCCTTTTCACCCTGGAGAGCAGCTAATTTTGAAGTCTTCATCTAACTGTTTAAGAAGAAAGAGATTATGAGACATAGAATGACAAAAAAAGGGGTTATGAGGAAAAAAATGCAGCTTTGAGCTTCCCAGACTGCAGTTTAGGTGCCAATAAAGTAAATGCTGGGGATGTGTAAATGCTTCCTTTCTATCAACACAAACAGCTACAATAAAAGCTGTCAGAGGGTGATCAGCTGATAAGTCTCAGCCCTACACAACAGACACAATTTTGAAGATGGAAGTCAACATTCCACTTTAACATGTCAGTGAAATATTTTTTTATATGTATGTAGAGAGAGAAATAAATTTGCACATTAATGGTCATGGTGACAAATTTCACACAGTGAATGTAGGCCTATTTTATTATTATATGAATAAAAACAATCATGATCTCTGGAAAACATACATTGCTAGACAATTTACTTAGTTTTTGACAACTTGCTTTCTGTTTAAAAGCAAACAGTGAACAATGACTGCTAAATCCTCACCCTTCAAATGTGTTTAGAAAAAGAGATTTTTTTAACAATCTTATAATTATTTCTCTAAACAATAGAAAATCTTCTCTAAAATAACCAGAAAATCTAGTCTGATTGGGTGCTTTTATTATAATGTATTTCATATATAGAAAGAAGGGGTATTAGCCATTATAGGTCGCTGTTGACCTCTTGTGGTCCCATTCTGTGGTTACAGGAAAACTCTAAGACCAACCAGGAGTTGGACATCGATGCTCCTTGTAGGTCCCTTCCAACTCAGGACATTCTATGATTCTGTAATTCTCTGATAGCCAGGAAATCCCTGGAATGTTCCCCTTAACCTTAAAAAGAACAAACCCCGTATCATTTCTGCAGCATAAAACTGGAATATAAATTATAAATTCTTAACAATTGCATTTAAATTTGCTTAAAGAGTTCAATACTAAAAAACAAAGGACTCTCACTGCCAGCAGCCAGCTCTTTTCCAAAAGGGAAAAGAAAAAAATTACACAAAAAAAATAAAATTGAAAGGAATACAATACAACGTGATGTTCTACTTCTTCTCTGTTAAGTATTCAGCTAACCAAGAAGTAACAATTAGCAGCAGGAGAAAAGGCAATCAGTGATGTGGTGTGTAATTACTGTGCCCCAGGTCTCATCTGGAGAGCAAAGAATCCAACAGGGATCTGTCCACTGATTCCAGCAGTCTGAGTGGAGTTCTGCTGTGTCAACTTATTTACACGGCACTCTTCACCCTAGCAGACAGGCAAGCACAGACCATTAATTATTTACTTATCACTAGTATTAATATTGTGTTTGAACGTGTTAATCTCTTGAAACAAAGCTTGTGAGGGTCAGTGCTTTGTTTTGAAGGGGAAAGGGGAGAGGAGGGAGATGAGAAATAAAATCCAGATTACTTTCAGCACTGATGAATCAGCACTTAGGCCCCTCCATAGGAAAGAAGCCGTTCCAAGCAATCATTCCCCCTCGAAGCTCTACAAGCTCTCAACTTTCTCTGTGCTAGTGAAAGATTATCTGAAAAAAAATCGATCTGTATATTCAAGTTTAGAAATTCACCCTGGCATATTGTCTGCTTTCTCACAAAGAAAACCAAACCCAAACATGTTAGCAAACATCTGAAAAAAAGCAGCTTATTTTTAAGTGTTATTAAAACAAACAAATAGCGCAGAAGCCCCCTCCATCTCAATAACAGTAATTGGAAGATTACCAAGAAAGCAAAATTCTATTGAGCTGCACATATTTGCTAAGAATCTTTAAATTTCACTTTTATGCTTAGCAGGAACAAGGAGAACTGTAGGTGATCCTATGGGGTTTTTCTTCCCTGCAATTTCATGTTCCTGCCACCTGTAAAGATAAAGCAAGGCAATCCAACATTTCCCAACATGAAAACAAAGGCAATACTCTAAAAGCAAAGGAATATTCTATACAATTGCTGAACGAAAATAATTAATTAAAAATTAATAGATGCTGCTGTGTCTGGTATCCCTGTTTTGTCTACTGGCTTGTGTCACATTTCCTGTGGTCCACCACAATTTCAGCAGCCACACAGCACCTGGTTCAACCCTCTGTGACCTCTCTGCGACTCCAGGCTGCAGAACAGCCTCCAGCTGGCTTTCCCTGGGTGGGAGGGTGAATGGGCAAACAGGAACCCTCTCCTAAGGAAATGAATGTAATCCTTTACTGCCTTGAAGTAATTGAACTGTGGTAATTCACAAAAATGCCACGAGATGGCAAGTTAGGATTGCATTAAGCACCTCGTACTCTCACAAGTGCAGCGAGGGAAAAATCAAACTGCAATCGCTGGGATGGGAAAGGTGCGTTTATAAGAACCATTTATGAAATCTAATGTTCCTGTCAAAAGCAAAACCAGTTTTGAACAATAACGATAATTTTGGAACGATTTCCTTTCTCTGTCATTAAACTTAGCAGGACTCCCTCACACACTTCTTCATGGAAAGAGCTGTCAAGCCCTGGAACAGGCTGCCCAGGAAAGTGGTGAAGTGACCATCCCTGCAAGTGTTCAAAAAACGTGTGGGTGGATATGGCAGATGAGGACATGGTTTAGTGGTGGTCATCGTGACAGTGATCATGGTTGGTGATCCTAGAGGTCTTTTCCAACCTTAATGATTCTATAATTCTATTTTCCTCTGTAGTTTCTGTTTTGTTTGAAACAGCAAAAATAAAGAACCTCATATCAGTTTTTAAATACATAATTGCAGAATATACAACTGATAACTTTCAGTGAAATGGACCCAAAACTACATGATTCAAGTGCAAGTAAGCCATTTTCTCTTGAGGACCAAGCCAGGGTGGCTGTAGGAATACGTGCCAGGAAATGTTTAGCCTCTGCATGCACACATTTGTATCTGAGGGTATGGAGGATCTCCACCCTACACCAGAATTGCTCAGTGGCCAAAAACCCCATGACTTTCCTGATACTCTGCATTTTGCCCACAAGGGAGATATTTGTGCCTTTAGCTGATGGGAACCACAGGAGCACCATTCCCAGCTCCTCACTGGGAGCAGGACAGCTCCTTAGTGATGCTCCACCACCAAGAGCTTATGGTTTATTGTTAAATGTGAATACATCCTATCAACAGTATGGTGTCACTTGAAAATTGTCTTCTTGAGAAAATGGAAGAGAACAGAACTGTTCTTCCAGGCTCTACTCCCTTTGTTCTGCCATGAGGATTCTTCGGCTGCTTTTTTTCCTGTTTTCCAGACAGGCGATGCTCTGCTGCACCTGGCGCAGGTGGGGCCCGAGGAGTGCCCGATGTCCTGTGCTGCCACGGATCCAACAGCGAACCCCGGCTGAGGCAGCCCTCTGATCCCAGTCTCCCCCCAGTCCCAGTATCCCCAGTCCCAGTCTCCCCCCAGCCCCAGCCTCCC